>CM053028.1:9461996-9969496 GCA_028564925.1 Lithobates sylvaticus | reverse complement strand
ACAACTTATTACTTTTCTTCTTTTTGCTGACTTTCTGCAAAAAAAAACCCTTGGGTTGGGTGTAGACCGCCGCGCTCACCGGTGCCGGCGAGCAGAAGTCGAGTTTTTAGATGTTATAATAGCAGAAAAGCAAAAAAAAAATAAAAACTAAAACCATTCAGGATGTGTGCATCAGCTTTGTGCGCTTTGGCGAGCGTCTGATCGTCTTACGCCGACTCCCCTCAGACTCATCTGCAAGGTGTGGTCTGTGAGATAATTTCTGCGGTCGCCGCGCTGAGAATTGAGCCGGCTCTTGTTTTTCTCCACGTTGTGTTGGAACGCAGCAGTGACAGAATGTTTAACATTAACGCTCTCACATTACCGGCCAATTACTGGATTATCAACAACTTCTTTTTTTTTTTCCACTCTTGTGTCAGCCGCTTAAAATTCTATTAGTGCGTGCGATGGGCGTGAAACATGACCCTTTTATCATTTCAGATACTGTGGGCGGGGGAGGGTTTTATGTATTACCATATGCTTAACGGTCAGATACATGTGCTTGTGTGGTCACACCCCCCCCCCCCATCCCCCACCTTACCAGTGTGGGTCTGAGCTCCCATGGTGCACGTGGGCTCTTCTCTTGCCCTGGTTTCTGTGGCATTGCGTGTGTCACTGGCTTCTAGTAGTCTTTAAGTCCCCCCCCCCCCCTGTCCACGCTAGTGCGACTTGACAGTTCCAAAGTGCATGGAAGGTCACACCCCATTGGAACCGCTGAAATAACTGCAACTTAGAAAAAGGTTCCTGTGCTACTTTGTTGCTGAATTTAATATTTTTTTTTTTTTAATTGCAACTTCTGTGGTATGAAATCAGCAGTGCAAATCGCATGGATGTGCGACTTTGAAATTGCGCTGAATTAGCACAATTTTCAAAGCCATATGAACAGGGGCTTAATTGTGCATTTGTATTTCTATCGCACTTTTTCTCTCCTAGAGACTCGAAGCGCTTGGGAGGCGAGGCAGCCATCTTGAACAAAGTCGACTAAGCCAATTCTAGGGGGGGGGGGGGCCCAGCAGATTACACCCACAATGGGCTGCCTACAGAAAACGACAGGAGGGGGGCGGAGACAAGATCAGTCCCTCTGCACAAGGAGAGAGCAGAGCTGTGGGAGGGGCCCAGCAGATTCCACCCACTATGGGCTGCTTACAGAAAACTACAGGAGGTGGGGGCGGAGACAAGACCGGTCACCCTGCACAAGGAGAGAGCAGCAGGAGCTTCCTGTAATAAAGACCGCTCACTCCTGCTCCTTGTGCAGGGTGACCGGTTTTGTCTCCGCCCCTTCCTGTCATTTTCTGTAGGCAGCCCATAGTGGGTGGAATCTGCTGGGCCCCTCCCACAGCTCTGCTCTCTCCTTGTGCAGAGAGACTGGTCTTGTCTCTGCCCCCACCTCCTGTAGTTTTCTGCAGGCAGCCCGTAGTGGGTGGAATCTGCTGGGCCCCTCCCACAGCTCTGCTCTCTCCCCACTCATGCAGGGTGACTGGTTTTGTCTCCACCCCCACATTTTTGTAGCCTTTCGTAAGGCAGCCTGTAGTAGGTGGAGCTTGCTGGACCCCTCTCACACATTTCTCTTTGTGCAGGGGGAATGGTTTTGTCTCCGCCCCCCTCCTGTAGTTTTCTGTAGGCAGCCTGTAGTGGGTGGAATCTGCAGAGCCCCTCCCACAGCTGTGCTCTCTCTCCTTGTGCAGGGGGACTGGTCTCGTCTCCGCCCCTTTAATGCAGCTTTCTGCAGGCAGCCTGTAGTGGGTGGAGCCAGCTGGGCCCCTCCCACAGTTCTGATCTCTGCACAGGCCGTGCACAGCACAGTGATGATGTCGCTGCTACTTTTTACAAGGCAATATCTGATTTTACAAATGCATGTGGTGCACACAAAGCCGGTACACACGTCATTACAGGACACAATGGTACCAAAGGAAGCTGGCGTCGCGTGGGAACCGGGAATCCAATGCTCCTGGAAGCGTCTGATTCTGAGAATCCTTCAGGCGGTGCCAACTTTGCAATACAGAGCAGATGGGGGGGGGGGGGGGGGGGGGGTGTAGGTGTAGGAAAAGGAAAAGTGAACTTTGAAAGATGAGCAGGTGAGTGGCAAAAGGTCTTCAACATGCATTCTATAGATCCTTCGGGGGCGGTGACCCTGCGGTACGGTGCAGATCCTGGACATGAGTGGTGGGAAAAGTGAACTATGAAAGGCGAGTAGCAAAAGATCTTCAACATGGATTCTAAGTTGAATTATGGAAGGCGAGTAGCTAAAGGACTTTGACATGGAGTTTGAGGGACTATGGAAGGCAAGTAGCAAAAAAAGGACTTTGACATTTTGAGGAGAAGACCTTTTGCTACTCACCTTCCATAGATCGCCTCACAATTTATCTTGCATGACTTTTGCTACACTCAGTCCATAGTTCAACATTACAAAGCAAGTCCATTTTGGATGTGGCCAACTACTAGATGTACCATTAACTGAATCAACGAGAACCTTTTTTAGATGTATGAGTGATCTGATAGGTTCCCACAGATAAGCCTACAGGCATGGGCGTCCGCAGAACTTTTTTCAGGGGGCATCATTTTAGGGTCACCCATGCACTGCCCCTTTTCGACAATGTCATTATCACATTATCGTGGTCAGAGACGTAGTACCGTCCCTAGGATAAGTAATGGATAATGGCCAACAGGCCCTCTTACCAGACCCAGCAAAACTACAGTAGTGATCCCTCTGGATGGACCATCGCTCACTCTGGGTTCCCCGGGGGCGACTCTGGTCAGTAGTGTTGCATGTCTGTACCCTGGTAGTGGCTCAGTCTTTCTCTCTCTCTGGCGGCGCTGGGCAGCGTGGCTCTCTCTCTGGCGGCGCTGGGCAGCGTGGCTCTCTCTCTGACGGCGCTGGGCAGCGTGGCTCTCTCTCTGGCGGCGCTGGGCAGCGTGGCTCTCTCTGGCGGCGCTGGGCAGCGTGGCTCTCTCTCTCTGGCGGCGCTGGGCAGCGTGGCTCTCTCTCTCTGGCGGCGCTGGGCAGCGTGGCTCTCTCTCTCTGGCGGCGCTGGGCAGCGTGGCTCTCTCTCTCTGGCGGCGCTGGGCAGCGTGGCTCTCTCTCTCTGGCGGCGCTGGGCAGCGTGGCTCTCTCTCTCGGGCGGCGCTGGGCAGCGTGGCTCTCTCTCTCTGGCGGCGCTGGGCAGCGTGGCGCTCTCTCTGGCGGCGCTGGGCAGCGTGGCGCTCTCTCTCTGGCTTCCGCCCAGCACACTCCCCTTTCTTTGTCCTGTAGCACTCTCTCACTCTCTCTTGATCGAGCTGTAGCCTCCTCCCTGTGGAAAATGGGGCCGCCAATCTTTGAGACTACATGTCCCATGATGCTCTCCTAGTCTCCTTTTTGATTGGCCCTCAGTTATGGGCAATAGGGAAGGAACGGAGCGGGCAGGAAGCTGGGCGGGGAACCTGGTGAGAGCCGCCGTCTCTTCTCCATGACAGGGGGGGGGGGGCGGCGAGCGAGCGCGGGGAAACCTCTGACAGTCCACAGCTCGCCTTTCTCCTGTCACAGCGCCACCGAGTTCTCTGCTGGACTGAGCAAGGAAAAGAGCTGAAGTCACACTACACTGATGGGGGGGGGGGGCTTGACAGCACCTTAAAGGTGTAATCCCACTGGTGGGTGGCACCAAGGTGCGGGCTGTCCGCACCTCGATATCGACACAACTGTGCTGAATTAAAGATCTGATTCTGGGGGGGGGGGCACTTGACCCCCCTTGCCCCTACCTGCGGACGCCCATGCCTACAGGTCTGCTGAGCATAGCCGAGCTTACAAGTGTATGGAGCCTTCTGAAGATCCCTTAGAAGTGGTTGGGAGATGATTGCATGTCTAAGTGACTTAGAGAGTCCGGCTTTGTGAGGATGTTTATGTCACCTCTCACTAATCGCATTTCAGCGGTGAATTTTTTTCCTTTTGTTTTTCTTTCTTCTTGAAAGTTCACGCTTGCTGTTTTTAGTTTGGGCTCACAGACAGTTAAGTGGATAAACCAGTTCCCCAACTTCCAGCGTTTACTCAGCCTGATTGGATGAGGAATGCAGCACTTGTATAAGGTGGAACTATTAATATAGAAGTGTTTGTGTTCACGGCTTGTCCTATTTTGTAGCCGTTTAGCATTGATTGTTTGACAACATCTTCCCCCTTTGATTTTCAGGCTTGAGTGTTTGGAGGGCTGAAAACCTTTTTTGCCTGTGGACGTTAGCAATGGCTTGTATACTGAAGGCCAAAGAACCAAGGCCATAGGCTAAAAGATCCATTGCTGATAATTGCAGGCAATGAGCAACTTGCTTGTCTGTCCTGTCTTTGCACATTGCTAAAGTATGAAGCTTGCAGGTCCCACCTCCTTTTTCTGCAAACAACCTGGTTGTTTCAGACAATGTAAAGCTGAAATTAATGATTTTATAAACTTCAGGGCAGGAAGGAATTTTATTGAAGAGACATCCTACAAGACATACTTGCAGGAATCTTTTTAGAATGTGCGTTGAGCATCGTGTGTGCAGGGGTTGGGTCATCCCCGCTTAACCAATCCAAGATGGCTGAAGACCCCAAAGCAGAGAAGATTTGGGCGCCAGTGAGGGAGCACCCAACCTCATCCGTCGTCATCGTTCTTCCTCCTTGACCACCAGTGCCGGGGGGGGGGGGGGAGGCATTCTTCCTCCTTGACCACCAGTGCTGGGGGGGAGGCATTCTTCCTCCTTGACCACCAGTGCTGGGGGGGAGGCATTCTTCCTCCTTGACCACCAGTGCCAGGAGGGGGAGGCATTCTTCCTCCTTGACCACCAGTGCCAGGGGGGGGAGGCATTCTTCCTCCTTGACCACCAGTGCCAGGGGGGGGAGGCATTCTTCCTCCTTGACCACCAGTGCCAGGGGGGGGAGGCATTCTTCCTCCTTGACCACCAGTGCCAGGGGGGGGAGGCATTCTTCCTCCTTGACCACCAGTGCCAGGGGGGGGGGGGGCATTCTTCCTCCTTGACCACCAGTGCCAGGGGGGGGGGGGAGGCATTCTTCCTCCTTGACCACCAGTGCCGGGGGGGGAGGCATTCTTCCTCCTTGACCACCAGTGCCGGGGGGGGGGGGGAGGCATTCTTCCTCCTTGACCACCAGTGCCGGGGGGGGGGGGAGGCATTCTTCCTCCTTGACCACCAGTGCCGGGGGGGGGGGGGGGAGGCATTCTTCCTCCTTGACCACCAGTGACGGGGGGGGGGGAGGCATTCTTCCTCCTTGACCACCAGTGACGGGGGGGGGGGCGAGGCATTCTTCCTCCTTGACCACCAGTGACGGGGGGGGGGGGAGGCATTCTTCCTCCTTGACCACCAGTGACGGGGGGGGGGGAGAGGCATTCTTCCTCCTTGACCACCAGGGGTGGGGGGGGGAGAGGCATTCTTCCTCCTTGACCACCAGGGGCGGGGGGGGGGGAGAGGCATTCTTCCTCCTTGAACCACCAGTGCCGGGGAGGGGGGCAGGAGTTTCCCTAGACCTGAAATCCTAGTTTGAGTTCCTCTGGGGTAAAATAGTTGAGGAAGGTTGTTCCACCATCTAACAGCACATTGAATATTCTTTTTGGGTGAACTGCCCCCCCTAATTCTGCACTTTGGTAATGTTGGCGTTCAGTTCGTGAATTTCTCGTGTCCTGTATTAAAACCATCTGGGTGGGATGTTGATGATATCGGAGACCTCTGGGCTGCACCTTGCTGTCAGCACACAGCGTGCCTCCCAGTGTGCACTGGCTAATGTCAGCTGATTTCTTCCTAAGATTGTTGTTTTTGGCTCCTGCTGGAGACTCGGCAGCCCGTCCCGCTCTGTGGATGTGCCAGGGGCCCGTCACTGCGTTCAGCTTCGGTTCTTCTGGTAGAACGAGGTCAGCGCGCTCCTCATTGTTGGAGGAATTCTTGACCTACTTCTTGCCCAGCGAGTTTTGTCACCTTTTTTTTTTTTTTTCCTGGTGTCTCAACAGATTATTTTGAGACTCCTCAATATTTTTCTGGAGGAAATTTGGATGGCACGATCAGAGAAAATTGGATTTTTATTTATTTTATATTTTTTTAACACATTTTATACAGTTTCCCTCTCAGCATTGTGGAAGCTCTCATGTTCCTAAAATAGGCCAAAAAAAATGGAGAACCAGCGCTGAGTTGAATGTGATGTCAGAGTTCTCTGGGGATCGCCACGCCATATGTCGGTGCTATATATACGTACGGGGAAAATTAACGATACAGAGGGGCATTGTACTTATGGCAGTCAGTTCACGCCCGTGTCGGATAAAGACGCCCAGTGTGTATCTGCCCGGGTTCTGGTCTCTGAATGTGTCCTCTGTTTGGCGAATGTCTGGAACCTTCTGAACTTCCGCAGTCCGTAAAAAGCTGCAGTTCTGAGTCAGCAAAAACAAAACTGAGAAAGTTCTCAGACTGCTGGTGTCATCTGCTGCAAGACTTTTTATACACAGTTGTGCTCTTAAGTTTACATACCCTGGCAGAATTTATGACTTCTTGGCCATTTTTCAGAGAATATGAATAACACAAACTTTTCTTTCACTCATGATTGGTGTTTGGCTGAAGCCATTTATTATCAATCAACTGTGTTTACTCTCTTTAAATCTTAATGGCAACAGAAGCTACACAAATGACCCTGATCAAAAGTTTACATACCCCAGTTCTTAATACCATGTATTGCCCCTTTAACATCAATGACAGCTTGAAGTCTTTTGTGGTATTTGTGGATGAGGCTCTTTTTATCTTCTCAGATGGTAAAGCTGCCCATTCCTCTTGGCAAAAGTCCTCCAGTTCCTGTAAATTCTTGGGCTATCTTACATGAACGGCACATTTGAGATCTCCCCAGAGGGGCTCAATGATATTGAGGTCAGGAGACTGAGACGGCCACTCCAGAACCTTCACTTTAGTCTGCTGTAGCCAATGACAGGTGGACTTGGCCTTGTGTTTTGGATCATTGTCATGTTGGAATGACAATGTAAGGAACATTCTTCTCACTGATCACCAATGTAAGGAACATTCTTCTCACTGATCACCAATTTAAGGAACATTCTTCTCACTGATCACCAATGTAAGGAACATTCTTCTCACTGACCACCAATGTAAGGAGCATTCTTCCCGCTGATCACCAATGTAAGGAACATTCTTCTCACTGATCACCAATGTAAGGAACATTCTTCTCACTGATCGCCAATGTAAGGAACATTCTTCCCACTGACCACCAATGTAAGGGACATTCTTCTCACTGATCACCAATGTAAGGAGCATTCTTCTCACTGATCACCAATGTAAGGAGCATTCTTCTCACTGATCACCAATGTAAGGAGCATTCTGCCGAATGACCATCACACTAATGAATCATGAGTTGCTGATCTAATTATTATTAGCAGAGGGTTCCCTGAGACTGGAAAATTATTTTAGGTGTTGAAAAGGTTGAGAGAGGCTGCATTAGGATGTTGGTGGTGGTTTGAGGTCCACGAATAATCTGAAGGTTCCTGCACCTTCTGTTGGTCCAAAGGCAATCCGATGCCTGACCTACCCAAAGGAGTGTTCTTGGGAACCATCATCCAGTTAGAGAACATGGGGGGGGGGGGTGGTTATTGTTTGACTAGAGGGCCCCTGTTCCAGCTATTTTTATTGTCCATGACCATATCCTGTGTCCTAAACACCTTCTCTTGTTGAAGGGTGTTGTGTGTGTGTGTGTGTGTGTGTGTGTGTGTGTGTGTGTGTGTGTGTGTGTGTGTGTGTGTGTGTGTGTGTGTGTGTGTGTGTTTTCAGCAGACGTCAGCTCCTCGTGGCTCTCCAGGGGGGTGAAATATGTCTGTTCGTCCCCCCCATTATGCTGATCTCTGACACGTTGACTGTATCGGAGTCTACACTCCTCCAGCGCTGTCGGTTTGCACCTGCTGCTGTTGAAAGAGGAAGTTGGTTTTGCTGACTCTGGCATTTGGGTTTCCTGCCGCTTGTGGATCTGCTGAGGAAGAGATGAGCCTGCAAGAACACAGATGTCACTTGGCCCTTTCGGGGTAGTTGGAGGCCCCCGTGTCACTGTGCGAGGCGACCACGCTGAAAACGCCTTAGCCAGCACTCGTGATTACACCCTCTGCCGCCCCTCCCCCATCATCGGCGGTGCAACCAGGCTGGGCACAATTTGCTGTCCTCTGCCAAAAACTGATGTTTAGAACTTTTCCTCCTCCCTTTTTATTTATTTTTTCCATTGCTTTTAGGAAGAAGTTTAACACCCCCCCCCCCCCCCCCCCCACACAAGAGTCTAAATGCCAAGATGCCCAACCTGTAGCCTGGGGGTCGCAAGTGGTCCCTTTTGGTGTATGGTGTGTAGCCCCTGGACCTCAGCAGTATGTAGTAGGAACATTGATTAGGGTGATGGCACTGATCTCTACCAGCAGGGCAGGACTTGGGGTGGTGGAGGCCCCTGGGCTTGAGTCACTTTCGGGCCCTACCTTCTATACATTACCGTATTTATCGGCGTATAACATGCACCCCAAGTTTAGGAGGGAATTTTAAGGAAAAAAACTTGCATTTAAATGCCCATCAATGCAGCCTTATCAGTGTCCATCTGTAGCCTTGTCCCAGTGTCATTTGCAGCCTTGTCATTGCAGTCCTTGAAGTTTTAAAAATGGCACCGCCGAGATACAGAGTCCTGTGTATCTCGGCGGCTCTTGGGTCCTCTCGGCGGCTCTTGGGTCCTCTCGGCGGCTCTTGGGTCCTCTCGGCGGCTCTTGGGTCCTCTCGGCGGCTCTTGGGTCCTCTCGGGTCCTCTCGGCGGCTCTCGGGTCCTCTCGGCGGCTCTCGGGTCCTCTCGGCGGCTCTCGGGTCCTCTCGGCGGCTCTTGGGTCCCTTTTTTTTTTTTTTTTTTTGGCGGCTCTTGGGTCCCTTTTTTTTGGCGAGTCTCTCGGGTCCTCTTGGCGAGTCTCGCGGGTCCTCTCGCAGTCCCGAGTGGAGCCGCGAGTACTCAGCTCGGCCAACAGTCACGCCCAGTCCCTGTGTTATGTCCATCATAGGGCGGTACTGGGCGTGACTGTGAGCGGAGCCGAGTACACTCGGCTATGTATCTCGACAGGGCCCACAGGGGCCCCCTATTGGGTAGGGCCCATGGGCTTGAGCCCAGTCAAGACCAATGGTAAGTCCGGCCCTGTCTACCAGCCTCATGTAACATGTCTCCCAGTTTCATATTGTCTTCTGCAACATCTCCCCACCAACAATGTATCCTGTCCTCACTCTCTGACCCTCATCTCCTCTATTAGGTCTGCAGTTCTCTGACACTCCTCTCAAACATTACCATAGCCCCCAACTGTCCCTGGATTTTAAGGGGTTGTCCCCGATTTGGCACAATGTCCCTCTGTCCCACCTTTCCTCCTCATTTGTCCCTCATTTTGGTCTGATCTATATAGGTGTGTGTGTGTGTGTGTGTGTAAAATGTCCTGCTTGCCTATCAAAAGGTTTAGCACTGGGAAACACTTCAACCAGTTTCTACATTTCTGCATTTGGTAAATTTTTAAAAGCCAATATATAGTAAAGTTAAAAACTCCCCCAAAAAAAAGCACTATTTTTATTTTATAATCTTCCTCTTTAGGGGGTGTGTACTATGCCTACATGCTTTTGCTAATAGAGCCTAGTCCGGTGATGGCAAACCTTGGCACCCCAGATGTTTTGGAACTACATTTCCCATGATTTCTCATGCACTCTGCAGTGTAGTTGAGCATCATGGGAAATGTAGTTCCATAACATCTGGGGTGCCAAGGTTCACCATCACTGGCCTAGTCCGTCCCCACCCCCCGGAAGCTGCCGGACCATTCACAAAGAAAGCACTACGTGAGCTCAGTTAGGGATCCAGCTGTGGTTCCTCAGGAAGGCACAGCCGCCTCCTGTATCCAAGATGGCGGCGCCAGAGACCTGCTACAGTAAGGCCTTATGCCTGCAGGGCTGTTGCCCATCTCTTACTTGGTCCCCATTTCCTTCTGGCAGCAGGGAAAACCTATGCCTGACTCTTGAAAAGCGCGTCAAACGCTTGGCTGTTCATTTGATTTCTTTGGGCAGAATAATAATTTTATTCTGGCCATTGAAATGAATAGACGCTCAAGTACTTGACGCGCCTCGCAATAACGTGGGTTTAGATACGTGTACACTCGCCCACACTCCTTCATCCTGGCGTCTCTCTCCCCGAGTATCGGCGGTCTCCTCCTGGCTAATCCAGGAGTCCTGGAATCCTGCCAATTAAGGGTCTTAGGACTCCTGGGCATTCGGGTCTCAGGACCCACTGGTTGGCAGGGATTGGTCAGGAGGAAAGACAGGAAGACCTTGGCGAATACTAATTTGCTAATGTCACACATCTGAGTGGGCTCAGGACGCGTTGCTCTGCATCCCGAGCCCACCCCCTTTTTTTTTTTAAGGCCAATTCGAGCCTCCGGCTCTAATCGCGTGTTCCAAAGAAAAACAACAAAACAACCCCATTGGAATCCATGCGTTGTAGATTAGGGGGCCCTGATCCGCATGTAGATTAGGGGTCCGGACGCATGGATGGGGGGGGAGCGTCACCTGTGTGCCCTGCATGAGCGGCCACCGCTGGCGGGGAGACAGAAATGGGCCCCAGGTCATGAGAAGTACCTGATTTTTCTTTTTTTTTTTTTTTTCTTCTTGATTTTCTTTTTTTTTTTTCTTCTTTTTTTCTTTTTCTTTTCTTCTGATACTTTTCATAGATAGTTTGGCTCTTCTTGGTGTTGCTCAGTTGATCTCTCCCTCCACTATCTGGATATCTCCTCTCGGAAAGCTTGCCACGTACGACCAGAATTACACTTTAATTATATTTCTAGATCGGACGGAGGTGACGGGTGACTGGGGCCCCTGCTATAGACAAAGGGCCATTTTTCCACATCCTAGCGTGAGCTTCGCTTTGACCTGAGCGCTCCCACAGCCGTGACGTGTGTTTGGGGCCCCGGCTAAAAAAGGCTCCATTGTGATGGTGATGTTCCATTCCCGCAGCCCCGCTCTGGGTGTCTCTCTGGTATCGGTTCTCACTTCTATCTCAAATGCTCCCCGTCATACAATGGGATTGATTTACTAAAAGCAAATGGGCTGTGCACTTTGCAAAGTGCGGTTGCACTGTGTAGGAGGAGTTGCTCCGGAGCTCAGTAAGTGAGGTAAAGCTTCATTTTGTAAAGAATACCAATGCAAGGGGAAAAAAAACGCATTTTTCCTTTGCATATGATTGGATGATGGAAGTCAGTGGAGCTTCTGCTCATTTTGCTTATCTCTTGAGCAACAGACCGTGCACTCTGCAAGAGAAATTTGCCTTTAGGCTTGATTCACATCTATGCATGTTGCTTTTGAGCTTTTTTGCGGTGCTTGCCGTGTTTTTTAGACACGCGATTTTACTGCGATTTTGCTGCGTTTTGTTAAAATTAAAAATTTCCCTGCAAAATGCTTAAAAAAAACGCATTAGTGTGAATCAAGCCTGAGTAACTCCCTTAGTGCAAAGAATGCAAATGTTATTATTATTTTTTTTTTTTTTCCGGAGGTGCGCCCTTTATGTCTCGGTCCAAGTTCCTCCACCCCAAACTCATCCATGTCTTTTATGGACCTTGCTTTGTGCACTGGTCCAAATCATTTGGTGGAGGGGGGATTGTGGTGAGGGGGTTGGGGCACTGACCGGGAGGGGTGGTGGTTGGTGTGTTTGCCACCCCCAAAATGGAGCACCAGCCGCCACTGGTGGAGGGGGATTATGGTGTTGGGGGGGGGGGGGGGAGGGGGGATTATGGTGTTGGGGGGGAGGGGGGATTATGGTGTTGGGGGGGGGGGGGGGAGGGGGGATTATGGTGTTGGGGGGGTGGGGGGGTTATGGTGTGGGGGGGAGGGGGGATTATGGTGGGGGGTTGTTTTTCAGGGGTTGGGTTTGGCCCCTTAGTTCCAGTGAAGGGAACTCTTAAGGCGTCAGCATACCAAGACATTTTGGACAATTTCATGCTCCCAACTTTGTGGGAACAGTTTGGGGTCGGCCCCTTCCTGTTCCAAAATGACTGCGCACCAGTGCACAAAGCAAGGTCCATAAAGACATGGATGAGCGAGTTTGGGGTGGAGGAACTTGACTGGCCTGCACAGAGTCTTGACCTCAACCCGATAGAACACCTTTGGGATGAATTGGAGCAGGCCTTATCGTCCAACATCAGTGCCTGACCCAGGGGCGGACTGACAACTCATGGGGCCCCCCGGGCAATAGGAGATTATGGGGCCCCCCGGGCAATAGGAGATTATGGGGCCACACAGTATACACACGCACAGTATACAATCACACAGTATACACAGACATGTTTCTATTGGCTGAGAAGGTACTGGAGAGGTGGGGCAGCTATAATCTCTGGATTCTTAGACCTAAAGGATGTCGGTAAGGGACATTTCAGAGACGGATGTAAAAAAAAAAAAAAACACAGATTTTTACATACTGTCCCTGGTTTTACTGAGGCTGGCAACCATGATGGGGCCCCCTAGTGGCCCGGGGCCCTCGGGCAGTGGCCGAATGGTCAGTCTGCCCCTGGCCTGACCTCACAAATGCACTTCTGGAAGAATGGTCAAACATTCCTATAAACACACTCCTAAACCTTGTGGACGGCCTTCCCAGAAGAGGTGAAGCTCTTATAGCTGCAAAGGGTGGGCCAACTCAATATTGAACCCTCCGGACTAAGACACCATTAAAGTTCATGTAAAGGCAGGCGTCCCAATACTTTTGACAATGTGGAGTATCAGTGACTTCCTCTAATCTCAAATGTTTGCAGTGACCTGCACTCTGTGCTCCAATCAGCTGATCCTTCTGTGATGTCTAACCTGAAGAATACGCTTTTGTCCGCTGATCAGAATCCCGGCGTTGTCTCTCTGAGCGCACAGATTCCGGAATCACAATGGAAACATTTAAGATAAAAGAGGGAGTGATGCTGGAGAGACCCCCGGGAGCGCCGCCGCATAATGTATAAGTATCGTGGACAGAACTTTAATGTAGAACGTGCACAAATACGGCTACAATGAAGCATTGTGCCGGCGATGTTGCGTTCCCGCGGTGGCGCTCCGCGTGTCTCTCCAGCATCATTCCCTCTTTTTATCTTTAAATGTTTCCATTGTGATTCCGGAATCTGCGCTCGGCGCGCTGAGATACAATGCCGGGATTCTTATCACCGCACAAAAGTCAGACATTACAATGGATCCGTTGATTGGTGCCCGGCGTGTATTTAGGATCAGATGAAGTCACAGATCGGTATCGATGTAAACCTGCAGGTCCCCATTCAAGGAAAAAAAAAAGGTCTTTTTAATGGTCTGTTTGCACCAGTGTTTTGGGTGAACATGCATGGAAATGCACAGCGATGTGTATTGCCATTTGAATAGCACTTTCATGGCACTAAGGCAGTTGTTTCCAAACTGCGGCCCAGGGGCCGGATGCGGCCGCTTGCCTGCTTGCTTTTATCCAGTCCTTGGGGCACTATTCCTCCCACTGACACCAATGATGGGGCACTATTCCTCCCACTGACACCAATGATGGGGCACTATTCCTCCCACTGACGCCAATGATGGGGGCACTATTCCTCCCCCACTGACGCCAATGATGGGGGCACTATTCCTCCCCCACTGACGCCAATGATGGGGGCACTATTCCTCCCCCACTGACGCCAATGATGGGGGCACTATTCCTCCCCCACTGACGCCAATGATGGGGGCACTGTTCCTCCCCCACTGACGCCAATGATGGGGGCACTGTTCCTCCCCCACTGACGCCAATGATGGGGGCACTGTTCCTCCCCCACTGACGCCAATGATGCGGGCACTGTTCCTCCCCCACTGACGCCAATGATGGGGGCACTGTTCCTCCCCCACTGACGCCAATGATGGGGGCACTGTTCCTCCCCCACTGACGCCAATGATGGGGGCACTGTTCCTCCCCCACTGACGCCAATGATGGGGGCACTGTTCCTCCCCCACTGACGCCAATGATGGGGGCACTGTTCCTCCCCCACTGACGCCAATGATGGGGGCACTGTTCCTCCCCCACTGACGCCGGGCATGGGGGGGGGCACTATTCCTCCCCCACTGACGCCGGGCATGGGGGGGGGCACTATTCCTCCCCCACTGACGCCGGGCATGGGGGGGGGCACTATTCCTCCCCCACTGACGCCGGGCATGGGGGGGGGGGCACTATTCCTCCCCCACTGACGCCGGGCATGGGGGGGGCACTATTCCTCCCCCACTGACGCCTGTCCCTATGTGGTGAATTGCATCTTAAAAAAAAAAATTTAAAATGAAAAAACTCTTGGCACCTCCCACCGCCTGTCTCTCCACACAGGGCATGTACAGCCCAGTGATGATGTCACTGCTACTTTTTACAAGCCAATATCTGGGTTTGTTGCATACAAAGCGGATTTACTGCATATCCTTTTGTGGTTATGGAGGAATAGAATTGGGTGTAAAGTTGTTGCTGCCGGAGTTCAGCTTTAAAATGAATCCATGTAATGCCGTATTAATGAGCAGACGGAGCTGCATTTTAGATCTGCCTGGAGTTCTGCTTTAATGCCCCATATCTCTATATACCAGGAAGAAGTGGAACAAATATTTACATTGTTTCAGTTATCCGAACAAATAATCGTTACATTGTTTTTATCTGATCTTGGTCGGGTTCTGATTTGAGCTCCGCTCACCTCCTGAGAGGGATCTGGCGAGGTGGGGGGAAGGGCAGGTGTTGCGCCGTTTTTTAGTGGAATTAAACGGTCGTTTAACCTCCGGCCCGCGCTCCGGTGATCCGTCCTGCCGCGGCCCCCGTCTGTCATCATCGCTGGCGATAAGCGCGCGCACAGTGCGGAGAGGAAAGCCCGGCTTTGTGTTGGCCGCCTGTCAGACACTGCTCAGCACCTGCCACACTTGGCGCTCCTCAATGGACGCTCTGTTCGAAGGCTCTGAACGTGGCCAAATTTCCGCTGCCTAACCCCTCTGCGACGAGAAAGTAGGACTCGGTAGCTGAAATTTTATCCTTGTGATTCGGAAAGCACTCCAAGAACAATCCTCAACAAATTATCCATTATCGGAGCTAACTGGGGGGGAAGCATGCAACACTAAGCCAACTGGGGGGGGGGGGGGGGGGGGGGGGGGGGGGGGGGGGGGGGGGGGGGGGGGGGGGAAGCATGCAACACTAAGCCAACTGGGGGGGGGGGGCATGCAACACTAAGCCAACTGGTGGGGGGCATGCAACACTAAGCCAACTGGGGGGGGCATGCAACACTAAGCCAACTGGGGGGGGGGGGGGCATGCAACACTAAGCCAACTGAGGGGGAAGCATGCAACACTAAGCCAACTGGGGGGGGGGGGGCATGCAACACTAAGCCAACTGGGGGGGGGCATGCAACACTAAGCCAACTGGGGGGGGGCATGCAACACTAAGCCAACTGGGGGGGGGGGCATGCAACACTAAGCCAACTGGGGGGGGGGCATGCAACACTAAGCCAACTGGGGGGGGGGGGGGGGCATGCAACACTAAGCCAACTGGGGGGGAAGCATGCAACACTAAGCCAACTGGGGGGGGGGCATGCACCACTAAGCCAACTGGGGGGGGGGCATGCACCACTAAGCCAACTGGGGGGGAAGCATGCAACACTAAGCCAACTGGGGGGGGGGGGGAGCATGCAACACTAAGCCAACTGGGGGGGGGGGAGCTTGCAACACTAAGCCAACTGGGGGGGGGGGGGGAAGCATGCAACACTAAGCCAATCCGGGGGAGTGGCATGCAACTAAGCCAATCCCGGCGGGGACACATGCAACATTTAGCCAGTCCGGTATGCTGCATGTTACATGCGTGGACAGGAGTAGAGATTGGAGTGATGGCAGTGAGCTGTTGCTCATTCATTGTCCAATCACCGGCTGGGGGCGGGGAGATCACCAGGATGTACCATTTAACTCGGGGGTGTTCTAACTACGGCCCTCCAAGTTGTTCAGGAAGTACAACTCCCATCATGTCTATGAATGTCAGAGTTTTACAATGCCCCCATGGGATGTGTAGATCCACAACAGCTGGAAGGCCGTCATTTGGAGATCCCTGATAACGGCAGCGGCGTTGAGTTGGCTTAGACTTGGTTTCACGCTTTGTGTGTGTGTGTATCAAGGGCGCATGCAAAATTGCATGCTTTTCAGACGCACACGAAGAAATGCGCTGCCCTTTAGCAGACAGCGGTGTCTCCGTTTTGCAGATGCATGGGGGGTGCCATTAGGATTTTTGCAGGAATTTCCTCTCACTTCCTGTTTTGGCTAGGAGACAGGAAGTTGAGGGAAATCTCCCTAAGGGGGGAAGTAGATGACAAAAAAGAAACAAAACCGACGCGAGTTCTAACCCTCCCCTGACGTTATTTAAAATGGGGGAGAACTGAAAAAATGTTGTGACGCCCCTTTCACGGCTGTGTACACCTTCCATGGCCGCGTTCTCCTGTATAGGTGCCGTGTGATTGCTATTTGCTCTCTGAGGCATTTCACAGCCGACGTTCTTTTATCCTTCAGGGAATTTTTTACATTGGCGCCCCCTGAGATTATTTGCACAGTGCTTGCAGTCATGTAGACGGCACATTGCTGCGAACGGGTTGTGTTTGCTTTGGGTTTAGCAGCATTATTCTCCATTTATAAAAGGGGAACTTTCATTGTAAAGTGTGTTGGTGGGGTTTTTTTTTTTATTTATTTTTTATATATATTTATATATATATATAATATATATATTAAAAATATAGTGTGTGTGTGTCCCTGATGGTTAGGCAGGGTTGCTAGTAAATTTTACTTGCCAGGTATAGTTGCCTTGGCCAATTGATAGGAGATCAATTGATTCCACCCCCAATTCTGGAATTGCTGCACTTCTCTCTTCTGCCACTAGGTGGCCGGGTATCTGGTGACATTAGATAAGACAATGGCATTGCAAGGAAAGATTAAGAATGAATGGGGTATCTCAGCTAATGGGCAGGGATCTTTTTGGTTCCCTTGGCCTGCTGGGAGAGCCTATTATTTGGGTGAGGTCAGGTGACTGGGGTTCTGTGTCACCTGGCCGGTGATGTGTTGAATACTGCCCCCCCCCCCCCCCCCCCCCCCCCCCCGTCGGATAGTGTCCACCCTGTACTGCGCTTGCGGAGGACAAGGAGACGCCAAAGGTCTCCGAAGATGAATGGCGCCTGTGCACTGAGTCCGGGTTCAAGCCCCACCATCCAAGTGGACATGGAGTCAGAATAAAAAAATTGCCAAGTGAGGCTGTGCCCGAAGCGCGGCGAGCGAACCGAGGCTGTGCCCAAAGCGCGGCAAGCGAACCGAGGCTGTGCCCGAAGCGCGGCGAGCGAACCGAGGCTGTGCCCGAAGCGTCATTTGCAGCCTGCCCAGTGTGATTTGCAGTTTGCCCACATTTAAATTTGCCGCCTAGAAAGACTGCGCCGCCGGAAAAGACTGAGCCGTCTGTTCGGCTCCGCTCGCAGTCCGCCTCCCTGCTGTTTCGGAAGCGAGCGCAGAGAGGCGGGACTGCGAGCGGAGCCGAACAGACAGATCGGTCTTTTTCGGCGACGGACGCTGTTTTTCGGCGCCGTTTGATTTTTTTTTTTTTGGCACTTTTTTGGGGGGGGATCGGCGTATAACATGCACCCACGACTTTCCCCCGATTTTAAGGGAGGAAAAAGTGCGTGTTATACGCCAATAAATACGGTAGATCGGGTTGACGTCAGGACTCTGTGCAGGCCAGTCAAGTTCCTCCACCCCAAGCTTGCTCAGCCATGTCTTTATGGAGCTTCCTTTGTGCACTGGTCCAAGTCATTCAGTGGAGGGGAGGATTATGGTGGGGGGGGGGTGTTGGTTTTCAGGGGTTGGGTTTGGCCTTCCAGTGAAGGGAACTCTTAAGGTGTCGGCATACCAAGACATAAAATTTAGATATAAATTTCATGCTCCCAACTTTGTGGGAACATTTTGGGGACGGCCCCTTCCTGTTCCAACATGACTGCCCACCAGTGCACAAAGCAAGGTCCATGAAGACATGGAGGAGCGAGTTTGGGGTGGAGGAACTGACTGGCCTGCAGAGAGTCCTGACCATGAAATCAAACGCCAACACACGCACAACTTTACAATGAAATTTTCACTTTTACTGTATAAATAACAATAGTGCTGCTAAACCCTAAGCAAATACAGCTCATTAGTGGCAAGGTGCCGTTTTTGGCATGCAATTACTGCCAGCGGCTTTAGCCGCCAGCAGAAAACGATACCCACGGTTGCAGGAAAGAAAATCGAATCATCTATGGCCAACCCTTATGCCCAGACCTATTTTTATTTGTTTATTTTTTTTTTTTTTTTTTTTATAGCAGTGTTGGTTGACTTGACAGTTGCATTGTAATGAATGTGTCAGTCTGACAACTAGGAACGCACGTGGGTGCACATTCCTACTCCCTCTGCTGCGATGTTCACATTCTCACTGTCCAGGGTGGGGTGTAATGTGGTCATTGTCTTCTGGGGATGAATTGTGTGCTGTGCCCTTTTCATACCCTGACTGAGCAACTACAAATTCCAGCTTGCTACATTGTAAAATTTTCTGATAAATTTTTTTTTTTTTTTCCTCCATGTTTTAATGAATTGAAATGGCAAAAAAAAAAAAAAAAAAAAAAAGAAATATGTACAGCATGCAAAAGTGGTTTTATGGTGGAGCTACACACTGGCAGGACATCCATAGACAGCCCTATTAAGAGATGAGCCTTAAAGGAGAAGTCGCCAGTCTCTGCAAATCCGGTACATCGGCATACTCTGCGCAGAGTGTGCAGCATCCGGACTGATGGGACCTCTTTAACCACTTTCTGCCCCGGTCAATAGCAGATTGTCGTCCGGGAAGTGGTTCTGTTATCCTGACTGGGCATCGCATGACGTCCTCCAGGATAACAGCCACCGTGGGGGCGCATCGCGGCGATCAGTGTGACGCACCGATCCACCGATCTTGGTAAAGAGCCTCTGGCAGAGGCTCTTTACCACGTGATCAGTCGTGTCCAATCACGGCTGATCACGATGTAAACAGGAAAAGCCGCTGAACGGCTTTTCCTCACTCGCATCTGACAGACGCGAGGAGAGCTGATCGGTGGCTCCCCTGACGGGGGGTGATCTGCGCTGATTGTTAGTGCAGCCCCCCCTCAGATGCCAACACTGGACCACCAGGGAAGCCCCCAGCATGTGGATGGACAGGTACATCCCCCCCCCACCCCCATGGCCATCCACAAGTAAAAAAATATGCCAATCGGTGCCCACGAATGGGCACTGACTGGCGCCTCTGTGGCAATTTACAAAATGGGGATGCTCGCTGCAGTCATATCGGTGCCACCTCATCCGTGCAGCCATATCGGTGCAGCCATATCGGTGCCACCTCATCGGTGCAGCCATATCGGTGCCACCTCATCGGTGCAGCCATATCGGTGCCACCTCATCGGTGCAGCCATATCGGTGCCACCTCATCGGTGCAGCCATATCGGTGCCACCTCATCGGTGCAGCCATATCGGTGCCACCTCATCGGTGCAGCCATATCGGTGCAGCCATATCGGTGCCACCTCATCGGTGCAGCCATATCGGTGCCACCTCATCGGTGCAGCCATATCGGTGCCACCTCATCGGTGCAGCCATATCGGTGCCACCTCATCGGTGCAGCCATATCGGTGCCACCTCATCGGTGCAGCCATATCGGTGCCACCTCATTGGTGCAGCCATATCGGTGCCACCTCATTGAAGAAGAAGAAAATGTACTTATTTACAAAAAAATTTACAGAAACAAACTTTTTTATTTTTTTTATTTTTTTTTTTTTACCAAATTTTCGGTCTTTGTTGTTCGTTTTTTTTTTTTTGTTCAAAAAAAAAAAAAAACAGAGGTGATCAAATACCACCAAAAGAAAGCTCTATTTGTGGGAACAAAATGATAAAAAATTTGTTTGGGTACAGTGTTGTATGACAGCGCTGAAAATTGGCCTGGGCAGGAAGGTGTCTAAGTGCCCCCCGGTATTGAAGTGGTTTTAAGCACTATAATAACTTTCTTGGCAAACCTTTCTTCTACCAATACCCTCAGCTCCGCATTTATCGACCCCCCCCCATCTTCCACATGCAGATAAAGCTGGAGCTGGCCACCCACTTCTGGAAGGCATAGCTGGAATGGCAGCATGTTTTCTGCTTTTAGAAAAAATATTATAAACTTTTCCGGCAGACCCCGGCCTGGAAACCGCACACTCTCTCTCTCTGGTGTGCTGCGGCAGTCGGTAATGACACACAGATTTAGGCAATTAGCGGCACGAGGATGAGTGGCTCTTCATGCTGCCTCTGGTTTGGGTTCCTCCTCTTGAGTAGATTGGATGACTCAGTTATGAGTAAGGTGAACGTACTTTTTTTAGTATTCATCGTGAGATGCTCGATATTTCTTCCGGAGCTTGGACCGGTTTGACGGCTCTCCTTCAGAGCTGATGACGTGGGGGTTGTGCAGAGGTGAAGAAATTTGGAGTTCTGACATGGGAGAGGCTTCGGAGAATTCCCGCTTGGCTGAGATCGCCCTCGTACTCCCCCAACACCTGCCCAGGTGCATCTTCACATTCCAATAGAATCTTCAGAAGTTCTGCAGCTTCTTCAAGTCTTTAGTTCCAATGAGTGTTCGGAAGATACCCCAACATTTTTATATCCACACGGGTAATACCAACACCCAAATCCGATTGCCATGGAATACGTCAAGACAGAAGTTGATTGAACAGGATGGGAGGTGTGAAAGTTGTGGAACCACCCCGTTCTAGTTACATTATCCCATCCTTGGCATCAATGTGTCTTCATAGGTGTTCATACTTTTTTGAGGAACACGGTTGAAGGTGTTAATTGTTGTCAAATGGGCAGGGTAGAGATGTTAAAACAATGTCGGGTGTTGAAGGCCCCCCACTACTGTTCAAGGATGGTTGCTCCAGTTTGATGATGGTCTTGGTCAATCAACTTCTGCCTTGACACATTTTTATTTGGATTCAGGTGTTGGTGTTACCTGTGTGGCTACAGGGCCGGTGCTACCACTAGGCAAACTAGGCAGCCGCCTAGGGTGCCCGGCCACTGGTGTTCCTACTCTCTTCTCTCTGCAGCAAGCAACTAAGTCTCAGCATCAGCAGGCAGCTGCCGTTGCGTTCATACATGGTGTCCAGAGGCGCAGCGGCGACGGAGGACTGTGTCTGTGTCCCTGACTCCCGAATGAATGGAAGCAAGCAAACATTTATTGATGGGCGCTGGTGAGGCTGCCTTTGATGGGCGCTGGTGAGGCTGCCTTTGATGGGCGCTGGTGAGGCTGCCTTTGATGGGCGCTGGTGGGGCTGCCTTTGATGGGCGCCGGTGAGGCTGCCTTTGATGGGCGCCGGTGAGGCTGCCTTTTGATGGGCGCCGGTGGGGCTGCCTTTTGATGGGCGCCGGTGGGGCTGCCTTTTGATGGGCGCCGGTGGGGCTGCCTTTTGATGGGCGCCGGTGGGGCTGCCTTTTGATGGGCGCCGGTGGGGCTGCCTTTTGATGGGCGCCGGTGGGGCTGCCTTTTGATGGGCGCCGGTGGGGCTGCCTTTTGATGGGCGCCGGTGGGGCTGCCTTTTGATGGGCGCCGGTGGGGCTGCCTTTGATGGGCGCTTCATTAAAAAGGTGGGTTATACATGAGCCAGGCAAAGGGGGTGGAGTCGGGGGGGGGGGCGGAAAAATTAGGTTTCGCCTAGGGTGTCAAATATCCTTGCACCAGCCCTGTGTGGCTACAAATGTTGGGTATGTTTGTTGTCGCTCCATTAGGACTGAAGAAGTGGCTTGGAGAAGCTACAAGACGTCTTCAACATTACAGGGCAAGTCCAGTTGAATATAACCAACTGCTACTAGATTCTCAGGTGCCATGGCTGCCACTGCATCTGGACTCTTCAGCCAGTATTCAAGTGCCTACAGGCATGGCGTTCCTGCAACCTTGCCTTACGTCCCCAGGCTTTTTTTTTTTTTTTTCTTGAAGGCAGGGGGAAGAATTGGTTGGCTAAGGTAGATATCCTCAGCTGCTGCCTAGACTCTTCTTTCTTCTGGTCTAGTCCAGCACATCACCTGTGCCTTCCAGGGAGACCTCACACCTGGTTGGGAGGGGGTGGTTAAGGGACCTGGTGTGGTTTTGTCGCCATTCTATTACAAACTGCCCCAGATCTCATAGGACGCATGTGCCAATCTCCTGCAGATGTGCCACAGTTGGCTATTGAACAACCAACCCTGCCAGGGGCCTCCATAAGACTTTTGCACCATAGGAGCGGTGGCAGAGTTTTGTATCGCATGATCACAAGTGTGCCAGATCCCCCTACAGCAAATGCGCTACACAAGGCCTGGAGAGGTTGGGCCATTGTTCAATAACCATCTGTCACCTCTCCTACCGCTTATGCATGTGCCGTAGGAGATATGGCAAAGTCGGTTATTGAATTATGACCAACCCCGCCAGGTCTAGTGCTTGCACCCTTTTGCGATCTGGTACAGATTATTATAGAATGGCAAACCAGGCTGGGGTCCCTTGCGGCACATGTGAGATCTCCCTGGGAGGCACTAGTGATGTAGTCTTTCCAGGGGACGCGTGTGGTAAGTCACCACGTCCTCATTTTGATGGGCGAGAAATGTGGATGAGAAGGTCCTGACCCTTTTTGAAATCAGTTGGCTGGGGATGCCGTTAAGAATTTAAGTGCACCACCGCTCGTCTGCTACGGGGCGCAGTGTGCCAGGAAAGTGCGCAATTGTTGCGCTTTTCCCATTATGCATAAATGTAGGCTAGGTTCACACCTAATCGCTCGCTTTCCCAACATGAATGGAAACATGCTGCCCCTTTTTAATAGGTGCATGGCATTGCCAAAAAATGACTGGCACCCCACACATCCGCAAATTAATTTTCCGATTACTGAAATGAATGGGCTGCCCGACACGCCATGTGGAGAAACGCGTGCGTTTTGTGTCACCGATGGGTTTGACCCTTTGCCTAATGGCCTTTCAGGATGTGCATGCAATGCTATGTGAAATTTTTAGGTTTGGGGGGGGGGTCAAGGTCCACTTTAACGTGTTTTTTCCTGGAGTTCCACTTTACGCTTCAGTAGCCAAGTCCTCTCCATCTGCTTGGAAGCAGCAAGCCTGGCCTTGCCCGGGAGCACTCGGACATGCTCGGGCTTGTAGCTCCAGCATCTGGAAAGACCTGCACTGACTCAAAGGGAACCCCCCCCCCCTCCCCCGCTTCTGTATTGATGATGGTGAAATAGGAGAGGATTGACTTCCAGAACGTGAGAGATCAGATTAAATCTTCTTCTCCTGACAATACATGGGAAGAAAGGATTGCCCTTTCCCAGGATATTTTCCATTTCCTTCCAGCAACCTCTTGTTCTTTGATGCCGGTGGGGTGGGGGGGGGGGGGGTGAAGTCTAATTATACGAGTGGAATGAGGACAGTTTTTTTCCGTCTTGTTGTTAAACAGATCGCGCTGTCGTGTTTCCACTGGGGAGGAGGATCAGAAAAGGATGAGGGGAGATCCGCACCATTTGTTACAATGTGTATTATGCTTTTTATCGCTCTCCTACAGAACAATCGCTTTTTTTTTTGTTGCAGATATTTAGATCTAGATTTCTAATCTCTGATCTGATACCTTCCTTGGATCAGATCCAGCAGAACGATTTTGAGACCTTCCTTGAATCATTTGATTGGCTCTGATCTGAGACCTTCCTTTGGATCATTCGGTTGGCTCTGATCTGAGACCTTCCTGTTGGATCATTCGGTTGGCTCTGATCTGAGACCTTCCTGTTGGATCATTCGGTTGGCTCTGATCTGAGACCTTCCTTTTGGATCATTCGGTTGGCTCTGATCTGAGACCTTCCTTTTGGATCATTCGGTTGGCTCTGATCTGAGACCTTCCTTTTGGATCATTCGGTTGGCTCTGATCTGAGACATTCCTTTGGATCATTCGGTTGGCTCTGATCTAAGACCTTCCTTGGCTCAGATCAAACAGAATGATCCAAGGAAGGTCTCAGACCAGATCCAGCAGAATGATACAGGGAAGGTCTCAGATCCAACAGAATGATTTTGAGACCTTCCTTGGATTAGAAATCCCAACAGAATGATCCAAGGAAGGTCTCAGATCAGAGCCAGCAGAATGATCCAGGGAAGGTCTCAAAATCATTCTGTTGGATCTGAGACCTTCCCTGGATCATTCTGTTGGATCTGAGACCTTCCCTGGATCATTCTGTTGGATCTGAGACCTTCCTTGGATCATTCTGTTGGATCTGAGACCTTCCTTGGATCATTCGGTTGGCTCTGATCGGAGACCTTCCCTGGATCATTCCGTTGGCTCTGATCGGAGACCTTCCCTGGATCATTCATTTGGCTCTGATCGGAGACCTTCCTTTTGGATCATTCGGTTGGCTCTGATCTGAGACCTTCCTTTTGGATCATTTGGTTGGCTCTGATCTGAGACCTTCCTTTTGGATCATTTGGTTGGCTCTGATCTGAGACCTTCCTTTTGGATCATTTGGTTGGCTCTGATCTGAGACCTTTCTTGGATCATTATACCGTCCTTTTGATCATTCTGTTGGCTCTGATCTGAGACCTTCCTTGGCTCAGATCAAACAGAATGATCCAAGGAAGGTCTCAGATCAGATCCAGCAGAATGATCCAGGGAAGGTCTCAAAATCATTCTGTTGGATCTGAGACCTTCCTTGGAGCATTCTGCTGGATCTGATCCAAGGAAGGTCTCAGATCAGAGCCAGCAGAATGATCCAAAGGAAGGTCTCAGATCAGAGCCAACCGAATGATCCAAAGGAAGGTCTCAGATCAGAGCCAACCGAATGATCCAAAGGAAGGTCTCAGATCAGAGCCAGCAGAATGATCCAAGGAAGGTCTCAGATCCAACAGAATGATTTTGAGACCTTCCCTGGATCATTCTGTTGGATCTGAGACCTTCCTTGGATCATTTGGTTGGCTCTGATCTGAGACCTTCCTTTGGATCATTTGGTTGGCTTTGATCTGAGACCTTCCTTGGATCAGATCCAGCAGAATGCTCCAAGGAAGGTCTCGGATCCAACAGAATGATTTTGAGACCTTCCTTGGATAATTCTGTTGGATTTCTAATCCAAGGAAGGTCTCAAATCGCAGACCTTCCTTTGGATCATTCCGCTGGCTCTGATCGGAGATTACACATGTCTGTGTATTGTGTGTTGAAACAGCTGCTTGTTGTCACCCTATAATGGGAAGTGTAAAAAGGAGCTTCATGGCAGGATCACCAAGTGGCCTATTTTATAGACCCAAGATTCTCAAACTTTTCTAATTTGGCTTCAATAGGAAAGTGTGACGGCCGGGTAAATGTTGGGTGAAAACGCGTAGACCTGTAATATAGTTTAATGAGAGCTGCAGAATAAAAATGGCTTTTGAAACCATGTTCTTGAATTGTAAAAAGATTGTATCATCAGGTTTTAGTGATTTGGGTTACGTATCGTGTAACTCGGGGGGTGTGTTTAGTTTGGTCTCTTGTTGGCGGATTGCCGCTCCCCGGCACACAATACTAAACACTAATTATTTTCTGCTCTGTTATTTTGTTACCTTTCTGCCGAGTAATTGCTGTTTTTATGTTCGTTGTCATGAGGAGCGCTGAGAGTCATCAGTATAAATACTTAGAAATCCGCAACATTCTGCAAAGAGAAGAGAAAACGTTTGTTGGGAGGTTGGCTGGGCGGGGCTTGAGAGATGTCCTCAAAGATTCTTGTGATTTGGTGGTTGTGCTTTACTGTTCCTCTTTTCTTCATGTCTGGCCACACAAACCCAGCATGTCAGTGGCTTGTCCTGTCATGCTGGGGGGGGGGGGGGGGGGGGGGGGGCTGACGATTCTGGATCAACTTGGCAGCCAGGCAACAAGCATTTTTCAGAAGGAGAGGGAGACCTAGAGAATATGCTTGGTTGTCAGGGGACACATCTGTTTGTTAAAAATAAATTAATGGTCGAAATGCACAGCCATTGCAGAATTTCTGTAGAAAATACAAATTGCCTGGCTCTATCAACAATTCGAGGTGATGATTTGGATCACGCATGCACTAGCTTCACATTTGAGTGAGTTGACAGGAGCTGAAGACACTTTATTTAAGTTGACAGCCAGGCATCAAGCATTTTCAAAAGGAGAGGTGTTAAAATGATTTATTATTAATGCTGCAGTATAATCAAAATAAAACAAATGATCAAAAAATCGAAATACATTTTAATTATCAAAATAAATTAATGATCAAAAATCAAACAATAATATTTTATTTTGTATAATACATTTTTATTTTGATTATATTTATTAATAATCAAAATTTAATGATAAAAAATCAAATGTTAATAATAATGTTTTTATTTTTTTTATTTTTGATCATTTATTTTGATGATAAATATTATCAAAATTGATCAAAAAATCTATATTAACAATTAATATAATATATATTTTTTATCATTTTATTTATAATATTAATTAAATTGTATTTTTATTTTATTTTTTTATCCATTTTATTTTGATTTATATTGCATTATTATTAATGCAATATAATCAAAATAAAATGATAAAAATACAAAATCAAAATGATCAAATATTTGATTTTGTATAACAAATTTTATTATTATTCAATAAAATGATAAAAAAATCATATCGTTAATAATATTGTTTAATTTTTGATCAATTTTATTTTGATGATAATACTGCAATATAATCAAAATAAAATGGTATTAATAAATATATATATATATATATATATATATATATAATATATATATATATATATATATATATATATATATATATATATATATATATATTCTAAATAAAAAAAATTTTATTCTGAATAATAAAACATTATTAATATTAGAATTTTGGTCATCTTTTATGTTTTAACTATTTTATTTTGAGGTTTAATCATTAATTTTTATTCTGATTATGTAATATAAAAATATTTTGCCAACAGCGCTCCTCCTTCTTTTTTGAAATTTTGTTTAACTATTTATTTTTAAATTCACTGTGACGCAGAAATCTCAAGCGCCCATCAGGTGGTAAAAACTCTACATCCTTCACTAAACGCTAAAATATCGTTCCGGGTAGAGTTGCCCTTTAGTCCCTGCATTATGGCAGAAGCCCCTCTGCAGATTTCTACCGTGGAATTTGCAGCTGGGATTGCGGCGTCAGAGCGCGGTTTTGCTGGCAGACGCCGCAACAAACATCTGCTCCATAATTGCTCCGGGTGACTGTCTCTCTCTTGCTCCGGTTCTCTGTCCTAATGTCAGATATATTCCATGGGCGGACGTCACAACAAAGCCGGACTCGAATGTCAGATATTCCATGGGCGGACGTCACAACAAAGCCGGACTCGGTTTAATGAGCAGGTGCGGCTCGGCGGGACTCGCAGCGCTTTATTATTTTTAAGCCAAGGTTGCGGCTGCCTGAAGTGGAATTAATAATAATTGTGTACTTTCTTCCCTTCCTGACGCTTTTCCTGTTTACTGGCCGCCGTGTGAAGCACACATGGCCCTACCGATGGCGCCGGCTTTCAAGGGCTGCGGGGAAAAAAAAAATCATCATTCCGCTTTTAATTGTAACATTGGCCCAATTTTGTGTGTGTGTGTGAATTTTTGTTTTTTGTTTTTTTATTCCTTTACATTTGTTGCAGTGCAGATTTAGTCATTTACATCATCGGCTTTCTTGATTTTGAGGTGCCCCAAGTATGGCCCCCGATATCACTAAAGGGCCGCACATACAATTCAGTGTCAGAGACTGCAAACACACAACAGGATATAGTCAGGTTATGGGTATGGCGCAGGAGTAGGTCGGGGACTGGGGACTGCGGCACAGGAGACGGTCGGGAACTGGGGACTGCGGCGCAGGAGACGGTCGGGGACTGCGGCGCAGGAGACGGTCGGGGACTGGGGACTGCGGCGCAGGAGACGGTCGGGGACTGGGGACTGCGGCGCAGGAGACGGTCGGGGACTGCGGCGCAGGAGACGGTCGGGGACTGGGGACTGCGGCGCAGGAGACGGTCGGGGACTGGGGACTGCGGCGCAGGAGACGGTCGGGGACTTGGGACTGGGGCGTAGGAGATGGTCGGGGACTGGGGCGCAGGAGTCGATCGGACTGGGGCGCAGGAGTCGGTCGGGGACTGGGGCGCAGGAGTCGGTCGGGGACTGGGGCGCAGGAGACGGTCGGGGACTGGGGCGCAGGAGACGGTCGGGGACTGGGGCGCAGGAGACGGTCGGGGACTGGGGCGCAGGAGACGGTCGGGGACTGGGGACTGCGGCGAAGAAATTACACTTTGCTCCAATGTAATGTAGTGAGTGTACAGCTTGTATAACAGTGTAAATTTCCTGTTCTGTGCCTCCTGTGTGTGTCTGTGTAAATCCAGGAAGTGAACAAGCAGCAGCTTCAGCTGCCCACAGTTAAAATGGCTGCAGCCAGACTCGGCGGAGGGAGATTTCTGCAGCATGTTTGGCAAGTACAGAATCGCAGTATATATAAAATAATATGCAAAGTGGTTGGAGGGAAGTTTCAGAATGGCACAGATGTTTTTATTACAAATTATGTGTTGAGTTATTTTGAGGGGACAGCAAATTCACACTGTTATACAAGCTGTACACTCACTACTTTACATTGTAGACAAGTGTCATTTCTTCAGTGTTGTCACAGGAAAAGATGGAAGAAAATAGTTACAAAAATGTGAGGGGTGTACTTACTTTTGTGATATCCTGTACATTAAATTTTTTTTACATTAAATTATTTATTTATTTTTTTACCACCCACAACCACTTTCATTTAAGCCACAAAGGCACTGGAGGTGGGGGAAGGGGGGATACATACGTTTCAGGTAAAAAGCTTTACATTGCAACATGCCCTCGCATTCAGCCTGCCAACATGACCCAACATGACCCATTCAGATGCATGCAGCCTCTCAAATGCCCTCTGAAGAGTGATCCAGCTGTAGGCAAAATGCACGAAAACTGCGCATTCACCCTCTCCGTGGCCAAAGTGGCCTTCCTCGGTTGCGGTTTTGGGTTCATTCATTTACATTGTTGCAGTTCAGCTTCTTCCTGTGTCTGGTTTGTTTCTCTGTTGTTGTTTTTGCTGTTTTTGTTTTGTTTTTCTGCTCTTCTTCTATTTACCATTTTTACCTGATGAAACTGTTCCTTGTATGGGAAAATATTATTGACTTGTTATCGGTCCAGGTGAGGACATTCAAGGCTGAGTTGTCACTTATTAACCGTCCGTACAAAACACGTCTGAGTGATCGCCTTCCAGAGAATCAAGTTCAACGCCAAGTGGCTCCTAAGAAAACGCCAGCGAGCGACCTTTCCCGCCATCGCGTCCTTCTGCAAGACAAAGTTGTTGGGTTTTTTTCTTTTTCTGGTGGTTTTTCTCTTCTGATCCTCCAGCTTCATAAACCTCATCACTGTGACCTCCTATGATCCTTCATGTGTTGGTGCCGGCATTGCAGGATTGTATGCATCTTCTATTAAAATAATCCCTGGTGATCCTGCCATGAAGTTCCCTGTTCAGGCACTTCTAGAGTGACAACACATTGTCCCCGTCTCCAAATTGTGCTCCTGTGTTGTCACTCTATCACATGGGTTTCCAATGGATACGATCGCTCTAGATCTTTCTCTCAATCTTACTCTTTTTCTCTCTTGTTCGCTTTTTTATTCTCCATTTTTTTTTTCTAGCTCGCTCTCGTTTTTTGTCCTTCTCTCACTCACTCTCGTTTTTTGTCCTTCTCTCACTCGCTCTAGTTTTTTGTCCTTCTCTCACTCGCTCTCGTTTTTTGTCCTTCTCTCACTCGCTCTCGTTTTTTGTCCTTCTCTCACTCGCTCTCGTTTTTTGTCCTTCTCTCACTCGCTCTCGTTTTTTGTCCTTCTCTCGCTCTCGTTTTTTGGTCCTCCTCTCGCTCTCCGTTTTTTTTTTTTTTTTTTTTTGTCCTCTCGCTCGCTCTCGTTTTTTTTGTCCTTCGCTCGCTCTCGTTTTTGTCGCTCGCTCTCGTTTTTTGTCCTTCGCTCGTTCTCGTTTTTTGTCCTTCTCTCGCTCGCTCTCGTTTTTTGTCCTTCGCTCGCTCTCGTTTTTTGGTCCTCCTCTCGCTCGCTCTCCGTGTTTTTTTTTTTTTGTCCTTCGCTCGCTCTCGTTTTTTGTCCTTTGCTCGCTCTCGTTTTTTGTCCTTTGCTCGCTCTCGTTTTTTGTCCTTTGCTCGCTCTCGTTTTTTGTCCTTTGCTCGCTCTCGTTTTTTGTCCTTTGCTCGCTCGCTCTCGTTTTTTTGTCCTTTGCTCGCTCTCGTTTTTTGTCCTTTGCTCGCTCTCGTTTTTTGTCCTTTGCTCGCTCTCGTTTTTTGTCCTTTGCTCGCTCGCTCGCTCGCTCTCGTTTTTTGTCCTTCGCTCGCTCTCGTTTTTTGGTCCTCCTCTCGCTAGCTCTCCGTTTTTTTTTTTTTTTTTTTTGTCCTTCGCTCGCTCTCGTTTTTTGTCCTTTGCTCGCTCGCTCTCGTTTTTTGTCCTTTGCTCGCTCGCTCTCGTTTTTGTCGCTCGCTCTCGTTTTTTTGTTCTTTGCTTGCTCTCGTTTTTTGTTCTTCGCTCGCTCTCGTTTTTTGGTCCTCCTCTCGCTAGCTCTCCGTTTTTTATTTATTTTTTTTTTTGCCCTTCGCTCGCTCTCGTTTTTGTCGCTCGCTGTCGTTTTTGTTCTTTGCTTGCTCTCGTTTTTTGTCCTTTGCTCGCTCGCTCTCGTTTTTTGTCCTTTGCTCGCTCGCTCTCGTTTTTTGTCCTTTGCTCGCTCGCTCTCGTTTTTTGTCCTTTGCTCGCTCGCTCTCGTTTTTTGTCCTTTGCTCGCTCGCTCTCGTTTTTTGTCCTTTGCTCGCTCGCTCTCGTTTTTTGTCCTTTGCTCGCTCTCGTTTTTTGTCCTTTGCTCGCTCGCTCTCGTTTTTTGTCCTTTGCTCGCTCGCTCTCGTTTTTTGTCCTTCGCTCGCTTGCTCGCTCTCGTTTTTTGTCCTTCGCTCGCTTGCTCTGTCTCCTGTGTTTGTCACCCTGTCAAACGAGTGATTACAAAAGTCCATTATAACACACATTATGCAGACATGGTCCACTGCCATGCAGCCACCGCTGCAGTGTTTGCAGACGTGAGGTGGTTGCAAAGAGGCTGCAGGAGATCAACATCCCTGAGATACAACAACGGATAAAAAATGTGAGGTTGGATTTTTAAAATGGAAACCAAGCCCACCTTCATGCAGCACTGGAAAACGTTGGGTGAACAATCTGCTACAGCTGATAGTTCTGCATGATGTATTGGACTGCAAAGCAGAGGCAGAAGAGCGCCCCCCCCCCCCTTCAGCATGGTGCCAAGGGCAGGAGCCTGCGTTGCCTCTGCCTTGGCCCCGCCCAGTGCTGCATCTAAAAGCCATTTGCAAGCTGCGGTAACCCATCACAGTATCCATCATCTCCTACATAAAGTAGATATGAATTCCTTGGATTTAATTATTTGATACAGTAACGGTTGGCAGTAATCGCCGATTAGCAATTTGTATTTGTTTTTAAATTCTTCTACCTAGCAACTGTGAACTTGTGATCTTCGGACGCAGGTTTTTTTTTTTCCAGTATCGGTGGCTCGGTGCAAAGTCTGTCACTCTCTAGGTGATCTTAAGATGTGAGATTAGAAGGGAAAGTATTGATCGAATGGTGACTTTTACTCCACAACATCCAAAGTCTGATCCGACATTGAAGGGCGTATCGTCCAGTCCATTGCCGAGTTCATTAACCGCCAATCTTTTTATTGCATCGCTTAAACTTGGACTTCTAAGGTCATTAACGTGACTCTCCGACCGAATGCATTTTCATTTTGTCCTTGCGTTTGTCTATTGCCTTTGTTCCAGGTTTGTTTTCCAGCCTTCCAGGTATAGGCGCAGCTGTATTGGTGGCCATGTAGGTGAAGATGGGGTGACCCCAGCCAGAGCCACCAATTGTACACTCAATAGGGGTGCAACAGACCTGCAGATGCTAGAACGAACGATCATGTTTAGAAGTTACAATTCAGGAAAAGCGCAAATATTGTCGCAGTCCATTAGTCATGTGTATTCTTCTTGGGTCTCTGTGATCTTTGACACTGGACTACTGCACAGATCTGGAAGAAATACACAGACTTCCTGTAATTAAAGACCGCTCACTGCCCTCTCTCCTTGTGCGGGGGGACTGGTCCTGCCTCCGCCCCTTCCTGTACTTTTCTGCAGGCAGCCTGTAGTGGGCAGGGGCCTGCTGGGCCCCTCCCACAGCTCTGCTCTCTCTTGTGCAGGGGGACTGGTCTTGTCTCCGCCCCTCCTGTAGTGGCCTGGCCCGTCCCACAGATCTGCTCTTTTCTTGTGCAGGGGGACTGGTCTTGTCTCTGCCCCTCCTGTAGTGGCTGGGCCCCTTCCACAGCTCTGCTGCTCTCTCCTTGTGCAGGGGGACTGGTCTTGTCTCTGCCCCTCCTGTAGTGGCCTGGCCCGTCCCACAGCTCTGCTCTCTCCTTGTGCAGGGGGACTGGTCTTGTCTCCGCCCCTCCTGTAGTTTCCTGTAGTGGCCGGGCCCCTCTCACTCGTTGTGCAGGGGGACTGGTTGTGTCTCCGCCCCCTCCTGTAGTTTTCTGCAGGCAGCCTGTACTGGGTTGAGCCTGCTGGGCCCTCCCACAGCTCTGCTCTCTTTCCTTGTGCAGGGAGACTGGTCTTGTCTCCGCCCCCTCCTGTATGTAGTGGCTGGCCCCCTCCCCATAGCTCTGCGCTCTCTCCTTGTGCAGGGGGACTGGTCTTGTCTTCGCCCCCTCCTGTAGTTTTCTGCAGGCTGCCTGTAGTGGGTTGAGCCTGCTTGGACCCCTCCCACAGCTCTGCTCTCTTTCCTTGTGCAGGGGGACTGGTCTTGTCTCCACCCCCCTTCTTTACTTTTCTGCAGGCAGCCTATAGTGCGTGGAATCTGCTGGGCCCCTCTCACAGCTCCACGCTCTTTGTGCAGGGGGACTGGTCTTGTCTCCGCCCCTTCTGTACTTTTCTGCAGGCAGCCTGTAGTGGGTGGAGCCTGCTGGACCCCTCCCATAGCTATGCTGCTCTCTCTCCTTGTGCAGGGGGGACTGGTCTTGTCTCCGCCCCCTCCTGTAGTTTTCTGCAGGCAGCCTATAGTGGGTGGAATCTGCTGGGCCCCTCCCACAGCTCCACGCTCTCCTTGTGCAGGGGGACTGGTCTTGTCTCCGCCCCCCTCCTGTAGTTTTCTGCAGGCAGCCTATAGTGGGTGGAATCTGCTGGGCCCCTCCCACAGCTCCACGCTCTCCTTGTGCAGGGGGACTGGTCTTGTCTCCGCCCCTTCATGCAGCTTTCTGCAGGCAGCCTGTAGTGGACATAGTGCGCAGCCTATGTACAGCACAGTGATGTCACTGCTACTTTTACAAGGTAATATCTGGGTTTAAGGCATTTTGTGGATTTACTGTATGTTTATTATTGAGGGATATATAAATGAAGGTTTTTGAACATATACCTAAAATACTACTCTAAAGAACACCCGAGGATGTGCAGAGGCTGCATTCCTAGCCCCCCCCCCATCTGTAAATACAATTTCCCTGGCTGATCTATTGGCTTCAGTACTTTGAATCACTGACTTGGAATAGTTGGAGCTTCTGTGTGACTTCTATGAATACTTGTCCCAGAAGGGATCAAAACTGGAGATGACCAAGCCAGGCAACTGGCCTTTTCAGAGGTGGGTCACCCATCCGTAGCCTTAATACTCCTCTCCATGCTGGTTTCTAGTTGTCCTTTTACTGAAGAGGATTCTGCTCCGTACCGGGCGAGGGCTTAACACGACTCTCCTGGAGGGGGTTCTTAACGGAGGAATTTTTGCTCTGGCACAGCGAGAAGCCTGAGGACGGACGGGCAGGCAGCCGGCTGCGTTCCTGGGATGTCAGCGATTGTTTTTGGAGCAGGCTGTGCTGTGCCCCGTGTCCGCAGGCTAGGATTCTGGATGGTAACCACCCCCACCCCCAATGTACAGAGCTTCACTGGGATCCTTGTATGTATAAATGGCCATAAAACAGAACATAATGAGGACGAACTGAACACAGCAGAGGGGCGCAGGTTACATGCCTAGGAGGCTATAGGTGCGATGGCATGCCGGGCAGCCCCCCCCCCCCCCCAACATGATGGTGACGTTTTGGGATATAGTTGCCATCTGTCCCTGCTTGCCAGTGATGGTCCCCACTTTGAGGGATCTGTCCCAACAATAAAAAAGGTCCTCAGCAGTGTACCCCTATTACACTAGGCAGAGGCCACCCCAATGTCCTAAGCAGTGTAGTCGCTGCAGTGAGCTGGTGCTGCCCCAATATGGTCCTGCTAGAACCATTGTTACACTCAGGGTGGCCTTCCTTTTTCGAGGAAAGACCCCCCCCCCCCCCCCCCCCCCCCCCCCGCACCCCCCCCCCCCCCCCCCCCCGGCAACAACTGCCCCTCGCATGCACATGTGGCTCCAACAGCACCATACTGGTGTGGCACCTCTCAATGACTACACAACAGGGAACATTGGATTGGTGCCTGCACAGTGCAGTAGGGCTGCACTAAGGTGGACATTGCTGGAGACTTTTTCCTCTTCCTCCTTTTTTCCTCTTCCTCCTTTTTTCCTCTTCCTCCTTTTTTCCTCTTCCTCCTTTTTCCTCTTCCTCTTTTTCCTCTTCCTCCTTTTTCCTCCTTTTTCCTTTTCCTCTTCCTCCTTTTTTCCTTTTCCTCTTCCTCCTTTTTCCTCTTCCTCCTTTTTTCCTCCTTTTTCCTCTTCCTCCTTTTTTCCTCCTTTTTTCCTCTTCCTCCTTTTTCCTCCTTTTTTCCTCCTTCCTCCTTTTTTCCTCTTCCTCCTTTTTCCTCCTTTTTTTCCTCTTCCTCCTTTTTCCTCCTTTTTTTCTTCTTCTTTCTTCTTTCTTCTTTCTTCTTTCTTCTTTCTTCTTTCTTCTTTCTTCTTTCTTCTTTCTTCTTTCTTCTTTCTTCTTTCTTCTTCTTCTTCCATAGCAAATTTAATAGTCGCTATTGTTTTCCTGATTCTCCTCCCCCGGCCAAACAGGAAGTGGGTCCTGAGATCCAATTTGGCCGAGAGTCCCAAGACTCCCTGGTCAATCGGGTCTCCAGGACCAGCTTCCTGATTGGCCTGGAGGAGAATCAGGAAAACAATAGCGAATAGTAATCTGCTGTTGCCACACAAGTGGGTGGGCTTGGGGCGCGTCATGCGTTTCAAAAATAAAAAAAACATTTGAAATCCATGCGCCCGGCGCCCTGCATGTAGATTAGGGACCAGACACATGCCCCTTTATGGACGGGCCGCCATTAGTCAGACCTTTTTATAAACAAAGACTATCCCTAACAATCCAGGACTGATGGCAACCATGTCTCAAAAGCACCATTGGGTGTGAGAGTACCTTCACTTGCATGTTTTGGGAGTGTGCCTCTTCATCGCAGCTTTTTGAAGGTACTCTCTCACACCGAAGGTGGCAGTCTCTGTCCCCAGTCATCTTGGGACCATTTGTAGCACCATCCTCCCTGATTTTTATTCTGGTCTACTCCCCAGAAGTTTCCATTTTTGCTTCCATCTCTAATGTTGCCACCTACGGTACTTGGTAAAATTTTAAGTGTAAAATATTCAAAAGGAAAAGCAGTGCTAATAAAAGTACAGTTGAACAGGGGCAAGGCTGATGAGTGAGCGCTATTAAACCACCTATAATTTAGTGGTCCACTCCCTAGGGTAAGAGGCCCGGTTTGCTGTGGTGGTGGAGGAGGACTATTATGTCACCTGCAGGTTTATCTACACTTTAGGTGCTCCCTGGGAATTGTGGACTTTACTTGTTTAATAGACTTTTTTTTTTTTTATTTTTTTTATTAGCGCTGCATTTCCTTTCTTGAATATTTTTGATTGTTACTCACAAAAAATGCCCAGCTACTGTCCTTTTGTTACAAAAAGAAACCCAAGTGCAGTGAAGTTTTTGTTAATATTGAAGTCTAGAAACTGTAAATGTGACCTGGTGTTCCTCAAGTTGGACTTCTGGTTTTCTTGCCTGATCAGATCATTTTGTAGGTGCGATGTTCTCATTTTATTCACTCAAAAAAGGTGTTGTACCTGCATGCCCCGCTGCCCCCTGTGTTTGTTTTCCCGGCTCCTGTATGGGAATAGACTGACGTGAACTCAGGGCAGACTGCTCGGTAAATACTTCTGTCAATAACGTGGAGTCGGAGGCCGATAGTACCCATTGTGTAGGCGCTTCGCGGGGTGGTAATAACAATTCATGTTCTTAGTCATTACAATCCTATCAGATGACCCGCAGACACATGTGGCTCCTGTATGTTGTCTGCACAAAGCCTTTTATCTCCCAGAATTCCCCAGGAGCCGGGATGACGGGATCTCTATAGAATGACCTCTAATGCTGACATTAGGAGTGCCGAATTACAGGAACAACAATGTCATGTATTTCAGGTTTCAGTTCTTAGATGTGGGGGCTGCATTCGTTTTTTTTTATTTTCAGGCTTTCCTATTATTATTGTTATTGTTATTATTATTATTATTATTTTTTTTTTTTTTTTTTCACCTGATGATCCTGCCAGTAACGCACTAATTGTCTTAAGGTGACAACACTCACTCAGCATACTGGATCTAATGAATGGAGCCACTGAAAAGTCCTTTCCTTTATTATTCTAATCCCTGCCCCTTGTCCCCAGACTCCGTACGGCCCACCTTGTGATTCCCCGTCCTTGTCCCCAGACTCCGTACGGCCCACCTTGTGATTTCCCCGTCCTTGTCCCCAGACTCCGTATGGCCCACCTTGTGATTTCCCCGTCCTTGTCCCCAGACTCCGTACGGCCCACCTTGTGATTTCCCCGTCCTTGTCCCCAGACTCCGTACGGCCCACCTTGTGATTTCCCCGTCCTTGTCCCCAGACTCCGTACGGCCCACCTTGTGATTTCCCCGTCCTTGTCCCCAGACTCCGTACGGCACACCTTGTGATTTCCCCGTCCTTGTCCCCAGACTCCGTACGGCCCACCTTGTGATTTCCCCTTCCTTGTCCCCAGACTCCGTACGGCCCACCTTGTGATTTCCTTGTCCCCAGACTCCGTACGGCCCACCTTGTGATTTCCTTGTCCCCAGACTCCGTACGGCCCACCTTGTGATTTCCCCGTCCTTGTCCCCAGACTCCGTACGGCCCACCTTGTGATTTCCCCGTCCTTGTCCCCAGACTCCGTACGGCCCACCTTGTGATTTCCCCGTCCTTGTCCCCAGACTCCGTTCGGCCCACCTTGTGATTTCCCCGTCCTTGTCCCCAGACTCCGTACGGCCCACCTTGTGATTTCCCCGTCCTGGTCCCCAGACTCCGTACGGCCCACCTTGTGATTTCCCCGTCCTTGTCCCCAGACTCCGTACGGCCCACCTTGTGATTTCCCCGTCCTTGTCCCCAGACTCCGTACGGCCCACCTTGTGATTTCCCCGTCCTTGTCCCCAGACTCCGTACGGCCCACCTTGTGATTTCCCCGTCCTTGTCCCCAGACTCCGTACGGCCCACCTTGTGATTTCCCCGTCCTTGTCCCCAGACTCCGTACGGCCCACCTTGTGATTTCCTTGTCCCCAGACTCCGTACGGCCCACCTTGTGATTTCCTTGTCCCCAGACTCCGTACGGCCCACCTTGTGATTCCCCGTCCTTGTCCCCAGACTCCGTACGGCCCACCTTGTGATTTCCCCGTCCTTGTCCCCAGACTCCGTACGGCCCACCTTGTGATTTCCCCGTCCTTGTCCCCAGACTCCGTACGGCCCACCTTGTGATTTCCCCGTCCTTGTCCCCAGACTCCGTACGGCCCACCTTGTGATTTCCCCGTCCTTGTCCCCAGACTCCGTACGGCCCACCTTGTGATTTCCCCGTCCTTGTCCCCAGACTCCGTACGGCCCACCTTGTGATTTCCCCGTCCTTGTCCCCAGACTGGAAGTGGGTCCCGAGATCCGATTTGGCGGAGAGTCCCAAGACTCCCTGGTCAATCGGGTCTCCAGGACCAGCTTCCTGATTGGCTGGGAGGAGAATCAGGAAAACAATAGCGACTATTAATCTGCTGTTTCCACACAAGTGGGTGGGCTTGGGACGCAGTGCTCTGAGCCCACCTTGTGATTTCCCCGTCCTTGTCCCCAGACTCTGTTCTCTTAATTCTTGACCCTGGACTTACTCCCTGCTCTGCATACTTTATGCCCTCCCCCATCCTTATCCCGGAACTCCTGTTCTGTACACCTTATGCCTTCCCCTGTCCTTGTCTTAGGACTCACTACTCTGCACATCTTAAATCCCCCCCCACCCCATCCTCGGACTCCTTGCTCTGCACACATTATACTGTTCCCCCATCTTTGTCTATGAAGTCCTTGCTCTGCACACCTTATGCCTTCCCTCAACCTCCTCTTTGGACTCCTTGCTTTGCACACCCAGTGCTGGGACACCATCACCTAGATCCCAGGGCGAACATGGCAAATTGCGCGCCCCCCCCAAGATGTATGATTTGTGTCAGCAAAAATCCCCCCCCCCCCCTTAAAAAAAAGGCAGCCATTGGCATACTTACCCCCAACCATGAATCCTCCCTTCCTCCCAGTACAAATCTGACCCTCCCTGCTGAAATTCCCCCCCCCCCCCCCAGCACAAATCCAACAATATTGGCTGTTCACAGCTGGATGTTCAGACAAGTACAACAGCACAAAGCCCCCCAAATCACCACTTCTAGAACATCTGCCAAAATGTCCCCCCCTAGAAAAATTATTACCCCCCTGCAGCCCCCCCCCCCCCCAATTCACCATGCCAACACAAAATGTACTCCCCTGATCTCTTCTTGGTGCCCCGACCTCACATGATACCACAGTTCCCAGGGCAGCCGCTCCTCCTGCCCACCCCTTGTCCCTGCCCTGTAGCACACCTTATGCCCTTCCCTCAACCTCGTCCTTGGACTTCTTTCTCTGCACACCTTATGCCTTCCCTCACCCTTCACCCCATCCTTGCCCCTGGGCCCCCTGCTTTGCACACCTACTTAATTTCTACACCCCCCCCCCCCCCCAGTTCCTAGACTACCTGCTCTGCATGCCTTGCCCCCATCCTCTCTGCTACACACACACACACACACACACACACACACACCCCACACACACGTGTGCACGCTCTTGTCCTCTGACTCCCTGCTCTGCACACCCCATGCCTTGCCCCATCCTTGTCCTCCCTGCTCTGCACACCCTATGCCTTGCCCCATCCTTGTCCTCCCTGCTCTGCACACCTTATGGCAGACCTGGACTGCTGCAGCCCCTCCCTGTTCACTTCTTACATCATATAGGTCCTGATTATCTTATTTACAAGCTTTCCCCGGTTATCGTTGCCTCTATTTCTGGATCAGGTGTACAGCACGTTCCTCCATCGGTCACATTGAGGCCCCATGCCGCTCCCTGCACCGCCTTCGGGGTGATTTTACATTCTTCGTGCAGCTTGTCCTCCTGGAGTTGTCAGGTTTTCATTTTTTCCTCTCCATTCTTGTGACTGGAAACCGCAGTTCTTCAGATTCGTGTTTCTGCACCTCTCCTATGCAGAGCCCGGGGGGGTTCCTGTCATTTTCATTCCTATCCAAATACCTATTAGAGGTGGGAAGACAGTCCTGGAAATAAAGTGTAATAAACCTGAGCAAGGAACTTCAACTATTCCCTAGTTTGGTAAATATCCATGGAAGGGGTTTTGTGTTTTCTTAATGTGTGCAGTCAAGTTCCTCCACCCCAAACTCGCTCCTCCCATGTCTTCATGGACCTTGCTTTGTGCACTGGTGGGCAGTCATGTTGGAACAGGAAGGGGCCGTCCCCAAACTGTTCCCACAAAGTTGGGAGCATGAAATTGTCCAAAATGTCTTGGTATGCTGACGCCTTAAGAGTTCCCTTCACTGGAACTAAGGAGCCAAGTCCAACCCCTGAAAAACATCCCCCCACCATAATCCCCCCTCCACCAAATGATTTGGACCTGTGCACAAAGCAAGGTCCATAGAGACATGGATGAGGGAGTTTGGGGTGGAGGGACTTGATTGGCCTGCACAGAGTCCTGACCTCCAACATGATAGAACATCTTTGGGATTAATTAGAGCGGAGGCCTTCTCACCCAACATCAGTGCCTGACCTCACAAATGCGCTTTGTGGCAGAATGGTCAAACATCCCCATAGACACTCCTAAACTTTTGTGGACGGCCTTCCCAGAAGAGTTGAAGCTGTTATAGCTGCAAAGGGGAGCCAACTCAATATTGAACCCTACGGACTAAGACTGGGATGCCATTAAAGTTTGTGTGTGTGTGTGTGTGTGTGTGTGTGTGTGTGTGTGTGTGTGTGTGTGTGTGTGTAAAGGCAGGCGTCCAAAATTTTTGGGGGGGGCGCAAACAAACAGCCTCACTGTGCCCCTTAAGAGCTGCCACTGTGCCCCCTGCCTGCCCTCTGCACTTACCTTGTCTCGGTGTGCAGCTGGTGACGGCGTCAGGCGGCGAGCGGTGTCTCCTCATCGTCCGATGTCTTCTACCGCGCTCCTCCTGTCTTCTGCTATGATTGGACGCTTAGCGTCCAATCACAGCGTTTGTGACTTCAGCCAATCAGGTGACAGGTAACAGACCCGGCAACCTGATTGGCTGAGAGGCGGGTCTGTGTTAGGGAAGCGATGTATTTGCTTCTCTAACACAATGCTGTGTAAACAGCGAACGCACAGCAATGCGCCCGCTGTTTACACTTATGGAAGCCTATTAGAGCACACCGCTCTAATCAGGTCCCCTATTAGAGCTGACAGCTCTAATAGGGCGCTTCCAGAAACACCCCCTCCCCCCCCCCGCTGTAATTCAGATGCTCGACGCCCGACAAGGGGCCGGACACCTGAATAGGGGGCGGCAGCGGTGACAATAGATAGATTCATGCAATCTATTGGTGATAGAGTGGTGCAGGAGAGAGGGGGCGGTGCTCCTGCGCCCTCTATGCACGCACCGCCACTGATATATATATATATTATGTGTGTGTGTGTGTGTGTGTGTGTGTGTGTGTGTGTGTGTGTATATGTATATGTATATGTATGTGTGTATATATTTATATATATATATATATATATATATATATATATATATTATATATTTATATATATATATATATATATATATATATTATATATATTATATATTATATATATATATATATATATATAAATATTATATGCGAGAGAGAGCTTTGGTACCGAATACACATCACATCAGTGGGGTTGCATTACCAAAACCTGGAGTGTGCAAAAATCTGGTGCAGCTCCGCATGGTAACCAATCGGCGTCTAACTTCAGCTTGTTCAAATAAGCTTGAACAATAAAACCTGGAAGCTGATTGGTTTCTATGCAGAGCTGCCCCAGATTTTGCCCTCTCCATTGTTAGTAAATCAACCCCAAAGTTTCTCTACTGAGCAACTGAGGAGCTAGAATCCCATTGCCACATCCTGAGCCTCGTGTTTTCAGTCTCGGGTACACTGATAGATGCATCCAGAAAGGGGAATAGTTAAGTACAATCACTGTGCAGCACTATATATAGTAGGAAGCAGAGCCTGCCTATGTAATTTACAAATATGGCCGCCCTCATGTAAAATGGAAAAACTAAAAACATAAAACAAATACTATTACATAACCTGCAGATCATTACACAAGTCCAGTTAGAGCACGTGTGGTCCTACACAACGACCTTCTGGCATTTTCCAGCACTTGACACAAATCTCTTGGGGCCGCTGGAAAAAAGTGTGTAAGGGGGGGGGGGGGGGAGAAGAGGGGTTTAATGGCCCTGCTTTTCATTTCCTCTTCATCCGAATTCAGGGACTGGAAAAGCAATTTATATTGCTCATGGAAAAAAAAAAATGTCCAGATGTGGAAGAAGGTCTCCTGGGGGTTGGAGCAGCGAGGACGCACTTGAAAGATAGTGATCGCTATCAGCAGATTCCGGTCACTGGTACAGCGAAAATGTGAATTTCTGACATCATCCCGCCCCTGTGTGTAGATTTATACCTTTTTACAGGATAAAAAAAAAGGGGGCGTTCCCTTTTGTAATTTTTGGTTGCAGAATGCATACCCTGAACACCGATCGATATTTCCCCATGTATAGCTATGCATAGATTAGCTCAATGACCCACCTCTTCTTTACTTGGTCTCCTCATTTCCAAGCCTACAGCCTCCCCTTTGAAGGACACGCCCCCCTCCATCAATACTCGCCTGGCACGCCCACACCGATACTAGACCACTCCATTCTCAATAATACTTGCAGCGCTGCTATTATTGTTTATTATTATTATTATTATTATTAATAATAAATCCTATAGGAACTTGTATGTGTCAGTCATGACATTGACCCATGGATAAGTGTCGGGCCTTCTTCACACTGTAATAACGGGCTTATGAATTCGGCAATAATAATGTCATTTACTGAAGTAACACATATTTAATGGAAGCCGCGATTAATTCACCACCATGTAATGTTTAGTAAGTCACAGTCACTGCCTTATAGATATGGGGGGGGGGGGGGACTTCAGGACACCTCCCTTATTCATTATCTCTATAAATCAAAAAAGAGGTTTTGTCCTCCATGCAAAGAACTGACAATGTTACGGAAAAGAACGTATCGCAGAAAGTTGTTATCAGCTCGTAACATTTCTGGCACGATTAACAGATTTTTGTGTTTGTCAAACAAATGACTTTCAATGGATTATTTAATAGACCAATAGGGAGCAAATAAGAGAAGCTCATTGTTTTGTTTTTTTTATATATATATATAACTAACAAACAAACAAACAAATATTGTAAAGGATCAGCATCAAAAGTAAAGCTTGAAGGACTCCGCCACTCGCTGGTTCTTCTTTTTAAGGGCTTTGTTTGCCCATTTTTATTAAAAGAAAGTTCCATAAACACAGATAAGTTTCCCTCGCAGGGGTTTCAGCATTCCTTTCCGTCAACAACAAAAATGACAGTTAGCCTAGTTGGCTCTCAATTGCAGCACTCTCTGCTCTGGCCTTACCCTCCAGGCCCTTGTCTGTCTCCTACAGACTTTTCCAGCAAACCCCTTGGTGCCCCCAGCTTACAGCCTCTTGCTGTACTGGTCCTCAGACTTGGGTCTCTGGCTTTGATTAGTGGACACTAGGGGTGCAACGGATCGTCGCCGATCCGTGATCCGAACGGGTCACCCCGTTCGGATCGGCACACCCCGCGATCTGCAGAGCGCTCTGTGGCCTCGGCCTTAGGAAAGGCCGCGGCTTCGGCCTAGCTCCGGAGCGTCGGCGGCCATCTTGGTACACCCGGCGGCCTTAGGAAAGGCCGCGGCTTCGGCCTAGCTCCGGAGCGGCGGCCATCTTGGTACACCCGGCCACTGTTTACAATGTGATCGCTCCGTCAAATGACGGAGCGATCACTTGTAAACAAACTCTGCATTACCCAGCCAATACCCTGCATTACCCAGCCAATACTCTGCAATACTCTGCATTACCCAGCCAATACTCTGCGATACTCTGCATTACCCAGCCAATACTCTGCATTACTCTGCGATACTCTGCATTACCCAGCCAATACTCTGCATTACTCTGCGATACTCTGCATTACCCAGCCAATACTCTGCATTACTCTGCGATACCCTGCCAATACTCGGCGATACTCAGACAATATTACAGTGGGGGGAGAGGATGTGGATATTACAGTGGGGGGAGAGGATGTGGATATTACAGTGGATATTATGGTGGCGGAATTTTCACAGGTTTTTGCAAATTCAATTATTATTTGCTGATCCGAAAATTATCCGATCCGTGACTCTGATCCGAGGATCGATCCGATCCGTGAGATTTTTGATCCGTTGCACCCCTAGTGCACACCTGCACTCTCTCTGGACTCCTAGAGACCTCCTGTCTCTCTGGGGTGGAGTCCAGAACCATGGTCCTGACTCTACTATCAGGCCAACACACACCTGAACAATCAGTGTGCTGGTGAGTCTCAAATTCCGGACCCAGGACTGGGGATTTCATCCCACCCGGATCTCTAATGCAGCGTACACACGGTCGGAATTTCCGATGGGAGCTTTTCATCGGATTTTCCGACCGTGTGTATGCCCAACGGTCTTTTTCTGTCGGAATTTCCGACGGACTTTGAATTGAGAACCTGTTCTCAATTTTTCCGAAGGAAAACCTTTCTATCGGATTTTCCGATCGTGTGTAGGCAATTCCAACGCGCAAAATTCCGACGCATGCTCGGAAACAATTCGACGCATACTCGGAAGCATTAAACTTCCCTTTTTTATAGTGCTGTCGAACGCGTTTTATGCCGATGTGTTATTGACCGTCAGAATTTTGGTGTGATCGTGTGTAGGCAAGACGGCTTGAGCGGAATTCCGTCGGAAAAAAACGTCAGTTTTTTTTCCGACGAGAATTCCGATCGTGTGTACGCGGCATAAGAAATCCCCAGGCTCCAGGTCCCAAAGTGGACTTTACTAAATAATGAGGCAACTGAAAAGCCAGTTTCCTCTCAAACAAGCAACTACCCTGGAGCCCCTCAACCCATCTGGTTGAGAATTCTGGGTACATGCACTGGTGGGGTACCACATTACCACAATATAAATGTATAAATATATATACAGTGGTGTGAAAAAGTGTTTGCCCCCTTCCTCATTTCCTGTTCCTTTGCATGTTTGTCACACTTAAGTGTTTCGGAACATCAAACCAATTTAAACAATAGTCAAGGACAACACAAGTAAACACAAATGCAATTTGTAAATGAAGGTGTTTATTATTAAAGGTGAATAAAAAATCCAAACCATCATGGCCCTGTGTGTGAAAAAGTGATTGCCCCCTAAACCTAATAACTGGTTGGGCCACCCTTAGCAGCAACAACTGCAACCAAGCGTTTGCGATAACGTGCAATGAGGCTTTTTACAGCGTCCTGGAGGAATTTTGGCCCACTCATCTTTGCAGAATTGTCCTAATTCAGTTACATTAGAGGGTTTTCGAGCATGAACGGCCTTTTTAAGGTCATACCACAACATCTCAATAGGATTCAGGTCAGGACTTTGGCTAGGCCACTCCAAAGTCTTCATTTTGTTTTTCTTCAGCCATTCGGTGGTGGACTTGCTGGTGTGTTTAGGATCATTGTCCTGCTGCAGAACCCAAGTTCGTTTCAGCTTGAGTACACGAACAGATGGTCGGACATTCTCCTTCAGGATCTCTTGGTAGACAGCAGAATTCATAGTTCCTTTTATCACGGCAAGTCTTCCAGGTCCTGAAGCAGCAAAACAGCCCCAGACCATCACACTACACCACCATATTTTACTGTTGGTATAATGTTCTTTTTCTGAAATGCAGTGTTCCTTCTACGCCAGATATACTTGGACACACACCTTCCAAAGAGTTCCACTTTTGTCTCATCGGTCCACAGAATGTTGTCCCAAAAGTCTTGGGGATCATCAAGATGTTTTTGTGGAGAAATTGAGACGAGCTTTGATGTTCTTTTTGCTCAGCAGTGGTTTTCTCCTTGGAACTCTGCCATGCAGGCCATTTTTGCCCAGTCTTTCCTGATGGTGGAGGCATGAACGCTGACCTTAACTGAGGCAAGTGAGGCCTGCAGTTCCTTGGACGTTGTTGTGGGGTCTTTTGTGACCTCTTGGATGAGTCGTCGCTGCGCTCTTGGGGTAATTTTGGGCGGCCGGCCACTCCTGGGAAGGTTCACCACTGTTCCATGTCTTCGCCATTTGTGGATAATGGCTCTCACTGTGGTTCGCTGGATTCCCAAAGCTTTGGAAATGGCTTTATAACCCTTTCCAGACTGATAGATCTCAATTACTTTCTTTCTCAATTGTTCCTGAATTTCTTTGGGTCTCGGCATGATGTGTAGCTTTTAAGGATCTTCTGGTGGACCTTACTGTGTCAAGCAGCTCCTATTTAAGTGATGCCTTGATTGTGAACAGGTGTGTGCAATAATCAGGCCTGGGTGTGGCTAGAGAAATTGAACTCAGGTGTGGACAACCACAGTTATAGTATGTTTTAACAAGGGGGGCAATCACTTTTTCACACAGGGCCATGATGGTTTGGATTTTTTTTCACCTTTAATAATAAACACCTTCATTTACAAATTGCATTTTGTGTTTACTTGTGTTGTCCTTGACTATTGTTTAAATTGGTTTGATGTTCCGAAACACTTAAGTGTGACAAACATGCAAAGGAACAGGAAATGAGGAAGGGGGCAAACACTTTTTCACACCACTGTATGTTTGTGTGTGTGTGTGTGTGTTGTGTGTGTGTGTGTGTGTGTGTGTGTGTGTGTGTGTTAAAGATACATTGTAATTATCTGCTCCTGACAACTGCAGTCAGTACAATGTATCATTTTTTGTTTAATATTTAACTTCAGTGCACTCTTATTGTATAAGTCCTTGTTTAGGTCCCTTTCACACTTCTTCTGCGACTTGGGACTGTAAAGCCGCATGGCAGGTCGTTCCCCATGTTTTCCAATGAGTACCATTCATATTATTATTATTATTAAACAGGATTTATATAGCGCTTTACAATGTAAAAGGGAGACAATACAGTTATAATACAAGAGGATTAAGAGGGCCCTGCTCAGAAGAGCTTGCAATCTAAAAGATATCTGTACGACTTCAAAGTAGTCCCTGCACTACTTTTGGTCTGACTTTAAAGCGGTTCGGCACACATTTCATTAAGTAAATCTCTTTGCCTTCCAAATCAGGCAAAGAGTACTAAATGAAATGTGTGTTTTTTTTTTTTTTTTCACTTACCTTGTAATTGATGACTTCCTGTCCTCAGTCTCTGCGGGGGGTGGGCGGGGTCTGTGCGGGGATCCTCGTCACGCCGCACTGTCTCCTGGGATCTGGTGTCATTGATCCCAGGAGACAGTGCGGCCATCTTTCGAAATCTCGCGAGATTTCGGTCACATCTTCCGAAATCTCGCGAGATTTCGGACACATCTTCCGAAATCTCGCGAGATTTCGGACACATCTTTCCGAAATCTCGCGAGATTTCGGAGACATCTTCCGAAATCTCGCGAGATTTCGGAGACATCTTCCGAAATCTCGCGAGATGTCGGCAGATGTGTCGACATCTCGCGAGATTTCGGAGAACGTGAGCTGCACTTTGCCGTTACTGCGCACGCGCGAGCTCGGAGCAGTAACGGCGGTGCATGCTGGGCCATCGAAAGTGCCTGTGGGGTTTCCCATGCCCACAGGCAAGATGGCCCCCAGCAGAGAAGAAGAATATAAAGAATCTTCTCGGAGGAAAACGGAGGGCGATCGAGATGGAAGATGGAACAGGTGAGTCCCCCAATTTAGGTAAGTATCCTTTTGTATACCCCCCCCCAAAAAAAAAAAATATATACACAGTGCAGAACCGCTTTAATGTGATTTGAGGTCCACAGACCTCATGTTTTACACATGCATTGCTTAAAGACGCATCAAAATCTCAACATTTCAGGTAGCACAAGTGTGAGGGGCTCTTAGGCTCCATTCACACTAGCGCGTTTTTTGATGCATTTTTCAGAAATGCAGGGAAATTTTTTAACATGGGTTCCTATGGAACGTGTTCACATCAATGCATTTTTGTGCCTCTGCGTTTTTGGAAAGGGTCGGGGACTTTTTTTCATGCAAAATGCAGCGTTTTGCATGTAATAGAAGTCAATGGACCCGCATCCAAAATACAAGTGCTGCGTTTTTACCGCGATTAGCGTTTTGCATTTTTTTTTATTTATTTCTTTTTTTACACTGTATATAGCAGTGTAAAAAAAAAAAAAAGCAAAATCGCGGTAAAAATGTGTGTCCAAAAACGCGGCAAGCACCGCAAAAAGCACTGCAAGAACGCTCAAAAGCAAAATGCATAGATGTGAATCGAGCCTAACACTTGTTTCAAAATGTGGCATTGGACACTTTTTTTTTTTATTTATTTTTTTAATAAATCACATGCCAAAACCCTCTACCCCCACTAATCCCCAACCTAGCAATAACCCCCCCCCCCCTACACACGCTTCCCCCTCTTAGTACAAATACCCCTCAATCATCCCTACTGGCACAAATCCCCCCCCCCAAAAAAAAAAAACCCAAACAAAGCAAATCCCCCCCCTCTACCATTTAACTTTTATAGCACAGCCCCCCCCCCCCCCCACTCCTAGCGCGCGCACACACCCAAATTCCCCTTCTCAAAACCAATCTCCCACCTTCCATGATACCACATAGTGCCCGGGGCTGCCGCCCCTCCTGCCCACCCCTGGTGTTGGCCCTGGGTACAGGCAGAAGAAGGTTCAGGTTGTTTTGGTTTAGGATTCCTCTCTATCGAAATGGTTCAGCAACTAGAAGCTTCTGATTTTTGTATTTGGGGCTCCTCCATGGCTGTCATCTCTCGGAAGCCTGGGCTCTCGGGCTCTTCCAAGTAACACATTGCACAGATGAAAGCACTTTGCGTTCCGCCCATGGTTGGGAGCGGCAGCGATTAGCGCAGGGTTTTTGGCACTTTCTCCTCGAATATCTGTTCTTGTCATCCTCCTCCCCCCGTGTGATGGACATCCACACATATCGGGGGGAAGGCTGCGCTCCTGCCAAGTACAGAGGAGCCAAACACCAAATGGTACAACGCAGATAGCGGGGCTCCTTCCTGCGCTCCATTATCTCTACCAGATGGGGGGGGGGGGGGGGGGGGGAATGGCACACTGTCCTCCTTTCCTCTCTCTGGGCTCCTCCTTACAGAAAATTTTTAAATATTTTTCTTTCTTTAAAAGTACAAGTTGTTGGCGCCCAGAATGTTTTTAAGGGCCAGCAAACAAAATAGGCTTTAAAGCGATATTAAACCCAAAACCATAATGGTCATGTATTGCAGCTTACCCATCATTGGATGTGGTGGCTGCATTCGTTTTTGTTTGCTTTAGGTTTCTTTTCTTTTTTTTTTCCCCTGGTTTCACCGGGCGATCTAGCCAGTAGCGCACCCCCTGTATTAGATCGCCCCCCCCACTCTGGATGAAGGAGCACAGGGGGCACATTTTGGACAGCCGCATTATCAGTCTGGGGTGAGAGGAGTGTTAGATGTACTTGCAGATTTAGATCACACTTCTATAACCGTTACAGAAAAGTGTTTTTTATTTTATTTATTTTTTTTCCTTTTTGGCATAAAGATTTTACATGAAAGATGCAGACGACCGTCAGCTTTGTAGCCTAGTCACATGTTTATGGGCGGCGTTCCCTGCTCCCATAGGATCTAATCTGCAATTAAGATTCAATCACAGCGGAGTGATGTGCAGGGCGGGCTGCGCCAGAACATAAACTCCAGAGTTAAGCAATTTGTCGCTTGTGAAACGAACGATTTATGCATGACATGCGGCGCCGTCATTTTTAATGTGATGCTGAACATTATTGAATGACTGATGATGTGGAATTGGGGCGGAGACGGTTCTTGCATAAATTTGCAAATGCAATGCGGGAAACGTGACCCTTACCTGTTCTAAACTGGAGATATTCCAATAAAACATCTAAAAATAATTGGGCAGCACAGTGATTGGCACTTCCACTTAGTACCACTAGGGGCATTGGTTCCAAAGACCTGCTGGTAGGATAATTTTGGCTCCTGCCTAAATTGGCCCTAGTATGTGTATGAATGTGAGTTGGGGACCTTGACTTGTAAGCTCCTTGAGGGCAGGGCTGGACTGGGACACAGATGTGGCCCTGGAATTCATCCAGACCGGCCCACTTTAATTTTGAGTGTCCCTATCAGCACCCCCTTACATTAGAGTGTCCCCCCTCTCCTCCCCTCCCATATGTACTCACAGTTCTGAAGGCAGCTTCTCTTCCTCTCTCTCCAGTCATGTGACAAGTGATGAGGGGAGAGAGGAACGGAAGTCTGAAGGCTGTCTATCTCCCCCTGCAGGCTGGAGGGAGCAGAAAGCCTAATCATCTCTCCAGCAAGTGTAGGCAGCTGCTCCTTGGTGACAGGAGTGAAATCACGACCAATCACTGTCGGTGAGGAGCGGCTCCAGGACTGAGCCTGACCGGCCCACTGAGCCATCGGCCCACCGGGAAACTCCCGGTAGTCCTAATGGCCAGTACATGCCTGCTTGAGGGCGGGGACTTGTGTGAATGTACAAAAAATGTAATTGTATAGTGTATATAATATTTTTTGATTTATAAATGCTGTGTGTGTGTGTGTGTGTGTGTGTGTGTGTGTGTGTGTGTGTCCATCTATCTATCTCGATTACACACTGTGTGCGTAATGCTGCCTAGATTGATACCACTATATAAGTACCTGTAATAGATATTTTAAAAAAATCAAGACTGTCTGAACAATCATTAGACCCAGGTATTCAGGCAGCTGAAATTGTATGCAAATCTCAAATTTTCTTTAAAAGTCAAGCTTGGGAAAATGGGGAGGGGACAAAGCCGAGATTTCCTTTTTTTTTTTTTAAAAAATCAAGTTGGGGCCCACCTCCACCAGCCTCCCAAGCATCCCTATTGGTCATTGAGGTTGCCCAGTACATTAAACCCTTGCTTTTCAGCCCCTGCGTCCCTGGGTTTTTAACCCCCAGAGGGTGGGACGGCCTGCCCGATCAGGTGACCACTGTGATTGGCTGGCTGTCTCACAGTGGTCGCATTATTGGAAGCCCAACCTGCTGGCTCCTGATCCTAACTAGAGACCAGAAGCTTGGTCGCTGTACTGTTTGGCCATCCATGGAAGCATATATGCGGCATGTGGGCATTAAAGCCCACCATCTTTTTTCCCACTACATGGGTGGCAAGAGGTTAAAAGACAATTGGGAGGGGCCAGAGCCAAGATCCTCTCTCCTCCAGAAAGTGCTTTCATATCTCAATCTCTAATAGGTTTGTAGCATTTATATGTTAACCTTGTTGAGTTTTTTTTTTTTTTCCTTTTTTATAAGAAACCATTTCTGACTGGCTGCAGCCAACTAAGAAAACCGTACTTGGGATGGCCACGGCAAGAAGTAGGTCACCAGCACACCAAGGATCTCCAGAATGGGTCCAAAGCTTTATTCAGCGATCACATCATGGTTATGATGGCAAGGTCTCGGAGCCTTCCAGGACCTGTTCACCAGGCATTATGTGATCGCTGGAGATCCTTGGTCTGCTGGTGATCTTTCTTCTTTCTTCTTTCTTCTTCTTCTTCTGGAACGTGTGTTGAGAATATTCTACTTGGACTTGTGATAGTACTCCATCATTGGTGGCAGAAAAAAAACCTAATTCCCACTTTTTATTTGTTTTTTTTGTTTTTTGTTCAATGACAGTTTCTCCCTTGTTGGTTTCATGATGTCATACCTGTTGGAATATCTATTTAAAAAAACAAAAAACAGACCTTGTATCCTTGTTCCAAATCTTTTCTTCTGAAGTAATCTGTACATAAAGATCAGCTCATTTGTAGATAACATCAGTACGAGAAACAAAGAGAACAGAAAGTTCAAGGACCATACGAAATAATTCCTTTCTTCTTTCATCCTCAGACCGTATCCAATGCTGCCGGTCAGGGGGTGACCATTACCGGGAACGCCACCTTCAACAACTGGAACTGGCCCAACGCGGTTATCTTTGCAGCGACCGTCATCACAACAATCGGTAAGTGTGTGAGAAACAACCTGACCAAGAAACCAAACATTTCCATACACCAGTATTTGAAACGTTGAACGTTCGTATGGAAATTCTGAAACTATATCAGCACATTCAATCTTACCATCCCTGAGTCGTTTGAGTTTTTTTTGTTGAAGGCTCTTAAGATTCCATCCAGGCTTCTACTTGAATGGAATCCCAGATGTATTGAAAGGATTAATTTTTTTATTTATTTATTTATTTTTGTGCCTAGAAAAAGCGCATTACAATAAAAAAAAATTTCTATGGGTGGCTGCATGTGAATCCGGGCACTGGTGGGTGGGGGGGAGGGCTGCATGTGAATCCGGGCACTGGTGGGGGGGGGGGGGGGGGGGCTGCATGTGAATCCGGGCACGGGTGGGGGGGGGAGGCTGCATGTGAATCTGGGCACTGGTGGGGGGGGCTTGCATGTGAATCTGGGCACTGGTGGGGGGGGGGGCTTGCATGTGAATCTGGGCACTGGTGGGGGGGGGGGGGGGGGCTGCATGTGAATCTGGGCACTGGTGGGGGGGGTGGGGGGGGCTGCATGTGAATCTGGGCACTGGTGGGGGGGGGGGGGGGGCATCTGGGTGGGGGGGGGGGGGGGGGGGGGGGGGGGGGGGGGGGCTGCATGTGAATCTGGGCACTGGTGGGGGGGGGGGCTGCATGTGAATCTGGGCACTGGTGGGGGGGGGGGGGGGGGGGGCTGCATGTGAATCTGGGCACTGGTGGGGGGCTGCATGTGAATCTGGGCACTGGTGGGGGGGGGCTGCATGTGAATCCGGGCACTGGTGGGGGGCTGCATGTGAATCTGGGCACTGGGGGGGGGGGGGCTGCATGTGAATCCCGGCACTGGTGAGGGGGGGGCTGCATGTGAATCCGGGCACTGGTGGGGGGGGGGGGCTGCATGTGAATCCGGGCACTGGTGGGGGGGGGGCTGCATGTGAATCCGGGCACTGGTGGGGGGGGGGGCTGCATGTGAATCCGGGCACTGGTGGGGGGGGCTGCATGTGAATCCGGGCACTGGTGGGGGGGGGGGCTGCATGTGAATCCGGGCACTGGTGGGGGGGGCTGCATGTGAATCCGGGCACTGGTGGGGGGGGGGGCTGCATGTGAATTCGGGCACTGGTGGGTGCGGGGCTGCATGTGAATCCGGGCACTGGTGCGGGGCTGCATGTGAATCCGGGCACTGGTGCGGGGCTGCATGTGAATCCGGGCACTGGTGGGGGGTCTGCATGTGAATCCAGGCACTGGTGGGGGGTCTGCATGTGAATCCAGGCACTGGTGGGGCTGCATTGATGGGTTTTTGATGAAAACCATGGGCAGTAATCATGATGCATCGCAGAATCCAATCAAATCGTTGACAATCCTAATGGAATCATGAGACCAGTGAAGTGTAGCAGACTTGGACACTATCCAAAATGGCTAGGAAAATTTAAGTTTTGCCTCTGGTTCCACTTTAGTGAAGGGAATACAAAGCGGAAAGTGTTTCAGCAAGCTGCTTCTGCTGTGCTGTCTTTTTAGCTAGCCTGTAGACCTCTGAGAATCCTTTCATGCATTCCATGTATGTGTGTAGGTTATATACTCAAGCATTCTAAAACAAGAATAAGTCAGTCCTGTTAGGGAGTCCCCCTCCCCCTCCTATCCTGGAGACACAACCAGAAGCAAAAGGGGAAATCTCTCCAGAATGAGGAACATCCCATCTTACTCTGGCTATATTATGCTATTTAAAGGTGGATGGATGAATCTCCTACTCAGTGGCGGCTGGTGCTCAACATTTTTGGGGGGGCGCAAACAAACAGCCTCACTGTGCCATCAAACGCTGCCACTGTGCCCATCAAACGCTGCCACTGTGCCCATCAAACGCTGCCACTGTGCCCATCAAACGCTGCCACTGTGCCCATCAAACGCTGCCACTGTGCCCATCAAACGCTGCCACTGTGCCCATCAAACGCTGCCACTGTGCCCCAAGTTCTGCCACTGTGCCCCAAGTTCTGCCACTGTGCCCCTTAAGTGCTGCCATTGTGCCCCTTAAGTGCTGCCATTGTGCCCCTTAAGTGCTGCCATTGTGCCCCTTAAGTGCTGCCATTGTGCCCTTAAGTGCTGCCATTGTGCCCCTTAAGTTCTGCCATTGTGCCCCTTAAGTTCTGCCATTGTGCCCCTTAAGTTCTGCCATTGTGCCCCTTAAGTTCTGCCATTGTGCCCCTTAAGTGCTGCCATTGTGCCCCTTAAGTGCTGCCATTGTGCCCCTTAAGTTCTGCCACAAGTTCTGCCATTGTGCCCCTTAAGTTCTGCCATTGTGCCCCTTAAGTGCTGCCATTGTGCCCCTTAAGTGCTGCCATTGTGCCCCTTAAGTGCTGCCATTGTGCCCCTTAAGTGCTGCCATTGTGCCCCTTAAGTGCTGCCATTGTGCCCCTTAAGTGCTGCCATTGTGCCCCAAGTTCTGCCACAAGTTCTGCCATTGTGCCCCTTAAGTTCTGCCATTGTGCCCCTTAAGTGCTGCCATTGTGCCCCTTAAGTTCTGCCACTGTGCCCCTTAAGTTCTGCCACTGTGCCCCTTAAGTGCTGCCACTGTGCCCCTTAAGTGCTGCCACTGTGCCCCTTAAGTGCTGCCATTGTGCCCCTTAAGTGCTGCCATTGTGCCCCTTAAGTGCTGCCATTGTGCCCCTTAAGTGCTGCCATTGTGCCCCAAGTTCTGCCACTGTGCCCCTTAAGTGCTGCCACTGTGCCCCCTGCCTGCCCTCTGCACTTACCTTGTCCCGGTGTGCAGCTGGTGACGGCGTCAGGCGACGAGCGGTGTCTCCGTCGGATGTCTTCTCCCGCGCTCCTCCTGTCTTCTTCTGCTGTGATTGGACGCTAGGTGATTGGACGCCTAGCGTCCAATCACAGCGCCTGTGACTTCAGCCAATCAGGTGACAGGTAACAGACCTGGCAACCTGATTGGCTGAGAGGCGGGTCTGTGTTAGGGAAGCGATGTATTCGCTTCTCTAACACAATACTGTGTAATCAGCGAACGCACGGCCGTGCGCCCGCTGTTTACACTTAGGGAAGCCTATTAGAGCACACCGCTCTAATAGGGTCCCCTATTAGAGCTTACAGCTCTAATAGGGGCGCTTCCAGCAACACCCCCCCCACTGTAATTCAGATGCCCGGCGCCCGATCAGGGGCCGGACACCTGAATAGGGGGCGGCAGAGGTGACCAATAGATAGATTCATGCAATGCATGAATCTATCTATTGGTGATAGAGCGGTGCATACTGCACTGTGCGCCCTTAAAGGGACATGGCGCCCTTAAAGGGACATGTTTAAATACATTTTTTTTTTTTTTTTGAACTTTTTTTTTATTTATTTATTTATTTATTTTTTTTAACTGCAAGGAGGGGGGGGCGGCGCCCGGGCGCCCCCTATGGACGGGCCGCCACTGCTCCTACTGCGACTTTTGTGTTCTGATAGCTGACACCAGTGCCCGTCGGAATACTTGAACGGCAGCAGCATCTGATTGGTTGCAGACATTGGTAGACCATTTTCTGCCCAGGCCTTTTTCGATTTTTTTTCTTAATTGGAAGGGCTAAAGGGGGTGGACAGGGCCACCCACTGTGCGAACAGTGCATGGCCAGCTTTGTACAGTTGCGTTCCAATCAGCAGGCTGGGTTGATCTTGGACCAGGCTGTATTGCTTGGCTGCAGTATCTCCTAGACCTGCTGTGCTGCTGTCTGTCAGGGTTGTTCGAAACACAAAACCGGCTGAATTGGAAATCCTTTGGCATTTAAAATGGTTTTCCACCTGTATGTTTACTGTTTGCCTGGAGTTCAGCATTTAAAACTTACCTGCCCAGGTTGACCCTTTTATTATACAGTTGTGATAACTCCCACTCTTCCTTCAACCCCTCAAAATGCCATATAAAGGGTTTTTTCAGGAAGCAATTTCGAAATGCGGTTTTATTTTTTTTGTGTGTGCGTCTTTTGAATTTTCTCTGTTTTTGGTTCTGTACAGGTTATGGCAATATCGCTCCCAAGACGTCGCCTGGGCGTCTCTTCTGTATATTCTACGGCTTGTTCGGGGTGCCGCTTTGCCTGACTTGGATCAGTGCTCTGGGGAAGTTTTTTGGAGGACGAGCGAAAAGGCTGGGCCAGTTCCTTACCAAGAGAGGCGTCACGCTGGTAAGAATTAATACACTGTATACCATACACCAGACCATTCTCTAGCTGCTATTAACCTGCCTTTCTAGGAATAATCCCAAGTTTTTGGGGGTCCCAGGTCTCCCACCCTCCTGTAAAGTACCAATGCCTGGAAAATGCACAGAAAATATAATGGCGCATTTGTCTACATGGTAGTTGGGGTAGAATGTTAGTCTACATGGTGCATCGGGGATAAAACCTAGCCTGTGGCCCATGGGGGGGGGGGTTAAACCTAGTCCACGCGGCCCATGGGGGGTTAAACCTAGTCCATGCGGCCCATGGGGGGGGGGGGGGTTAAACCTAGTCCATGCGGCCCATGGGGGGGGGGGTTAAACCTAGTCCATGCGGCCCATGGGGGGGGGGTTAAACCTAGTCCACGCGGCCCATGGGGGGGGGGGGTTAAACCTAGTCCACGCGGCCCATGGGGGGGGGGGGTTAAACCTAGTCCACGCGGCCCATGGGGGGGGGGGGTTAAACCTAGTCCACGCGGCCCATGGGGGGGGGGGGGGTTAAACCTAGTCCACGCGGCCCATGGGGGGGGGTTAAACCTAGTCCACGCGGCCCATGGGGGGGGGGTTAAACCTAGTCCACGCGGCCCATGGGGGGGGGGTTAAACCTAGTCCATGCGGGGGGGGGGTTAAACCTAGTCCATGCGGGGGGGGGGTTAAACCTAGTCCATGCGGCCCATGGGGGGGGGGTTAAACCTAGTCCACGCGGCCCATGGGGGGGGGTTAAACCTAGTCCACGCGGCCCATGGGGGGGGGGGTTAAACCTAGTCCACGCGGCCCATGGGGGGGGGTTAAACCTAGTCCACGCGGCCCATGGGGGGGGGGTTAAACCTAGTCCACGCGGCCCATGGGGGGGGTTAAACCTAGTCCACGCGGCCCATGGGGGGGTTAAACCTAGTCCACGCAGCCCATGGGGGATTAAACCTAGTCCACGCGGCCCGAATTTGCACTCTTCAATACAAGGAAGAAACCACAGGTTCTGGGGTTAAAATCGTCACCCTCGTCTTTAATTATCCATATGAGGCTTACACCGGATTATAGGGACACCAGATATTTCACATTAGTATTGATAAGGTCACTGTCATAAGATATACTATGTCATCAATGCTCTCTTCCGACAAGACACCCCTACCGCACTTTAGGCCACTATATTGTGCCCACACCTATGTTGTTCGAAGTTCTCCCCTCCCATAGCCCCAATGAAACTTTTATGGAACAATCTTCTTGGTGGGACGAATGGCCTTAGCCCCAGCACAGTCCGCTCCCATTTTGGCTGCTGGGGTTACTGCGACCATCAACTCTCACCTCGAAAAGCGCTACTAAAAAGGGGTCTACTATGGATAATACTGTAATAAGTTTCTGTTGGAATTTACCCCCTTCCCCCTTTTTTTCCCTCTTTACCTTTTTTATCGTATCTTACCATAGCTTATTACAGTTTGTACGGACGATTGTCACTGATATTGGATGATGTTATACAAGGTTACTTAACACCCATGGGGGATTAAACCTAGTCCATGTGGCCCATGGGGGATTAAACCTAGTCCATGTGGCCCATGGGGGATTAAACCTAGTCCATGTGGCCCATGGGGGATTAAACCTAGTCCATGTGGCCCATGGGGGATTAAACCTAGTCCATGTGGCCCATGGGGGATTAAACCTAGTCCATGTGGCCCATGGGGGATTAAACCTAGTCCATGTGGCCCATGGGGGATTAAACCTAGTCCATGTGGCCCATGGGGGATTAAACCTAGTCCATGTGGCCCATGGGGGATTAAACCTAGTCCATGTGGCCCATGGGGGATTAAACCTAGTCCATGTGGCCCATGGGGGATTAAACCTAGTCCATGTGGCCCATGGGGGATTAAACCTAGTCCATGTGGCCCATGGGGGATTAAACCTAGTCCATGTGGCCCATGGGGGATTAAACCTAGTCCACGTGGCCCATGGGGGATTAGCCCTAGGCCACGTGGCGCATGGGGTAGAATAATAGCCTACATGGTATATGAAGGTAAAATAACAGGTCACTTCTGAGAAACTGCAACAAGGTTTTGGGAATGTATGGGAAGCAGAGCAGGTGGCGACTCTATTTCTCTATATGTCATGTGTAGAACACATGGTGCGGTTTCCTCCGGATCTCATGCAAGTTCAGTCACCTGCTGCCCATCTGCTCCCCTGCTGCGCCCTCTTATCTTCTGCTCCCAACCTCTGTCCATCTGGGCGGATTGTTTTTTGTTTGAGGCTTCTATACAATTGTACTATTTTTGTAAAAATAAATAAAAGTATTTAAGGATTTTTTTTTTAAAGGGAATTTTTAATAAATATCTGGTTTGCGGAAAGTAATTTTCTCTTCTGCTTGGTCTTTCAGAGAAAAGCTCAGATAACCTGTACGGCAATTTTCATTGTCTGGGGTGTCCTCGTACACTTGGTAATTCCTCCATTTATCTTCATGAGGACTGAAGGCTGGGACTATATCGAAGGCCTCTATTTCTCATTCATCACCATCACCACCATTGGATTTGGGGACTACGTAGCAGGTTCGTTTTTTTTATTTTATTTTTTTTCAGTACATTAAATTTGTAGGTATTTTGGTGTTTCCATATTATTCTGCTATAACAGCTTCATCTCTGCTGGGAAGGCTGTCCACAAGGTTTAGGAGTGTCTATGGGAATGTTTGACCATTATTCCAGAAGAGCATTTGTGAGATCAAGCACTGATGTTGGACGAGAAGGCCTGGCTCGCAGTCTGCGCTCTAATTCATCCCAAAGGTGTTCTATCGGGTTGAGGTCAGGACTCTGTGCAGACAAGTCAAGTACTTCCACCCCAAACTCGCTCATCCATGTCTTTAAGGACATTGCTTTGTGCACTGGTCCAAATTATTTGGTGGGGGGGGGAGATTATGGTGTTGGGGTTGTTTTTCAGGGGTTGGGCTTGGCCCCTTAGTTCCAGTGAAGGGAACTCTTAAAGTGGTTGTAAACCCTTACAGACCACTTTTGACCTACAGGTAAGCCTAGATTAAGGCTTACCTGTAGGTCCAAGAAATATCTCCTAAACCTACACGGTTCAGGTAGATATTTGCCAAAAGACAGGCACCGCTGTCTACGGCACATGCGCACTGAGTGCGCCGCTGTTAACAGCGATATGCCACGAGTGGCGGCTTCCGTGCGCATGCGTGGGAGTGACGTCATTGCGGCTCCGTCGCATGACATCGCCGGAGCAGCGAGACTCACCAAGAAGATGGAGGCTCCGTACACAAGGGGACAGCGGTGACTTTGCTGGCTCCTGTGTCAGGTAAGTGACACATAATGGTCTACTATGCAATGCACAGTAGTCCATTATGCTTTACCTTTGCAGGGAAACAAAGAGGAAGTAAACCCATAAGGGTTTACTTCCTCTTTAAGGCGTCAGAATACCAACACATTTTGGACAATTTCATGTTCCCAAATTTGTGGTGACAGTTTGGGGATGGCCCCTTCCTGTTGCAACATGACTGCCCACCAGTGCACAAAGCAAGGTCCATAAAGACATGGATGAGCGATTTTGGGTGGAAGAACGTGTCTGGCCTGCACAGAGTCCTGACCTCAACTTGATAGAATACTTTTGGGGTGAATTAGAGCGGAGACTGCGAGCCAGGCCTTCTCGTCCAACACCAGTGCCTGACCTCACAAATGAACTTCTAGAAGAATGGTCAAACATTCCCATAGACACCCTCCTAAACCTTGTAGACGGCCTTCCCAGAAGTGCTGAAGCTGTTATAGCTGCAAAGGGCGGGGCCAACTCAATATTGAACCCTACGGACTAAGACTGGGATACCATTAATGCGCATGTGCGTGTAAAGGCAGGTGTATCAATACGTTTGCAGCCTTCTCAGTGTCATTTGCAGCCTTGCAGGCTTCTCAGTGTCATTTGCAGCCTTGCAGGCTTCTCAGTGTCATTTGCAGCCTTGCAGGCTTCTCAGTGTCATTTGCAGCCTTGCAGGCTTTTCAGTGGCATTTGCAGCCTTGCAGGCTTCTCAGTGGCATTTGCAGCCTTGCAGGCTTCTCAGTGGCATTTGCAGCCTTGCAGGCTTCTCAGTGGCATTTGCAGCCTTGCCGGTGTCATTTGCAGCCTTGCCGGTGTCATTTGCAGCCTTGCCGGTGTCATTTGCAGCCTTGCAGCATCCATCTACAGCCACCTCCAGTGTCATTTGCAGCCTTGCGCAGACTGCAGTGACATGTCAGTGTCACTGCAGTTTGAAAATGGCGCCGCCGAGATACAGAGCCGGTCCTGTGTATCTCGGCTCTTCTCGTAGCGGAGCGGAGGAGCCGCCGCTCCTGATTGCTATACATAGTCGCTGCTGATGGCTATACATAGTCGAGTGTGCTCGGCTATCCTCAGCTAGTTTCGCTCAGTCATGCCCAGTCCCGCCCTATGATGGACATAACACAGGGACTGGGCGTGACTGTAAGCGGAGCCGAGCGCCGCCCATATACATACATAGCCGAGTGTACTCGACTCGGCTCGGATAGCTCTGCTCACAGTCACGCCCAGTCCCTGTGTTATGTCCATCATAGGGCGGGACTGGGCGTGACTGACGGAAATAGCAGAGAATAGCTGAGTACACTCGGCTATGTATAGATATCGGCTTCGCTTGCTCCTCCGCTCACAATCAGTGGGGGATCGGCGTATAACACACACCCACGATTTTCCCCTGATTTTAAGTGCGTGATATACGCCGATAAATACGGTAATTTTGCTAATGTATCTCGCCTGCAAGTATGAGTGTCCTTCTTGTATTCAAGTCATCGAAAAATGCAGTGTTGCCAAAAATGTACTTCCTTTTTAAAAACCCCAAATTGCAAAATTAGTGTTTTGCAAGTCTGTGCGCCTGTGACTGAAAAGGACCTTTCACACTTTTCACACAAAGTAATGAATTCATTGTCGGTCAACATCCAAATCTAAAATTCCATTTTCAATTTATTTATTTTTTTTATTTTTTTTTCAGGAGTGAATCCAAAGGTGACTTATAGCGTCCTGTACAGATATTTTGTAGAGATTTGGATCTATCTTGGACTTGCCTGGTTATCCCTGTTCATAAACTGGAAGGTCAGCATGTTTGTGGAGGTTCACAAAGCCATTAAAAAGAGGCGGAAAAGAAGGAAAGGGTCCTTTGAGAATGACCCATGTACCAAGAAAAGCAAACAGGTCCCCATGGCAGGTCCCAAGGATATAAACATTCTAAGCTTCCTTTCCAAAAAGGAGGAAACGTACAACGATCTGATCAAACAGATCGGCAAAAACGGTAGAGAGAGGATCCTTAACGGGGAACTTCCCGGTAGCGCGCCCAACAAAAGGAAGGAGATGATGGTGGTGTACAATAAACGCAACAGTCATGGGTTTGACGCGGTTACCTTCTCCAACAGCCTCCCGAAACCCAACGGTATGAGGCCGGTCCAGGACAGGGAAGCTACGATATTCATCAACCAATTGGACCGGATCAGCGAGGAGGAATCTGAACCCTGGGAGACCAAAGATTACAAGCCTTTGATTTTCCAAAACAACATTACTTTTGTGAATGTGGAGGAGGAATGTGATCTATCGGAGGACGAGGAAAAATCGAAATCTTCCATAGAGGAAAACAATGAACCCCCTGAGACCCCCACCAGACTTGACGAGTTTACTTGTCTAGACGAGTCGTCTTTTTCCAGCAATGATACGGAGGAAACGGTTCCGTATGAACAGCTTCTAAACGAGTACAATAAAATCAGTGACACGGGAGACACGTGAAGTGGCTGCACTCGTTTTTTTCCTGGGACATTTTTAAGTATTTAATGAGACTTGTTGACTAGGAGTTGGGAAAAAAAATATTTAAAGCAATGGTTGATGAAGGCGAATGTTCTTGGAGAAAAGTTGGACCAAGTGTTAAGAACGTTCTGCCATGGAAAATTGGAAATGATAACACACTGAGTGTTTTGGTACATTCCTACACTGGACAACGTATAGTGAAGGTCTTGCCAGAAGACCTTGATGTCACATTCACGTGACATCTGTGCCTTTGACAAAACGTGACATTTTTTTGCTCCCTGCCTTCTGTGTCCATTTAATTTCTTTTATGAAAATACTTGAATTCATTAGAACTGTGGACTCTTGTATATATGTAGATTTTGTATTTTTAGTTGCACTGTCTTGTGACACAATGTGTACTGAGATGTCCATGTCATGAATGAGTGGCAGACCAATTTTTTTTTTTTTTTTCTTGAGGGGCTTGGTCATCAAGGAGGGGTTCAGGTTCTTTGAAATATAATGGGCCTTGACTAGTAGTCCATAGTCTTGTCTTGCCACCGTATTACCGGTCAGCTGAAAACTCTAGAAGACCATTCCCGTTTTCAAGAACTGGTAATTTTTGGCCCACGTTATATTCAACATTTTGATGTTGGGGAGTTTGATGCCCTTTAATGAGTGCATGATATCTATGAGCCATTTTTTGCCAGACCCCCTCACTATTTAACATGACTACTACGCAAGTACAAGCTGATTTAAGTGGTGCCGCTTCATTACAGATGCAGAAGGCTTGACAAGTCTGAGGCGCCAATAGGCAAAAAAAACCTTCCAAAGATAAACCATTTAATGACTGAAATTTTGATCATGTTGGGATAGCAATAATCACACTAGTTACTCAACCGGTCTGACCAATTCATCCCTTGAGGTCAGCTGGCTTGGGTTTTCTTTTAACGCCCATTGACATGTTTTGTTGCCCTGCTGTCCGGAATCGGAGAGAGAGCGGGTGGTCAACTTAAAGGCAAAACTTAAAGGGGTTGTAAAGGTAAAACATTTTTCACCTTAATGCATTCTATGTATTTAAGGTGAAAAAACATCTGACTGTACCAGCCCCCCCCCCCCCCCCCCCCGTTTTACTTACCTGACCCCTCAAAAGTCCCGCGCTCGCCCCCGACGTCCTCTGCGCCGCTCACCCTGGCCGTTGATTGGCTAGAGTGGATGAATTGAAAGCAGCGCAGCCATTGGCTCGCACTGCTGTCAATCACATCCAATGATGCGGCGCGCAGGGGGGGGGGGGGGCGAGTGATGCAGCGAGCGGCTATAGTCGCCGGCTGCATCACCGGAGCGCGCCCGCAAGTACTTCTCACCATGCGAGGGAGCTCGCATTTAGGTGACAAGTACTTGCGGGAGGGAGCCGAGGGACCCCAGAAGACTAGGTTCGGGGCCACTCTGTGCAAAACGAGCTGCACAGTGGAGGCAAGTATAAGGCCCCTTTCACACTGGGGCGGGGAGCCGCGGTGACGGTAAAGCAGCGCAATATTTAGTGCTGCTTTACCGTCGTTTTAGCCGCGGTATTTGGCCGCTCGCGGTGCGGTTTTACCCCCGCAAACGGCCGAAAAAAGGTTAAAGACCCCCCGCAGAGCGCCCCGCCGTAGCGGCGCTTTGCGGCGGTATTGCCGCGGTATTACCGCTGTTTCTCATTCAAATCAATGGGAAGGAGCGGTATAGGATGAGTGAATACACGGCTCCTATACCGCTCCAAAGATGCTGCTAGCAGGACTTTTTTGGCCGTCCTGCTGGCGCACCGCTCCAGTGTGAAAGCCCGCCGGCTTTCACACTGGAGTGAATGGGGCCAGATTTTTTTCAGGCGGTGTACAGGCGCTATTTATAGCGCTGTATCGCCTGAAAAACGCCCCAGTGTGAAAGGGGCCTAACATGTTTGTTTTATAAGAAAAAAAAAATTTCCTTTTACAACCCCTTTAAGAAAAAAAAAGTTTTGGATAAAGATCGATTAGAACAACTATCCTTTTTTCTAATGCGGTCTGTGCCCCCGTTGGGGAGATTCTCTATCTCTGTTTGTCCTGTTTTGTACCATTATCAAAAGTAAAAAAAAAAAAGCCCAAATTTTGGGTTGTCTGCAGAGAAGTAATAAAGGTGAAATAATTCTGGTGACCTGGGGCCCCAAGGGATTCCCTTAATACCCAGGGATTTCCTCTCACTTCCTGTTTGGATATGGGACAGGAAGTGAAAGGAAATCTCCCCAATGGGGCATAAATGGCGGCAAAAAAAAAAAAAAAAAAACGATCCTCCCTTCAAAATGAAAAAAAGTTTTGCCTATACTTAAGTTTAATGCTTTTGCAAAAAAACATTTAATTACACTTTGCTGAAAAAGATTCACAAGGTAGCCTGAAAATGTGTTATTTTTTTGCCCTCCACATTGGATCAGCTTGTACCTGTTTTCTTAATGCCCCTTTTTATTTTTTTTTTTTTTTTTTATTGCCTCTCATTCTTTTGTCTTATTTTTTGCACAACTGGTACTGTATGTTTTTTTAAAAAAGTTTGTTTTAGAGTCTTCCGACAAGACAGCCATAGGGCCAAATCAATGGTTTTAATTTGGCAGACCTATTTTTTTTTGGTAGAATTGTTCCTCTTTCTATCCATTTGAACCTGTGCTATGTTTTTAATGTTTTATATTTGGTAATAGTTTTAAGGCCCCATTCACATCAAAGTCGCATGAGAAGTCCTTTCCCATGTTTTCTAATGATAACCAATTACCGTACATACTCGAGTATAAGCTGAGTTTTTCAGCCCATTTTTTTTTGTGCTAAAAGTGCCCCCCCTCGGCTTATACTCGATTCAAGCCCTTTTCTGCAGCAGAGAATGACCTTTTCCAACCCAACTTTGGGGCCCCGTATCTCGGGGCCACTTGGTTCTAGGAACCCCAACTTTGGTGTGCAAAACCCAGTAGAACTAGCAATACAACATATCCTAGTTCCAAGTGGCCCAGAGATACAGAGCCACAAAGTCCGTCAACTGTGTCCACCTGCAGCCATGTCAGCTAGGGGGCATCTAGGAACCATTAACTACCAAGTTTGAAGTTCGGGGGACCTATGGCTGCAATTGGGCACAGTGATGCTGCAAATGGGCATTGTTGACCCTCTTTTACACTTACTGAGCATTTCTCACCCTAGGCTTATACTCGAGTCAATACGTTTTCCCTTTTTTTTTTGTGGTAAAATTAGGTGCCTCGGCTTGTATTCGGGTCGGCTTATACTCGAGTATATACGGTATTTATATGCAACTTGAAGTTGCAGGAACTTCAAAGTAGTTCATGTACAACTTTTGGTCTCACTTTCATGCACCTTGAGGGCCATAGACTTCAATGTTAACCGTCAGAAGTTGCATGAAAGTCATACCTGAATGTTATGCAATGCAACAGTTGTCCACTGGTCAAAGTCATGTCAAAGTTGTACAAGTGTGAATGGAGCCTTAAACCAACTCCATTTGTCCTTCTTCTTTTTTTTTATTTTTTTTTTATTTCTTTAAACCAATATGTTTTTATGTGACACTCCAAATGATGTTCCTCCTAACCCTTGGAAATGGTGGAAAATATTCGCGTGTGTGAAATCGAATGGCAACACTCCAGGTTGGGATCTTTCATGATGGCTCGTTGTGTTGATTACTTTGGGTCTATCAATGTCTATTAAACAAAAAAAAGGCGTATTGGACAGGGATGAGTCAATACATGTAGATCAATTGTTCTGGTAGAAGCTTTTGGGTGAGCAAGGCTGTGTCAACTCCCTGTCCATTTTTTTGCCCTTTTACTTTGCCAACTTTTGCCATCTCTTTTTATATGATGACTTACAAGGCTGTTGCGTTTTAAGTAGTGGCTTTTTCCATTCCTTTTTTTTATTTTTTACCCAACTCTACATTGGAGCATCACTGCCAAAAGCCAGGCATCTGGTGTTTGAGGCATCTTGATGTTATTGGGGGCAATAGTCAATATATTTTTATCCAGTCCCGGTTCTCTTTTTTTTTTTTTTATTATGTGATGGTTCTTGCTGTGTAAAAACATTTTGTGTATAGATTGCCCACATTTTTGGTGGGGAGCTTAATATGTATTCAAAATTATTTGCTGCTAATGCCATTAGTAACCAGGTTTTTTTTTAGGAAGAAAAACTTTGGAAAGTTTTTTTCTTTATTTTAGCATTTTTTTTTGTTGGTATTATGACCTATCACTGTATGACCTGAGAAGAGTTTGGGTAGATGTGAATAGTTAGGGACTACTAACTCTGTGTTTTTTGGAAAGGGCCAGTCCTGTTGGACAGCCTTGTACAGGATGGGCAATGTTTTATCATGGGATGTAGAGCTTGCTAGCTGAACAGATATTTTAGCCTCTGCCATGGTTCGAGGGTAGAAGATGGTGGTATTCCAAAGTGTCAGTGCCCCTTGGGTGATCCTTTTTTTAGAGAGAGCGAACTGCTCTATAGAGATCTCCATGTTGACTTCATCCAGGTAGCTGCTGAACCAAGCTCAAACTTAAAGTGAGTCAAAAACGAAGGCTAACACTACTCCCACCCATCTTCTAAGCCTATTCCATCGCACCCTGAAAAGAAGAAAAGATCTGTGTATATACTTGCCTATTCTGAAGCCTCTCTGGTCCAGTCACATGATCATTCCAGTGGCGGCTTCTGTGTAGAGGAGAGATCGCCATCAACAGCTGCAAATACCTGGTATGGGGCATCCATTTTCCACTATCCCCTCCTTTACATTGAAGGCGCCACTGACCTCTGCTCATTGACCTGACCAGAGTTTCTTCAGAATAGGCAAGTATATAGATCTTTTCTTTACAGGGTAGATGGAGTAAACTTTGAATTGGGTGGGAGTAGGTTTAGCCTTTGTTGGCTTTAGACCAGTGTTGCCAACCTACCAGATTGAAATTTACTGACACGACACCCAAAATTTCCTGGCACAGCCAAGTTTTTACTGGCATTTCCAAAAGTTACAAAATTACAGTTTTAAGTGCAAATTTTAGTATTTAGGCTGCAAACAAGTCCCTTCAGTCCACTCCAGTCTAAACAGCACTGACAGTCCTGCTCCCGACCTGCCCTGCTCCTGTCCTGTAGATCTACACACGAGGCACACACGAGGCTCTGGCCACTCCCTTGCACCATGACATCACACGACACTCTCGGACATCGCCTCCACCAGAGCTGCCCGAACACACTGTAGCAGGGACTGGACCTGGACTGAGCTGAACATCACAGCCATATTTTTTACTGGCAACCTTTTCCTTTTACTGGCAGGAGAAAATTGCCTGTTTTTTACTGGCTGCCAGTAAAAATACTGACGGTTGGCAACACTGCTTTAGACTGAATTTCAACTTTAATGTTCTGATCTAGAATGTTGTAAAATTAATGTCCAGGGCCACATTTACAATTGGGGACTAATAACTCTGTATTATGGAAAGGAGGACCAGTCTGGTTGGCATCTTTTGTACATGATGGGCAGTGTCCGTCGTGGGATGTAGAGTGTTTGTTGTTTTTGTTTTTTATCTAGCTGAACAGATATTCTAGCCTTTGTCCTGGTTCAAGGGTAGAAGTTGTTGTTCTTCATGTTTGGGGACTACTAACTCTGCATTATGGAAAGGACCAGTCTTTTGGGCATCTTTGTACACGATGGACCGTGTCTATCATGGGATGTGAAGTTTGCTAGCTGAACAGATATTCTAGCCTTTTACTGTGGTTCAAGGGTAGAAGATTTTGGTCCTCCAAATTGCCAAAAACATTGCCCCTTGGGTGATCCATCATGAAGAACAAACAACCCTATGGAGATCTCCATATGAGACATGTGCACAACAAAAAAATGTGTTTTTTTTTTTTCGTTTCCGTTGATTCGTAACGATTCGTAAATTTGTAAGTCGTCGGTGTTCGTATTCGTAAGTTATTTTTTTCGTTGATTCGTTTTTTCGTTAGTTTAATTTTCGTTTATTCGAAATTCGGACGCATTCGTATTTATTCGTAGATTCGTAATCGGAGCATAATTCATAATTTTATGTAATGTGTATGCTATTATTACATTTTAAGAGACACGGAAAATTACAAATCGAAAAAAAAGTTACGAATGTACGAATTTTTTCGTTCAATCCATTCGAAGCACGTTAAGCAGCGCCATTGTAAGAGAAACGGAAAATTACGACTCGAAAAAAAAAAAGTTACGAATGTACAAATTTTTTCGTTCAATCTATTCGAAGCACGTTAAGCAGCCCCATTGTAATGGACACTGAAAATTACCAATTCAACAAAAAAAAAAAGTTACGAATTTTTTCGTTCATTTTCGTTGTTCCTGTTTTAGTTTTTCGGATTTTCTTCATTCGTACATTCGTTGTTTCTAATTTTTTAGTTTTTTTCGGATTTTCGTTGTTTTTCGGATTCGTTCGATTCCAACGATTCGTTATTCGTTAAAATTTTTAGCGAATCGTTTGTTAATTCGTACGAGAACGAACGAAAATAACGAAACTAATTGCACATGTCTACTCCATATGGGCTTCAACCAAGCTCACACTTGGTGTTCTGAACTAGAACGTTGTTTGCATGCTGCCCAAGTAAAATTTATTGTCAGGACTGCATTCCTATTTGGGGACTACTAATTCTGTATTATGGAAGGGACCAGTCCTGTTGGCACCTTTTGTTCATCATGTGGGCAGTGTCTTTCATGGAATATATAGTTTGCTAGCTTAACAGATATATTCTAGCCTCTGCCATGGTTACAGGGTAGAAGATGTTGGTCTTCTAAAGTGACGATGTCCTTTTTGGATGATCCATCATGGCCCCCAAACTCCAATGTTGGCTTTATCCTTCCTGTTAGCGGCTGAACATAGCTCACACTTAATGTTGTGATCTACAATGTTGTATGCATGCTGCCCAAGTTAAATCAATGTCAGGGCCACGTTCCTAGTTGGGGGACTATTAACTCTGGTATTGTAGAAATGACCGGTTCTGTGGGCATCCTTGTACACGATGGGCAGTGTCTATCATGGGATGTAGAGTTTGCTATCTTACCAGAATTTCTAGCCTTTGTGGTTCAAGGGTGGAAGATGTTGGTCTTCCAAGTTGTCCAAACCAGTGCCCCTTGGGTGATCCATCATAGAGAACAAACAACCTGATAGAGATCCCAATATGGGCTTCAATCCAAGCTCCCACGTTCTGATCCAGGACGTTGTTTGCATGCTGCCCAAGTGAGATCAACACCAGGGCTCCATTCATATTTAGCAGGGTGAGAGAGGATAGTATTTGTACCATTTTTTTTTTTTTTTTTTTTGTTCCTAGCCTTTTTTTTTTTTTTTTTTTTTTTTTTAATATCCTCAATACTGATAGGTTAGATGGTGATGAGATTACAGAGGCTTGTGACTTTAATCTGTTATCGTTCGCCTAATTTTATGCTCAAACAAACCTAAGCAAATACTCAAGTTGCTGTGAACAAAATTAATTAACTAAAAGTCCTAATCATTGATTTTTTTTTTTTTTTTTATATATACGGTAGTTTAAAACTTTTTTTTTAATTTTTTTGAAAAGGCACAACTTCATGGGTCCATTTCCGGTGCCATGATGAAGATCAAGCCTTGGGACCTTGTAGGAGTTGACAGATGTGACGGGTGAAAATATCTCGTGTTATTTGTCACATTTTAACACTCCAGCCTTGACGAGTACAATTTTACTAATCTCCAATCTTACAGGGTAATAATCCCAAAGAAGTTTCCAGTACTCGGTGTGCTTTTTGTAGACGATTTCTGGGTTGGGACCACAACTGGAATCTAAAATTTAAAAATCTTGCGGGCTCCAGGTTGAAGATATTATTATTCTTATTGCCTCGTGTTGGGGGCGCTATAGTTTGCACTTCTGGAAGTATGGAAAACCATTTTTTTTTTTTTTTTTTTTATAAAATGGCACTTGATGGTGGCATCAACCGAGAAAAGACTGAGCTCCATTGCTCTGGGTGTAGCTTCTGTGGACGTAAATAGTAACGCTACATTTGCTGAGGGGGAAAAATTGGCAGATCCAATGTATAGTGCAAGGATTAAAGAAAAAAAACTTTGTAGCAGATTCCTACCATTAGTTGCTCTGAAGTAATAGCTGTTTGTTTCACCATGTTCTTTGCAGATTGGGAGGGTCTGGTTCATTTTGCCAGGTGTTCTCTTGGTGTTCTGATGGGGGGAAAGCTGCAGGGTCAGCATCCCTTTTTTGAAGTATTTAATCCAAAACTTTAAAATTCTGCTGCAGGGGATGCCTAAAATCTGTATCTTTAGTGCAGACTTCTGGGAAAATCAATGAGCCAATCACACAAGCAAGGAATGACATTTCTGAGGGCGCTGTGTACACCAATGGGGTACAGAAGGCCTCCAGGTTATTTGGATTTTACTGTGGTTGCTGATTTTTGAAAAGGAATTGTAGAACAATAAATTACAGTATGGGTTTTTATACGCCGTTTTTGCTCCACAAAAATTGAGTTCCCTTTTATACTACCATCACATCTCATCCTTTTTTGTGCAGTGCGATTTCCATAACCATTGGTCCTATGGAAGGTGTCTTGTGCCAATGCACTGCAAGACACATGAATGACCCGTGGCTTCGGCACATGGCTCCCTTTTTTTTAACTGACGACAACAGCAACACCTGCTAGATACCCATGTTCATGGATTTTATTCTTTGTTCCCCTCCCCCCCCCCCCTTCGCCAAACGAAATGCCAAGTTGTGTGCAATAGTTAATAGAAAAATGTGATCACTGATGGGAGAGGTGGCCGAACTTCTTGGATGTTGGCACTCCAGTCAGTCTAAACTCCTCCTTTTTTTTTTTTTTTTTTTTTTTGTGGAATCCTTCTGTTCCTTCTAGAGAACCCACTCCCCAGTGTTTCCTTTTTTATTTTTATTTTTTTAATTGTGTTTTGACAGTTGTGTTTTTATTGCGTCCTGTGCACCACTGGACTCACTGTATGTGAATATCTGATATTCCTTTGTAAAAATAATGTAATTTATTTTAATATTTTTTAATAAAAAATCTGAAAATAAAACCAACCTCTCAGAATTGTATTCTTTTGCACTCTTGTAATCCAATATGAAAGTGTTTTTGGGGTTAAATATTTATTACAGGCACTTGTAGAGTGCTGTCAATTTACAGAGTGCTTTTTTTTATATATATATATATTGTATATTCTCATTAGTCCCCTCCCTTGAGGAGCTTGCACTCTAAGGCGAGGCCAAAGATGGCATGCCTTAGAAAATCGCTCCCGCAGTGCTATTGTGTTCTGCTGGCAGGAAGGAGCAAGGAGCTTTCCAGGCCAGCAGAACACAATCATTACTGCTAGTGGCTATAGTTGCCAGCGATAATCAAATGTAAAAAAAAAAAAAAATCCAACAGGCTGGTTGTAGTCGGGGCTATCAATGGATCGACTTGGGTACAACCAGCCTGCCCATAGATCGAATCTTGGCTGGACCCTGAACAGGTCAAGGTTCGATCCGTCTATGGCCAGCTGAAGGTCCCTATCTCATTATACTTAGGCCAATTAAACTACCAACAGATCTTTTTGGAGAAAACTGGAGTACCTTGCGGAAACCCATGCAAGCATAGGGAGAACATGCAAACTCAATGCAGATAGTGCCCTGGTTGGGATTTGAGCCAAGGACCCCGGTGCTGCAAGACAGAAGTGCTAACCACCAAGCCACATGTGTCAAACACAAGGCCTGCAGGCCTCATCCAGCCCTCCAGGTCATTTCATGTGGCCCTCCCCTGCAGCTGCAGCACCCCTTTGTCTCCACCTCCCCTTGTCTCGGCAGCAAAGAGGACAGAATTCCTTCAACAGATCCTGTACCTATCTGTGCAGCCACAGCACCCCCTCAACACCTCCCTGGTCTCAGCAGACTCCAGCAGTTGACTCCAGACCCTGCACTTTCCGCCCCCCCCCCCCCCCCCCCCCCTGCTTCCTTCCAACAGCAGCACATGGTAAGGGGGGTGCACTGTGATGTAAGGAAGGGTAAGAGGCTGTTGACATGTGATGTAAGGGAGGGGGGGGGGGGTTGGTCTGAACATCTAGTCTTACAGATACAACCGGCCTTTTGAGGACGATGAGACCCGCGATGGAATCGAGTTTGACACCCCTGCACTAAGCCAATTATCAAATCCATGACTGAAAAAACTGGTATGATTGTTGTATAAAGCTACACCACCTTCCATTAGAAATTGTGGGACCCCCTTACAGCCTACTTGACAGCCTCACCCACCATACAATCAGCAGAGAGTGGAAGTGTCAAAGTACTGACTGAACTTGTATCTCTGTACAGAACACTACAGAAGAGTTACCAGCAGAACTCCACACATAATGCCGGGAGGGGAGTCCCTCCTCCTTTAGCCTTTGGTGCAACTGGTCTAGCTTCTCATCAGTAGGGTAGACCCATACCACCATCTCTACATGGGACTCATCCTGGGCCCAAGCCATACCTAAGGCCCTTTACAGGATTACAAGCTGAAACTGGGGCCCCTCCTGACCCAATGGGGCATTTTCAGGAACCCAAACCAATCCTGGGCCCCCTACTGACCCAAAGGGGCCCTTCACAGGAGTCCAAGCCTAACTGAGCTCTTTACGGGAGCCCAAATCGAACCTGGGTCCCATACTGACCTGATGGAACCCTTTACAGGATTCAAAGCCAAACCTGGGCCCCCCTACTGACCCAATGGAGCTCTTCCCAGGAGTCCAAGTTAAATCTGGGCCCCCTACTGGCAGGATCAGCAGGTGAAAATAGAGGGGAGAAAAAGGTCAAGCTGTCCAGAAAATATAACCGTTACAGTAATGGAAACAAACCATGTAAAACTGCCTGGGGTGCATGCAACGATCAGTTTTTATCCATGGCCCACCTGCTTTTACCATCTCCAATGTCAATAAGCCCTTACTAATTGCATCAGAATATATGTCATTGTAAATTTTTCCCAAAATTCCACTTGGAGTATTGAGTATGTAATGCACAGAGTGCAGGGGTTAAGACTAGACAACAGAGCACAGCAGTCAGGAGTTGATCAGGCACAGAGTGCAGGGGTCCGGAATAAGTAATGCACCGAGTTCAGGGCTGAGGAGTATGTATGCATAGAGTGTAGGGATCGAGAAGAGATGACAGAAGTCAAGAGTAGGTAAGGTGCGGAGTTTAGGGGTGAAGAGTATGTAATTGCACAGAGTGGAGAGGTCAGGAGTGATTAACGCACAGATTGCAGAGGTCAAGAGTTTGTGTTGCACAGAGCACAAGGGCTAGAAGTATGTAATGCACAGAATGCAGCTATCAGTAGTGCTGAATGCATGAAGGATGAGCTGAACACACAGTTCAGGGCAGGTTCCATGAATGTGAGTGGAGTTCAGGCGCCAAATCCAAATCCCATTAAAGTCAATGGGAGCAGAATATATATAAAAAAAAAAAATTCTGGACATTTTTAGGTAAATACTATAGGTAAGGGATTTTCAAACAAATCACATTGGGGGGGGGGGGGGGCTCCTAAGAAAAAAGGGGTAAAAAAAAATGGCCTGGTATGAATTGTAGGAAAGCCCCCATGCTGTTTTTTCTTTTTTCCAACTATCCCTGCTCCTTTGCTTACGTGTGCACGTAGATGGAGGGGGCCAGTGACGTCGCTGGTTGTGAAGGACGCGGTGCACCTGCTGATGTCCTTGACAACCACTGACCATGAGAAGCGGTCACGTATAATAGGGGTGGCTGTCATACGTGGCATTCAGCTCTCATCAAATGGGTAAATGTTCGGACAGCCAAGGTTTGGTGCGAAGCTTATGTAACAGAATCACTTCCCACACTCTGCTTGAGTGCTTCCGTCTTATACCGCTTCCTCCAGTCTGACTATAGATATTAGCTTTTATAGCCGCATATTACAACCAAGAACTAGGCAGGACTCATTTGGCTGCAAAGCTGAAACTGTTTATTGGAGCAAGAATACAGGCTTTTATACACTTGAGAAGGAGGTACCCCCCCTTCTGATCGTATTACCCTAACAATACAAACTTTAACCAGAAACGTAAATTAAAGATAATTAACTAGTCGTGTAACCAGCCTAGGTGACTAGGTCAGCCTTGCCGTCTCCTAGCTCAGAAGACACAATACACATTATCATAAGTATAAACACAGGACACCTTCACACAATAGCAGGAGATCCACCTGTAGCAGACTATCCATCTCCTACATTGTACAGAGGCCAATTTGATCAGCTCTTTCAATTAACGTGTATAGTTCAGAATCAAATAAACAAGGAATAGTCTGTGTATTTCCTGGGAGATATTGTGGATAAATATTACTGTCCTATTTGCTTGGTCACCCTGTACTCGTAATAGACACAGGGTGACTTACTCATAAGAGGGACATCGGGGGCTGAAGCAAAGGTTTCCCAGTTCTCTCCAAAAGCCCCTGTCCCGGCTAGGTCTGTCACAACTTATGCGGCGTACACACGGTCGGAATTTCCGATGGAAACAGTCCAATGGGAGCTTTTCATCGGATTTTCCGACCGTGTGTATGCCCATCTGTCTTTTTCTGTCGGAATTTCCAATGGACTTTGGATTGAGAACCTGTTCTTAATTTTTCCGACGGAAAACCTTTTCTATCGGATTTTCCGATCGTGTGTATGCAATTCCGACACACACAATTCCGACGCATGCTCGGAAGCATTAAACTTCCCTTTTAGGCCTCATGCACACGGACGTTTTTGCAGCCGCTATTTTTTCAGCTAAAAAACGCCTGTCCATGTTAGTCTATGGCTTCATGCCCACCTAGGCGTTTTTGAGCTGAAAATGGCATAGGAGTTTTTAAGCTGTAAAGAAAAACCCAGGACCAGTGCGTTCGGTGGCGCGGCGCTAGAGCTGTAAAAACGCGAATCGCGCAGAAACGCGCACTAGCGTTTTTAAACTGCAGCGTTTTTTTGCTGCAAAAAGTTGATTGGACACTGTAATCCCTGTACAGGAAATTAGAGATGTGTTTTTCTTTAAAAAAAACGCTAATTAACGCTGACGCTAAAAAACGCGCAAAAACGCCAATGCAAAACGCGGTAAAAGTCAAGTTTTTTTAGGCTGCTTTTTTCAGGCGTCCGACCTAGCTTTACAGCCCGTTTTTTAAAACGTCCGTGTGCATGAGGCCTTATAGTGCAGTCAAACGTTTTTTAAGGCGTGGTGTTATTGACAATTGGTAAAAGGCAATATTAAAAGACCGGGTAAAACACAAATCAAAGAAGACAGGCGTTTGTCCCTTTAAAATATTGCAGCAGCGCTAAAAAATATATACAGTCTTTTTGTGTCAAGAGAGTTCATAAAAAATCATGGTGACCCAAAATAAAGTTCATATTGGTGCAGTGAGCCTCAAAACGCTAAGCAAGAGTGATACACCTTCCACCCGATATCCACGTTTCACCGCGTGCAGCACACACTCCCCTTTGGGGATGCACTCACCAGAAATATGATAAAAATAGGCATTTAAATCATAAGCCAAACGACACTGCTATCTCCTCGATACGGCCACCTCTTCACCTTCTGCAAGCTTAGGAAAGGATCCACTCCAACCAAGCATACATATATGAAGAAAATAATGGTGCAGATAGCGTAGTACAGTTTGGTGAAATTAAACTTTATTATAATCTCCAATCCCCCCTTATTAAAATCTGCGTACCAATAAATACATAATCATTAGCTTTGTAATTAAATGCACTCTGCCTGTTAGCCCCGTCCGTCCGCCGGAAATCGGGCTCCAAAGCGCTGTGTAGAGCGGTGTCAGCCTCTACTTCCTGGTCGCTTGGTGGCTGGAGCGCACGCTGGAACGCATTCGTCACTTCCTGCGAGGTCACGACCCTGACGCGTTTCGTCACTTCCGGACGTCGTCTGAGGGTGTGACCTCGCCACCGGAAGTGAAGATTTTAAGTAATCAGCGCCCAATCCGGGCGCTGAACTGTCTGACTGTCATTGTGTCTGGCCAATGGGAATTCACAATCAGCAAAACATCATCATGCCTAGCCGCTGTCTGCATTACATGTTTACTATGAAGATTGCCTTCATTGCTGTACCATATTTTTTTGTTCATTAATCATAATGCCTATACATATTTGTTTCTTATTCATATAATAATGCATACAATCACTAAATCATTAAACAATTATAGTTTTCAGAGCACGCTTTGTTACTTTATACTTATAACAATGCCGGCCTTTTTAACCCCTACATCGCATGACCTTATATGGTTGCCGATGTGGAAATATGTGTGTTTAAGGTAGCGTGTTTATAATTGGTGTATGTGTTCTATGGCATATATCTATATTATACAGAGATACTTTGTATATTGTAGGAAAATCAACACACGTACTAAAGTAAGAGGTTTGTATATATTATACTCATGTCGGACCTTTTGTACTAGCCCGCATCCATATTTGCATACATGGCGATGTCGTGTTAGTATTTCTGCCGGTCTAACAACATCCCAATATTCCAATCCTCATATACTCATTTTATATCCATATCTCCATATGTTTGATATGTGTTTTACTACTACAGTGAACTTCATAGAGACAAATAAAATCAAAGTGCACGTAAAATATTGTGCTAAAATGTATGAATAAAATCATACTAAAATGCTAAAATCGCTGTATATATAAATAAATCAAATAAAAAAAAATTAGAAAATTTTAAAATCACAGGTTACAAAAGTGGATAGGGGGGTGGTAAAACTATAAAATAAGAAAAAATTAGAAAATTTTAAAATCACAGGTTACAAAAGTGGATAGGGGGGTGGTAAAACTATACTGCTAAATGCTCAATATCAGTTATAGTGGATGCTCGTCAGCTACTGGTATTATTCTATGTCTACTTCAAACAAAATATAGAGATATAGACATATATGTACATACATATATATAATATGCATAAAACCTGATTAGAAATATATAAAATTACATATAAAATTGCAAGATACACATTACACCCATATAATTCTATACCATCTAAACCTATAATAGTCCATTTGTATATCAAGCCCTAGCTATAAACTCCATTTATCAGATGAGAAAAACCTTGTGATATGTGTAAACCATTCCTGCGCTATGCGTAGAACTTAGGGATGTTAGACTAGTTATTGTGGTTGAGCCAGTATCTGTGTGTATCTTTTTGCATCTTTTTACTCAGATTACTAAGACCGCTGTGACCTATTAGTGTCAGTGACCTGTATTTAGTTCATTATATAGAGCATAGCTCTTAGGAGAGACCCTATTTATTAAAGAAATAATTGTTTAATTATTTAGTGATTGTATGCATTATCATATGAATAAGAAACAAATATGTATAGGCATTATGATTAATGAACAAAAAAATATGGTACAGCAATGAAGGCAATCTTCATAGTAAACATGTAATGTAGACAGCGGCTAGGCATGATGATGTTTTGCTGATTGTGAATTCCCATTGGCCAGACACAATGACAGTCAGACAGTTCAGCGCCCGGATTGGGCGCTGATTACTTAAAATCTTCACTTCCGGTGGCGAGGTCACACCCTCAGACGACGTCCGGAAGTGACGAAACGCGTCAGGGTCGTGACCTCGCAGGAAGTGACGAATGCGTTCCAGCGTGCGCTCCAGCCACCAAGCGACCAGGAAGTAGAGGCTGACACCGCTCTACACAGCGCTTTGGAGCCCGATTTCCGGCGGACGGACGGGACTAACAGGCAGAGTGCATTTAATTACAAAGCTAATGATTATGTATTTATTGGTACGCAGATTTTAATAAGGGGGGATTGGAGATTATAATAAAGTTTAATTTTACCAAACTGTACTACGCTATCTGCACCATTATTTTCTTCATATATGTATGCTTGGTTGGAGTGGATCCTTTCCTAAGCTTGCAGAAGGTGAAGAGGTGGCCGTATCGAGGAGATAGCAGTGTCGTTTGGCTTATGATTTAAATGCCTATTTTTATCATATTTCTGGTGAGTGCATCCCCAAAGGGGAGTGTGTGCTGCACGCGGTGAAACGTGGATATCGGGTGGAAGGTGTATCACTCTTGCTTAGCGTTTTGAGGCTCACTGCACCAATATGAACTTTATTTTGGGTCACCATGATTTTTTATGAACTCTCTTGACACAAAAAGACTGTATATATTTTTTAGCGCTGCTGCAATATTTTAAAGGGACAAACGCCTGTCTTCTTTGATTTGAGTTTTACCCGGTCTTTTAATATTGCCTTTTTCCAATTGTATCGTATTTTATAAGTGGCTGCTTCATTGATACTTAATAGTTTTATTAGGTATTGATACGTGTGTCTATAAATTATCCCTAAGTACATTTAATCCAGAAGCGCGGAGTGATAGGCCCATAGGGTGGTAGAATTTTGTGGCACTATCCTTTTCGATTGTATTTTGTGTATTTATCTCTGCAGCTATGGATGTACTTAAATTTCTGAGTAATCGTCAATTAGATATGGACACATTGTTTTTAAATCATGTACCCACCCCAAGCGAAGTAAATTATAATGGAGCCATGGCAGCATTAAGCAATGCTTTAGAAAAACAGGTTAGAGCCTGGTGGGACATATGTACCATGGAACACTATCTAAAAGAAAAGATCATCATAAGGAGTTTAAGATGGGATGTCACTCCTCAGGATGGTCTTGATGACCCCGAATCTAGCCAGGAATGGCTTGAATTCTTTAATGGGGTAGGACACAAATTACAGGATCTAATCTTACAACGTAAAAAGAAGAAAATGAACAACATAGAGACAAAAATAAAAAACTTGCAAAAAGAGTTAGAACCCATTAAAGAGAGTCAGCAGATCATTGAGTTTAATTTAAGAACACAAAAGAGATTAGAGAAAGTAGATAGGGACACGCAAAAAAAGAAAATTAAAAAATTCCAGAGGGATTTAAATGACTTCAAACAAAATACCATCTATTCATGGCAACAACCAGGCACACAAGTAACTAACAGGGATCAGATATATCCTATATCACAGCCATTACTACCTTCCTCTCAGACCAATGCAGCACCCACTCAGGACCCCATTATACCTGAGACACCTCGGGCAAATGGCAATAGGGAACATATGGGAATTCAATCCCCACTATATTACTCCACTCCGGTTAAAAGAGGGAGGGGGAGAGTAAACACAAATAGAGGGAGACAAAATACTGATCAACAAGGGGGAGCATATTACAGAACACCCCAGAATGCCCCGCCATATAACAGATACCCGCCCCCTCATCAGCAGGGTGGGTATAATGCACACTATCAACCCCGTCCTTTTTTAGGGAGGGGGAGAGGGAACCAGTGGAGGGGTCGAGGTGCTCAATTCCGGAGAGGGAGACCACCGGGACCGCCCCACCCCCCAGGATACCAACAACCATACCAACAACCGTACCCCCACCACAGGGGAACCCAGGCCCCAGCACCATGGGCGGGCCCATACCCAAACCTACAAAGGGGGGGCACGGAAGAGAATGGGTTTCTAAAGGAAGAAACACTAGAGGCTGCAGGGCAGGGCAGAGGTCCCAGCAAAAGAAGAAGGGGATCAGAGTAACAGGGATATATAATCTAACACCAATAGAGCTAACCCATAAAGAATTGAATATTTTAAACTTAGGATTGAAATGCGGCATAAAAAAACCTATAAACAAGTTCGATGTCTATATAGACATACACAGATACATCAGGAAATTAAATATAAAAAAGCATTTTTTGGGTACTACACCGAGTATTAGACCAGCTGTGACCTATTCTAACGGTGTTATAAATAGTGGCCTAAAAAACAAATCTCTGTTCAACCCCCCAAATAATCCCAATCACCAAATCGAGGTATTTAAGGGACTTGTACTACACGATCTAGAATCTATCCAACCTAAAAAAGAAATAAACGTGAGACATATCAATGAGGGGATAGAAATGCTAGAAAAACGCAAGAACATCATCATAAGACCGGCCGATAAAGGAGGAGGGGTCGTATTACTAACGAAAGAATATTATGAGAACCAGATCTCAAGTATGTTATCGGATACGAACACATACAGGAAACTGGATAAAGACCCCACCACAACATACAGAAACCAACTGGAAACACTAATAGATATGGGGAAAACTACGGGGGTGCTTTCAACTAAAGAAAGTAAATATCTGGCACCAACAAGTAGTAGGGTGCCGACACTATATACTTTGCCAAAAATCCACAAGGATCCTGTAAATCCTCCGGCAAGGCCCATTGTGAATTCCATAGAGTCGGTGTCCTCCCGTTTAGGACAATATTTGGACAGGTTCCTCCAGAAGAGTGTCCAAAACACCAGATCATTTCTGAAGGACACAAAGAACTTCCTGAACCTGTTACAAAGTGTTGATCTCACCAACAAACCACAGATATGGCTTGTAACAGCTGATGTGTCATCATTATATTCAATTATTCAACACGATGACGCGCTCCTGGCCCTGAACTGGGCCTTGAGCAAAAGGGAAGACTTACCCCATAATCAGAAAATCTTCCTCAGAAACAGTTTAGATTTCTGTTTGGGGCACAATTATTTCTGGTTCAATCAAACGTTCTATTCACAACAACGCGGAGTCGCTATGGGTGCAAAATTTGCACCCAGTATAGCGAATTTATTTATGTCCGAGTGGGAGGATAAAGTAATTTTTAACCAACAACCAACAGAACTATTATTTTATAAACGTTTTATAGACGACCTATTTTTTATCTGGGCTGGAACAGAGGGCTCTTTAGACTTGTTTTTAAGTTTTTTAAACAATAATGACCGCAATATAGTTTTAACATCAGAAAGAAGTAAGGAAGAGATCAACTACTTGGATGTCACCATATACAGAAAAGGAGAGAATCTGGAAACAAAAGTTTTTTTCAAAAAAACGGATAGGAATAGCTATCTACCAATAACAAGTGGACATCATCCACAATGGCTCAAGAACATCCCGAAGGGTCAGATCATGCGGGTACGGAGAAACTGTTCGGAGGATTCAAACTTCATGGAACAAGCCAACATTTTAACGGATAGGTTTGTAACAAAAGGTTATAACCCGAGTATCCTGGGCAAAGTGGTTGAAGAGGTGAAGAGAATACCCAGATCGGTATGCCTGAAAGAAAAGGATACAGAACCAGCAGATCAACTAAAAGAGACCCAGAAGTCAACCAGCAGCAAGGAATGGGGTTTCATATCTGGATACCACTCTCAATATAAAGAAATTGAAGAGATATTTAAACAGCATTGGCATATACTCCTGTTAGACAAAAAACTCAACACCGAATTACCACAGGTACCGCAGTTCATTTACAGAAAGGCCACTAGCTTTAGGGACAAAATCGTACGGAAAATCGTAGACCCTCCGAAAAGACCACCCACATTTTGGGACAGAAAAGGATTTTATGCTTGCAGAAGATGCAAAGCCTGCCGAGAAATAACCTCACCCAGCAGGGCACTGGAGAGCTTTAGCTCATCAGTGAACAATCAAACATTTTCAATTGAGCAATTCATCACTTGTAATTCTACCCATGTGGTCTATGCTTTAAAATGTCCGTGTGGACTGATCTACATCGGACGAACCAAAAGGAAACTCAGAGTACGGATTGCAGAGCACATTCATAATATAAAAAGAGGGTACAAAGACCATAATGTGTCTCTGCACTTCAAGCTGAAGCATGACAGGGATGCATCTGGCCTACTATTTTGGGGGGTTGAACAGATCCAACCCCACTGGAGAGGAACTAACTTAGTACGGGAACTATCCAAACGCGAAACTCATTGGATATACTCAGTTGATGTGCTAGTACCGAAAGGCTTGAACGTAGAGCTCGACATCAACTGTTTTATAAGTGACACATAGTTCCGATTTTATTCCTCTTTTATATATGGTTTTATCTACACATGATTTTATCCATATATATATATATATATTTATTGATTCCTTTCATACACAGATCTATGTATCTATTTATGCTATCCTTATTTATTCATGCATATTTATTTATTTATTTATTTATTTATGTTTAAAGTATAGAAGGTGGCATCTACATGTTTAAAAAAAAAAAAAAAAAAAAAAAAAAAAAAAAAACCTGCTCCCATAAAAGCAAATTTCTTTAAATAAATAGGGCCTCTCCTAAGAGCTATGCCCTATATAATGAACTAAATACAGGACACTGACACTAATAGGTCACAGCGGTCTTAGTAATCTGAGTAAAAAGATGCAAAAAGATACATACGGATACTAGCTCAACCACAGTAACTAGTCCAATATCCCTATGTTCTACGCATAGCGCAGGAATGGTTTACACATATCACAAGGTTTTTCTCATCTGATAAATGGAGTTTATAGCTAGGGCCTGATATATAAATGGACTATTATGGGTGTAGATGGTATAGAATTATATGGGTGCAATGTGTATCTTGCAGTTTTATATGTAATTTTAGATATTTCTAATCAGGTTTTATGCATATTTTATATATATGTATGTACATATATGTCTATATCTCTATATTTTGTTTGAAGTAGACATAGAATAATACCAGTAGCTGACGAGCATCCACTATAACTGATATTGAGCATAATAGCAGTATAGTTTTTACCACCCCCCTATCCACTTTTGTAACCTGTGATTTTAAAATTTTCTAATTTTTTCTTATTTTATAGTTTTACCACCCCCCTATCCACTTTTGTAACCTGTGATTTTAAAATTTTCTAATTTTTCCTTATTTGATTTATTTATATATACAGCGATTTTAGCATTTTAGTATGATTTTATTCATACATTTTAGCACAATATTTTATGTGCACTTGGATTTTATTTGTCTCTATGAAGTTCACTGCAGTAGTAAAACACATATCAAATATATGGAGATATGGATATAAAATGATTATAAGAGGATTGGAATATGGGGATGTTGTTAGACCGGCAGAAATACTAACACGACATCGCCATGTATGCAAATATGGATGCGGGCTAGTACAAAAGGTCCGACATGAGTATAATATATACAAACCTCTTACTTTAGTACGTGTGTTGATTTTCCTACAATATACAAAGTATCTCTGTATAATATAGATATATGCCATAGAACACATACACCAATTATAAACACGCAACCTTAAACACACATATTTCCACATCGGCAACCATATAAGGTCATGCGATGTAGGGGTTAAAAAGGCCGGCATTGTTATAAGTATAAAGAAACAAAGCGTGCTCTAAAAGGTGTAATTGTTTAATTATTTAGTGATTGTATGCATTATCATATGAATAAGAAACAAATATGTATAGGCATTATGACTAATGAACAAAAAAATATGGTACAGCAATGAAGGCAATCTTCATAGTAAACATGTAATGCAGACAGCGGCTAGGCATGATGATGTTTTGCTGATTGTGAATTCCCATTGGCTAGACACAGTGGCAGTCAGACAATTCAGCGCCCGGATTGGGCGCTGATTACTTAAAATCTTCACTTCCGGTGGCGAGGTCACACCCTCAGACGACGTCCGGAAGTGACGAAACGCGTCAGGGTCGTGACCTCGCAGGAAGTGACGAATGCGTTCCAGCGTGCGCTCCAGCCACCAAGCGACCAGGAAGTAGAGGCTGACACCGCTCTACACAGCGCTTTGGAGCCCGATTTCCGGCGGACGGACGGGACTAACAGGCAGAGTGCATTTAATTACAATGCTAATGATTATGTATTTATTGGTACGCAGATTTTAATAAGGGGGGATTGGAGATTATAATAAAGTTTAATTTTACCAAACTGTACTACGCTATCTGCACCATTATTTTCTTCATATATGTATGCTGGGTTGGAGTGGATCCTTTCCTAAGCTTGCAGAAGGTGAAGAGGTGGCCGTATCGAGGAGATAGCAGTGTCGTTTGGCTTATGATTTAAATGCCTATTTTTATCATATTTCTGGTGAGTGCATCCCCAAAGGGGAGTGTGTGCTGCACGCGGTGAAACGTGGATATCGGGTGGAAGGTGTATCACTCTTGCTTAGCGTTTTGAGGCTCACTGCACCAATATGAACTTTATTTTGGGTCACCATGATTTTTTATGAACTCTCTTGACACAAAAAGACTGTATATATTTTTTAGCGCTGCTGCAATATTTTAAAGGGACAAACGCCTGTCTTCTTTGATTTGTGTTTTACCCGGTCTTTTAATATTGCCTTTTTCCAATTGTATCGTATTTTATAGTGGCTGCTTCATTGATACTTAATAGTTTTATTAGGTATTGATACGTGTGTCTATAAATTATCCCTGAGTACATTTAATCCAAAAGCGCGGAGTGATAGGCCCATAGGGCGGTAGAATTTTGTGGCACTATCCTTTTCGATTGTGGTGTTATTGACCATCAGAATTTGGTGTGACTGGGTGTAGGCAAGACAGTTTGAGCGAAATTCCGTTGGAATTCCGACGGGAAAACCATCAGAGCTTTTTCCGACGAGAATTCCGACCGTGTGTACCCGGCATTAGGCTCATCCCTACTCTTTGGCTACACGTTCCTACACTGAATTAAAAGCTTTTTTTGTCACGGTGCTTTTTTTTTTTTTTAATACCCCAGAAAACTCCTTCTAAATCAGTAAGAGATTTCTCACGAAAAGCACAACGTCTGACCTTTTCATTAATGGCTTTCATCAGCTTTCATCAGCTTTCTTCAGAACAGAAATATTTTCATCCCTCGCCCTCTTAGGCTGATTAGTTTGTTTGCACATTGGATTAAATCTTTCTTTTCATAATTTTCCAAGCTTAGTGCACGTTCCACATCTCAGCAGGCTGCTGGCTAAGACGCTACTGATGATTAGAACTAAGTGTAGGGTTCAGTGCTCTCCGATTTCCCCTCCCCCGTCCTCCTGAATAAAGTATACTTGCACCCTGCCCTGAAACTTCACCTTGTATTGAATTTCTATTAAGTAGTCACCATGCTTTGAACGTTTTGATGTCTTGGCTGGAGGTTGCTATTGCTGTGCACATCTGGAGCACAGGAGGCGGGAAGCTCAGGCGCCCTTTAAAAGTATGCAAAGTCTTGAGGCACCCCAGTCCTAAAATGTTAAAAACCAAAATGTTACCCTATCAGTGGTAAATCAGAGCCTGGGACAATGCACCTTAATGAAATGAATCTCACATCAAAAGCCCCCCATCAAACCTGAGTCCCACGTAACACATGAGAGCCCCCCATTATGTCAGAGGTCCCCCTAGAAAAACACCATCACATCAGAGGTCCCCCTATACATGAAAGCTCCCCATAACAGCAGAGTTCCCCTATCATGTCAGAACCCACCTATCACAACAGAGCCAGCCCCCCCCCCCCCAGGGGTAGCCCATCCATTAGGGGTGCCGGGGCGCCACCCCCTTTCTCCTTGCCACCCTCTATATGGTAATGGATAGATTCATGGCAGCCGCAACCACCCCCTATTCATGCGTCGGGTCACCGGGTGCATAAATTACAGCGGCCAGGGCTTTTTTTTTTTTAAGCACCTGACTAGAGCCAGAGGCTCTAATAGGCTTCAAAATAGGGTGGGCTCGGGATGCTGAGGGTGCGTCCGGAGCCTACCCAGGTGTGTTTCAACAGCGAATGAATATTCGCTGTTGCAACACTGATCCTCCTCCTGGCCCATCGGGAAGCGGGACTGATACACGTCACCCGATTGGCTGAAAGGACTGGCGATCTTATTGGACGCCTAGGAGGAGGGGAGGAGACGCACAGCGGAAGCGAGGAGGAGAAGAGGAGTAGCCGGTCCCCGCCGATGCCTGGTCCCCGCCGCCGCTCCATGGATGCCCGATCCCTGCCGCTTAGATGGAGTAAGTGCCGGTGGACCAACCGGCGGACAGTGGGGGGGTTTGTTTGCCGCCCCCCCAAACAAAAAAACAGCCACCACTGGGACCCCCTATAACTGAGTGCCCCCCCATCATGTCAGTGGTCCCCCCTTCATATCGGATCACATTAGAAGCCCACCTATGCGTGAAAGCCCCCTATCGCATCAGAGTTCCCCTATCATATCAGAGGCCCCCCTATTAATGAGAACACCCATTAAATCAGAGTCACCCCTATACATGAGCACCCCACATCATATCAGAGGCCCCCCATAAATTAGAGCCCCCCCTCCTCATCATGTCAGAGGTCTCCTCTTCATATCGGATCACATTAGAAGCCCACCTATGCATGAGAGCCCACCATCACATCAGAGGCCCCGCTATAAATGGGGGGGCCTCCCATTACATGAATACCTCCACCATTACATCAGCGTTCCCCCCATCATGTCAGAAACTCATCACATTAGAGGCCCCCTTACAAATAAAAGCCCCCCCCCATCACATCAGAGTTCCCCCATCATGTCAGAACCCCCTCCCTAAAAGTGAGAGCCCCCTTTACATCAGTGTCACCCATATAGAAGAGGGCTCCCCATCATGTCCGAGGTCCCCTCCATCACATTAGAGGCCCACCTATACATGAGAGACCCCCATCAAATCAGAGGCTCTGCTATAAATGATAGGCCCCCATTACATCAGAGTCACCCCTATACATAGGTTACCCCCACCACAGAGTCCCCCAATCACACAGTCACCCCCTTTCATCAGAGCTCTACCTTTTGGCTCCAGCAGCATGGCAGAGGGGAGGAAGTCTGGAAGAGGCTGACTTCTGAATGCGAAGGGTGACCTGCATGCCACCTTTGCAGGGCCATGTGCTGCCATGGAGGTGCAGGTGAGGTGGCCTCCATTACTATAGCAATGATCCTAGTGTGTCATTGGTTGTTATGGTGCTGGCAGCAACTGGCCTGTCTGCACTGTGGCAACTCATGATGCTGATCCAGGGCAAATTGGGTCCTGTGGCACCCCAGGATGCCCCAGCGCCCTGGTTGAGAAACAATGGTTTAGATGCACTGATCCTGATCGGCAACAAAGCATGCATGGAAATTTCCATGTTCTTCCACACCAGCTGCACCCAATAACTACATTCCACCACCGCAGCTCAAAGCATGCAGTTCTGCAGATCCCATTCCGCTCCCCTGCTCCTGCGACTTCTGGTGAACAATACCATGCTTCCTAACAGAGGCGGCTCTAGGCTTTGTGAGGCCCTAGGCAAATCTTAAACATGAGGCCCCCAAGGAGAGGAGTCGGGAGAGGGGAGTACATGGAGCCACCCACTGACCCTGGGACATCACCCCTGGCAGTGCTGAATTGAACAGTCCGCCCCAGGCAGGACTGGCAGGGGTAAAAGTAGTAGCGGGCAGAGAGATGGCCCTGGGGACATCGACTGGGGGACATTCCCTCCAACTCCCACACACGTCAGGCAAATTAGGTGGCCGCGAGGCCCCTGGGAGTGCGAGGCCTAAGGCGACCGCCTAATTTGCCTAATTAGAGAGCCGCCTCTGTTCCTACTCCCACCCTGGGCTCTGAGGTCCATTACAATATGGCCAGTCCTGCCTATCACCTCCCCCCTGCAAGCTATGTTTCAGCATTCGGCTGGTCTGGAGCGTCTCAACATATTGACTGTTTCCAGTCAATAACTAAATAGATTAAAAAAAGGTTTCCTAAGAGATGGGCCCAATAATAAAGGATTATGATTGCCTGGATTCAATGTGTGGATGTAGGCTTCAAAATCCCAACCTTTCACCCCAGATAGAAGAAAAAAAGGAAGGGATCCATTGTTGCAGGTATCACACAGAAATATACAGTATATATATATATATATATATATATATATATATATATATATATATATACTATATTACCAAAAGTATTGGGACACCTGCCTTTACACACACATGAACTTTAATGGCATCCCAGCCTTAGTCCGTAGGGTTCAATATTGAGTTGGCCCCGCCCTTTGCAGCTATAACAGCTTCAACTCTTCTGGGAAGGCCGTCCACAAGGTTTAGGAGGGTGTCTATGGGAATGTTTGACCACTCTTCCAGAAGTGCATTTGTGAGGTCAGGCACTGATGTTGGACGAGAAGGCCTGGCTCGCAGTCTCCGGTCTAATTCATCCCAAAGGTGTTCAATCAGGTTGAGCTCAGGATTCTGTGCAGGCCAGTCAAGTTCCTCCACCCCAAAGTTGCTCATTCATGTCTTTATGGACCTTGCTTTGTGCACTGGTGGGCAGTCACGTTGGAATAGGAAGGGGCCATCCCCAAACTGTTCCCACAAAGTTGGGAGCATGAAGTTGTCCAAAATGTCTTGGTATGCTGAAGCCTTAAGAGTTCCCTTCACTGGAACTAAGGGGCCAAACCCAACCCCTGAAAAACAACCCCCACACCATGATCCCCCCTCCACCAAATTATTTGGACCAGTGCACAAAGCAAGGTCCATAAAGACATGGATGAGCGAGTTTAGGGTGGAGAAACTTGACTGGCCTGCACAGAGTCCTGACCTCAACCCAATAGAACACCTTTGGGATGAATTAGAGCGGAGACTGCGAGCCAGGCCTTCTCGTGCCTGACCTTGCAAATGCCCTTCTGGAAGAATGGTCAAACATCCCCATAGACACACTCCTAAACCTTGTGGACAGCCTTCCCAGAAGAGTTTAAGCTGTTATAGCTGCAAAGGGTGGGCCAACTCAATATTGAACCCTACCGACTAAGACTGGGATGCTATATATATATATGTGTCCCAATACTTTTGGTAATTTAGTGTATATATATATATATATATATATATATATATATATATATATATATATATATAATCGTATATAAAAATATCTAAGTACATATTAAAATTCTTTTTTCCTTTGTCTCCCAAGGGCTTTCATGTTCTCATTCTGAATGTGACCTAAATTCTTCTGTTTGAAACTCATCCAAATCCCATGGGAAGTACAAACACTCTGCGCAATGTCCAGCCGAACGCACAGGAATTTGTCGCTCCGAGGTCTCGGGGGCGTTTTCCGGAATTCTTTTACCTTTCTGTTCCATAACTGGTGTGCTGGATGAGAACGCTCTGCTCTGGCATTGTGTGGGATGTGAAGTGTCTGTAGGATCATGGTGGGCTCTGTGCTATGAGACAATGTAACAAAAGTCTATCCTGTTCAGAGAGAAGATGTGACACTATTTAGCCCGGGTTCACACGATAAACGAACACAGACATTGCATGTGATTCGCACCTGCACTGCGGTGCCGATCGCATGAAGGGCAGCCATCAGGGCTCTCAGGCCCGTCAGGTCTGGTATGGAAATTAAGGGAAACCCTGCGCCAAAATGTAAAAAAATGGCGTAGGGGTCCCCCCAAAACCTTTCCAGACCCTTATCCGAGCACGCAATCTGGCAGGCCACAGGAAAAGAGGTGGAGGGGGGACGATAGAGCGCCCCCTCCCTCCTGAAACGTACCAGGCCACATGCCCTCAACATGGGGAGGGTGCTTTGGAGTAGCCCCCCAAAGCACCTTGTCACAGTTGACAAGGGCCTCATCCCCACAACCCATGCCCGGGTGGTTTTGGGGGTATGCAGGTGGGGGGCTTATCGGACAGGAGAGCGCACCCCCCTCCTGAACGGTACCAGGCCACATGCCCTCAACATGGGAGGGTGCTTTGGAGTAGCCCCCCAAAGCACCTTGTCCCCATGTTGATGGGGACAAGGGCCTCATCCCCACAACCCTTGCCCAGTGGTTGTAGGGGTATGCGGGCAGGGGGCTTATCAGAAAATCTGGAAGCCTCCTTTAACAAGGGGACCCCCAGATCCCGGCCCCCCCTATGTGAATTGGTAAGGGGTACATTGTACCCCTACCATTTCACAAAAGAAAGTGTCAAAAATTGTAAAAAAAAGACAGCAGACACTAAGGGACAAGTCCTTTATTAAAAGATAAAAAAATAAAAATGTCCCGCGATGTCCATTCATCTTCTATCACGCCACCCGACGAGCTGAAAAAAGGGAAGAAAAACGCAACACCTCCGCCGCCATAGGAGGCTCCCGCCTCCTGACATCAAAGGAAGGCGGGGTCACCCGTTTACGTCACCGGGTGGCCCAGCCCTCAGCTATATAAGAACTGTGCCCATGAAGAAGCGTCACTCGGCAGGAGCCTTCCATGGAGGTGGCGGCGTGATAGAAGATGAATAGACATCATGCAAAATTTTTATTTTTTTTATATTTTAATAAAGGACTTGTCCCTAAGTGTCTCCTGTCTTTTTTACTATTTTTGACACTTTCTTTTGGTGAAATGGTAGGGGTACAATGTACCCCGTTAAAGGGGGCTTCTAGATTTTCCGATAAGCCCCCTGCCCGCATACCCCTACAACCACTGGGCAAGGGTTGTGGGGATGAGGCCCTTGTCCCCATCAACATGGGGACAAGGTGCTTTGGGGGGCTACTCCAAAGCACCCTCCCCATGTTGAGGGCATGTGGCCTGGTACCGTTCAGAAGGGGCAGCCGCTGTCTCGTCCCCCTCTCTTTTCCTGCAGCCTGCCAGGTTGCGTGCTCGGATAAGGGTCTGGTATGGATTTTGAGGGGGACCCCACCCCTATTTTTTTTTAAAATGTTACTCCCCTAGTCATTCCCACTCCCCTACAGTTAGAACACACACAGGGAACACATTTAACCCCTTGATCGCCCCCTAGTGTTAACCCCTTCCCTGACAATGACATCTTTACAGTAATCAGTGGCTTTTTTTAGCTCTGATCTCTGTATAAATGTCACTGGTCCCAAAAGAGTGTCAAAAGTGTCCGATGTGTCTGCCGCAATGTCACAGTCCTGATAAAAATCTCTGATCGCCGCCATTATTAGTAGAAAAATTATAATAATAAAAATGACATCCCCTGTTTTGTAGACGCTGTAACTTTTGCGCAAACCAATCAATATATGCTTATTGCCAAGAATATATAGAAGAATACATATCGGCCTAAACTGAGGATAAAACAGGAGGGGAGGATAGGGGATGATCTCAAAATCACAAACAAGTTACTAAGTTACTACGCATACTAATGAGCAATATTAATCTAATGCACAATACAAGGCTTAAAGGGGTGTTTCAGCTAAAAAAAAAAAAATTTAAAAGTCAGCAGCTAAAAAAAAAGTAGCAGCTGACTCTTAATAAGTACACTTACCCTCCCAGGGCGCCCGCGATGTCGGTCGTGGAGGCCGAGATGTCCCTCGGCGCTCCGGTCCCAGCGCCGCCATCCTCAGTAAGGAAAACGGGCAGCGAACACTACGGCTTCACTGCTCGTTTCCTACTACGCATGCGCGAGTCGTCGCGCGGCCTACTGCGCATGCGCGAGTCGTCGCGCGGCGCTTTGTGAATGGGGAAACGCGATGTGTTGTGGGACACACAGTTCCCATAACACACCGCGCCCCATTCACTAGAAGACGGCGCTAGGAGCAGAAGACAGAACAGCTCCGCGGAACAGGAAGAGGCAGATTAGGACGATCTGCCTAGCAACAGCCATTTCTGGTAAGTAAAAAAAAATAATTTTTATTTTGTTTTCATTTTAAATTTTTATTAACATTTTTATCAAGTTTTTTTTTTCAGGGTGGCCCTCCACTTTAAGAAGAAAAGAAAACACAATAACGTGGGGCAACATTTTTTTTCTGAGAGGGCGGACTTCAGCAGGGGGCAAATCTGTACTGGGAGGAAGGGGAATTTATGCTTCGGCAGAATCGGCAGTAAGCATGCAGATTAGTGCTTGATTTTTTTTTTGGGGGGGGGGGGGGGGGGGGGGGGGGGGGGGGGGGGGGGGGGGGTGGGGGGGGGGGGGGGTTGGGGGGGGGGGGGGGGGGGGGGGGGGGGGGGGGGGTGGGGGGGGGGGGGTGGGGGGGGGGGGGGGGGGGGGGGGGGGGGGGGGGATTTATTTCCTGCCACATAATGCTCATACATCTTGGGGAGGGGGTGCAATTTGCCATGTTTGCCCCGGGCTCTGGATGACCTTGTTGTCCCGGCACTGCTAGAAATCCCCCCTCAGAGGTAACTGTCAACAATGTAACAGATAAGAGTGCAGCACAGGAAGTGATCGGCTCACAAAAATTCTGGCAGGATCAACAGATTTTTTTTTTTTTTGCACTCATCAAAATTTTCTCAATGGTATATTTAAAAACGAAGCTCTAAGCTGATATAAAGGATGCAAATTAGCAGACCGGACTGAGCCAAATACCAGAGAGTCAGTCTTCTGGGTTCACATGCACTTTAAATATTTAGTAATAACCTAAGCCTGAAATTTCAGCCCCCCCCCCCGGGATCGCTCTTCTCCATCTTGTGGGATATCCGTAATAAAGGAAGGAAAAAGCCCATCAGACCAGGATTTTCCCAGCGCTGTGAATGGCCGGTCACTTTTCCCCATAGAGAGAACAATAGGTGGAAATTTTCTCCATTAACCTGCCTGTATTAGGAAGCCGTCCGGCAATTAGATCCAGTCAGAGGAACCTCATTTACAAAAGAGAACCTGTCCCTGCTTCAAACATCCAATCACATGCGGGGAGAACTTCCCAATGTTGCCTGCAGATGATTGGATGTTTGATGGGAAAGGGGGAGGAGTACATTTGACCAAGACGGCGATTTTCCGAAGTATAAATAAGGAAAAGCCGGGGCAGTGAGAAATATAGGCGAGCCCCGACGCACATGTTTATGTTTGTATTTGAAGTACGGATGATGTTTTTACAGTCTTATAAAGTGTAAGAAGACAATGACTTTCCTAACCCCGGTTTCTGAGAATAACTAGAACTGACTGAGGAAACATGTAAGAAATGTGGAGGACTAGCTGGGACTGAACTACCTAGCACTAAACAGGAGGGGAGGATAGGGGATGATCTCAAGATCACAAACAAGTTTCAGTGGCCCGAAGCTGCCTTAAGGTAAGGCTTTACATTTTAATTTTTTTTTTAATTTATTTCCTTGACTTTATCACCTAGGGGGGCTGATACATTAATGATAATGTAATATAATTCCCCCAGAAACAGAAAAGAATTATGGGTAACGGCCGTTATTTTTTTACTTGTAGGCCTTTCGCACCCATAGCTGTTCTCGCACACGTTAAAGTGGTTCTGCACCCATTTCATTTAGTAAATCTCTTTGCCTTCCAAATCAGGCAAAGAGTACTAAATTAAATGTGTTTTTTTTTTTACTTACCTTGTAATTGATGACTTCCGGTCTTCTCTCTCTTCGGCGGCGGGCGGGGTCTCTGCGTCGATCGTCGTCACGCCGCACTGTCTCCTGGGATCTGGTGTCATTGATCCCAGGAGTCAGTGCGGGCATCTTCCGAAATCTCGCGAGATTTCGGCCACATCTTCCGAAATCTCGCAAGATTTCGGCCACATCTTCCGAAATCTCGTGAGATGTCAGCAGATGTGCCGTTACTGCGCACGCGCGAGTAACGGCGGTGCATGCTGGGCCATCTAAAGTGCCTGTGGGGTTTCACATGCCCACAGGCAAGATGGACCCCAGCAGACAAGAAGAAGACAAGAAGAAGATGAAGATGAAAACCGGCGATCGAGATGGAAGATGGAACAGGTAAGTCCCCCAATTGAGCTATATGCCCTTGGCATATAGCCCAAAAAAAAAAAAAAAAAGAGTGCAGAACCGCTTTAAGATGCACATTTTAGGCCTGGAGATTAGTTAAAACTCCCAAAACATTACCTATTAGACATGTGCAATCCGTTTAGTTCCTAATTCGTTTTTTAACGAATTTTGACAAATCCGTTAATTCCGAATTTCCGAATTTTTCAATTTCAGAAATTTCAGAATTTCAGAATTTCAAAATTTGCGAAATTACGAATTTCCGAAATTGCCGAATTAACCAATTTCCGAAACTACGAATTTTCGAATTTTCGGATTTCCGAATTTTTTAAATTTCCGTAATTCCGAATTTCCGAATTTTTCAATTTCAGAAATTTCAGAATTTCCGAATTTCAAAACTAGCGAAATTACGAATTTCCGAAATTTCCGAAATTGACGAATTAACCAATTTCCGAAACTACGAATTTCCGAATTTCGAATTTTCGGATTTCCGAATTTTCAAATTTCCCTAATTACGAATTTTCGAATTTCGAATTTTCGAATTCAAAATTCGTAAATTCGTAAATTTGTAAATACGAAAATCCGAAAATACGAAATTTGTAAATTCGTAAATTCGAAAATTCGGAAATACGAAAATACGAAATTTGGAAATTCGGAAATTCGGAAATACGAAAATTCGTAAATTCAAAAATTAGGAATTTCTGAAATCTGAAAATTTGAAAATTGAAAATTGAAAATTCGTAAATTCGTAAATTTGTAAATACGAAAATACGAAATTCGGAAATTCGAAAATTCGAAAATACGAAATTCGGAAATTCGAAAATTCCGAAAATTCGAAATTCGGAAATCTGAAAAATAGAAATGTGAAAATTCCCGAAATTTCCGAATTCCGAATTTCCGAATTCCCGAATTTTCGATTTTCCGAATTTCCGAAAAAAGCAAAAAAAAAAAAACGAATGAAACGAAAATGAACTAATTTTTTGTCAGTGCACATGTCTATTACCTATTTTTTTCCGAAAGCAGAAACCCTATAGGTCACATGATATTGGCGCAACGGTTTATCAAACCCATATTTTCAGTAACAAAAAAATACACCAAAGTTCATTTTAGTGCAACCAAACACAATGTATTACCAGTGGCGGCCTGTCCATTAGGGGGGCACAGGCGCCGCCCCCTCATCCATGCATCCGGCCCCCTAATCTACATTCTGGGTGCCGGACGCATGGATTTCAATGGGAGGGAGTGTTTTTTTTTTAAGCATGTGATTAGAGCCCAAGGCTCTAATAGGCTTCAAAAAAGGATGGGCTGGGGGAGCAGTGCTCTGTGGGTGGCCCACTCCTGCCACCGGATTAAAGTTATCTTGCGGCGAAACCCGCCGCTAAGACCACTTTTATCTGAAAGCCAAACGCCCGCTGAAGAAGAGGATATCGGCTATCTGCTGCCATAACATTGGTACAGGGGGTCCCCGACTTACGAACGCCCGACCTACGAACATCCCCTACTTACGAACCGGGCGCTGCGGGGACCCTCCGCCATTTTCCGCCGTCCTCCGGCCGTTCTGCGCATGCGCGGCCAGACGGAGCATCGGAAAATGACGGCAAACTTCGGAAATGTCCGTAATTTGGCGCGCATGCGCAGAACGGCATTAGACGGAACATCGGAAATGTCCGTAATTGTCCGTAATTGTCGGTCTGCGCATGCGCGGCGGACTTACAAACAATTCCGAGATAAGAACAGGCGGCCAGTCCCTAACGAGTTCGTAACTTGGGGACCCCCTGTACTCCTCTTCAAACAACCGACGTATAACGATGGGGGCGATCGGCAAGTGGTTAAAGCACGTGATTAAAACCCGAGGCTCTAATAGGCTTCAAAAAAAAAAAGGGTGGGCTCTGCGCTCCAAAGCCCACCCAGTTGTGTGAGAATAGGGAATGAATATTCGCTATTCTCACACTGATTCTCCTCCCAGTCAATCAGGAAGCGAGTCACGAGACCCGTTTCCCGATTGGCCGAAAGGAGAAGCAATCTTATTGGCCAAGGGGGAGGAGACGCACGCCCAGCAGAAGCAGGGAAAGACCGACCCACCAGCCGCCACAGTCAAACTCCAAACCAGGAGGGCTCACCATCCAGCAATCCGGCACCTGGACAGGGGAGGGAGGAGGAGGGGAGATCGGAGTCATCCAGGGCAGGACATCTTCCTCCTAAGGTAAGGAGGCCGTACGTCTCCCGTGGCGGGGAGGGGCATTCATGTTCATCTCTGTAGGGGGGGCCTCGTCTCCCGCCGAGGGGGGGGGGGGCGTTGGTTTGCCCAACCCCCTCCCCCCGAATTATTGAGCGCCAGCCGCCACTGTGTATTACTGAGTTTCTTGTCTGCAGTTAAGCTGCTTTCACACGGCTCCATTGAAAAAACACAATAAAAATGCATATGCGTTTTTGACAAGTTTTCAGTGTGTTTTTGGTTGCTTGACATCAGCACTCACCTGTCAAACACGGACATGTGACTCAAAGAAACCCCCCCGATAATACAACCTTGGGTGCGTTTTTAATGCGTTTCAATGGGGGAGTTGCGGTTTTAACCCATTCCTGTCCGGCCTTTGGGCGGATGACGCCAGGGCCGACCTCTCATTGATCCGGGTGGACATCATTTGGCGTCCTCCCAGATCATGCCCTGCGCAGCCACTGGGTCGCACGGTGGTGCGATCGGTCTCCGGACACAGCCGATCACCGATCACTGTACCGGCCCACTGCCGGTGTCTTGCCGAGTTGGTTCCTCTCTGTACTGCGCATGCGCAGTACGAATGACTAGGCATCCTCCGGAAATTGCCGAACCGAAACAGATGCGAGTGAAGTGTACACCGCACAGCTGATTTTGTTTGTTTAAAAAAAAAAAAAGTTTAAAAAAATTCACTCCTAATTGAAAGGAAAAACCCCACAGATAGCGCTCTAAAAACACGTTTTCTATTACTCTCCTCTATATCCAGAGCTAAACGATTTATTTTTATTTTGCCTTTGCCCCTTGCTTACAGTAATAGACCCGCCCCTTAGACTGAGACTCCCCTTGCAGAGTAGCGCCAGCATCGGTAGCGTGCGGCTTCGTCTTGTACACCGACTGCGCGTGCGCGGTGTACACTTCACTCCCAGCTGTTCAGCTTCGGCAATGTTCGGAAATTACGCTGCGCATGCGCAGTACAGATCTGCACTCATCCGCCGAGGGGAACCATCTCGGCAGAACACCGGCACCATGTGATCGCTGTGACCAATCACAGCAGGTCACATGACAGTTGTAAACAATGGATGGCTTCCTTTCAAGCCATCCGTTGTATACAAATGTGTCGCTAGCTGTAATTAGTCGCAGTGAATCACAGCCCATCTGTGCCATGTGATTAGCTCTGGCCAATCACAGCTAATCACAACAAAACAAAGTGAATGAATCAATTTCCTTCAGCAAAATGCTGGCTTATATGAAATTCATTGCTATATGCAAACGTGTAGAAAAAAATAAAAAGGATAAAATACTGATCATTTCCACAGAGTAGTACAGTGTTACTATGGTAACATTATATTGCTCTGGTCAAGGTGTGTTAAAAAAAAATATATATATAATAATAATAAAATTGAAAAATAAATAAATATATATATATATATATATATATATGTAGCGCCATACCCTCTGCGGGCGGCTATGTATTTTCTGGGCTTACCAATAACCTCCTCCTTGTAGCTCGTCGTTCGTTGTCTAGGGGTTCCCAGGGTTTGTACCCAGTAATTTCAGAGACCGATACTCAAAGTCCTTTTGAGGATTTTTATTTGCAAAAAAACGTTCAACACAACACAGTCTCTCAGTTGGGAACAGAGGGCAATGGGTGATAAACCTCAGGCACTTCAGAACTGCTGACATCAAATAAATGTCTCTTTAGATAGCCCAGAGAGTAGCCACTCGCAACTGGACGCTTCACTGTTGGATAAACCCTTGTCTGTAGATTTAGCAGCCAACAAGTGATTCAAAGATTAGCACAGTCTCTGCCACAGACTAGGTTGTGAAACTTCAAATGAACAATGCAAAAGTCTCTGCCACAGACTAGGTTGTAACCGAAGGATGGGTTTAGGAACCTTTCCTACGGTATCTGAATCTTCCAGCCGTTTCGGCGATACCGTAGGAAATGCGGATTCACTAGTGTCCATACATCTCAGCTCCCAGGCTCTTACTGAGCGGCCATCTTCTTGGCCCTCCTCCGAAGAGTCCTCCCCTGGTCACTTGTACGAGTTGCCGTGTCCCTCCAATACCGAGAGCACACCGGGACGCCTCCGAATCCTCCTTCAGTTACTGGGCCTCGGACTAACCAGTTCTGAGGCTCGGGAACGGACGGATCCCCACCCCAGACCATGAGGGCCTCTGGGGCTGGTCAGGGTGACCATGTTTGTGGGGCGGCAGACACTCCTGGGCCCCGGGACCCCTCACGTGCCTGGTCCGGACCAGAACCAGGAATCAAAAGAGCAAGCCGAACCCTGAACACGTGACCTCAGCATCTTAAATACCCCTTCCCGGAATACACAGCGGGGCCAGTCACGCCCACTGATTGGCTCTGAGAAAGATTGGTACCTAACCTGTCCAACCAGACTGCGTTCTCAGCCTGTCACAGGCGCCTCACTTCACCTATGACCAGGCGGAACCTCAGTACAGCCCAGTCAAACTGATGCCAAAGTAAAAAAAAAACTGAAGTTCTGGAAAAACTAAATTTAGAGAATAGCGCACACAAAGGAAATCTGAAAATTGGTCTGGATGGGAAGGGGTCGAGGGAAGTGCCCGGTAAATGCCGTATGCAGCACTTTTAAAGGGGTTGTAAAGGTTCGTGTTTTGCATCCTATGCATTAAGGTGAAAAAACACCTGGCAGTCATCGGCCCCCCAGCCCCCCCCCCCCGTTTTACTTACCTGAACCCATTCACGTCCCTGACGGGGATGTGCTGTCTCTCTCCCCACGGGTTCCCGGCTCTTGATTGGATAGATTGATAGCAGTGCAGCCATTGGCTCCAGCTGCTGTCAATCAAATCCAATGACGCAGGAGTCGGGGGGGGGGGGGCGGCCGAGTCCTGCATTCGGCCTCTATGGACGCCGGATGCTGGACTCGGGAGCGCTTCTACTAGGGAGTTATCTGATGTGGGGAGGAGCCACCAGGGGACCCCAGAAGAGGAGGATCAGGGCCACTCTGTGCAAAACGAGCTGCACAGTGGAGGTAAGTATGATATGTTTGTTATTTCAAAAAATAAATAAATTACAATCACTTTAAAAATGCAACTGACACACAACTGACTAGTATGAAGAGTTCAATAGGATTATTGGTCATGCATTTTTCTTCTGCTTTTTGGAATGGAAGAAAACTTGGTCAGTGTGAAGGCAGCATCATCCTCCATGTAAACTGATAGTATTGTTGGTTAATAAACTTGCTACAATGTTTCTAATCTCTGCTCTCTGCAACTTTGTTTCTTTTACCTGTTGCTGGCCGGATCACCCACCGATCTGTACTGAGGAGCTTGGGGATCGTGTCTTCTCTGAAGTTTATATCTGTCATAGAACTGTCCTATCTACTTGGTACAATTCAATCAGGGGCGGCCCGTCCCCCCTATCCATCACCGATTCCCCCTATCCATCACCGATTCTCCATATCCATCACCGATTCTCCATATCCATCACCAATTCTCCATATCCATCACCGATTCCCCCTATCCATCACGATTCCCCTATCCATCACCGATTCCACATATTCATCACCGATTCCCCCTATCCATCACCGATTCCCCCTATCCATCACCGATTCCCCCTATCCATCACGATTCCCCTATCCATCACCGATTCCACATATCCATCACCGATTCCACATATTCATCACCGATTCCCCCTATTCATCACCGATTCCCCCTATCTATCACCGATTCCCCATATCCATCACCGATTCTCCATATCCATCACCGATTCCCCCTATCCATCACCGATTCCCCCTATTCATCACCGATTCCCCCTATCCATCACCGATTCCCCCTATCCATCACCAATTCTCCATATCCATCACCGATTCCCCCTATCTATCACCGATTCCCCATATCCATCACCAATTCTCCATATCCATCACCGATTCCCCCTATCCATCACCGATTCTCCATATCCATCACCGATTCCCCCTATCCATCACCGATTCCCCCTATCCATCACCGATTCCCCCTATCCATCACCGATTCTCCATATCCATCACCGATTCCCCCTATCCATCACCGATACCCCATATCCATCACCGATTCTCCATATCCATCACCGATTCTCCATATCCATCACCGATTCTCCATATCCATCACCGATTCTCCATATCCATCACCGATTCCCCCTATTCATCACCGATTCCCCATATCCATCACCGATTCTCCATATCCATCACCGATTCCCCCTATCCATCACCGATTCCCCCTATTCATCACCGATTCCCCCTATTCATCACCGATTCCCCATATCCATCACCGATTCCCCCTATCCATCACCGATTCCCCCTATCCATCACCGATTCCCCCTATTCATCACCGATTCTCCCTATCCATCACCGATTCCCCCTATACATCACCGATTCTCCATATCCATCACCGATTCTCCATATCTATCACCGATTCCCCCTATCCATCACCGATTCCCCCTATCCATCACCGATTCTCCATATCTATCACCGATTCCCCCTATTCATCACCGATTCCCCCTATATATCACCGATTCCCCCTATCCATCACCGATTCTCCATATCCATCACCGATTCCCCCTATCTATCACCGATTCCCCATATCCATCACCAATTCTCCATATCCATCACCGATTCCCCCTATCCATCACCGATTCTCCATATCCATCACCGATTCCCCCTATCCATCACCGATTCCCCCTATCCATCACCGATTCCCCCTATCCATCACCGATTCTCCATATCCATCACCGATTCCCCCTATCCATCACCGATACCCCATATCCATCACCGATTCTCCATATCCATCACCGATTCTCCATATCCATCACCGATTCTCCATATCCATCACCGATTCTCCATATCCATCACCGATTCCCCCTATTCATCACCGATTCCCCATATCCATCACCGATTCTCCATATCCATCACCGATTCCCCCTATCCATCACCGATTCCCCCTATTCATCACCGATTCCCCCTATTCATCACCGATTCCCCATATCCATCACCGATTCCCCCTATCCATCACCGATTCCCCCTATCCATCACCGATTCCCCCTATTCATCACCGATTCTCCCTATCCATCACCGATTCTCCCTATCCATCACCGATTCTCCATATCCATCACCGATTCTCCATATCTATCACCGATTCCCCCTATCCATCACCGATTCCCCCTATCCATCACCGATTCTCCATATCTATCACCGATTCCCCCTATTCATCACCGATTCCCCCTATATATCACCGATTCCCCCTATCCATCACCGATTCTCCATATCGATCACCGATTCCCCCTATTCATCACCGATTCCCCCTATGCATCACCGATTCCCCCTATCCATCACCGATTCTCCATATCCATCACCGATTCTCCATATCTATCACCGATTCCCCCTATCCATCACCGATTCCCCCTATTCATCACCGATTCCCCCTATCCATCACCGATTCCCCCTATCCATCACCGATTCCCCCTATCCATGCGTCCGACCCCTTTAAGGAAGCCGGGCGCCTGAATTCCTTATAATAGTCTTCAAAATAGGGTGGGCTTAGGGGGCGCAGAGAATGCTCTCAGAGCCCACCCAGGTGTGTTACAACAGTTAATGAATATTCGCTATTGTAACACTGATCCTCCTCCTGGCCAATCAGGAAGCGGGTTTTGACACCCGTCACCCGATTGGCTGAAAGGACGGGTGATCCTATTGTATGCCTAGGAGGAGGTGAGGAGCTGCACGCGATGGAGGAGAGGACATGGAGCCACTGCCCACTGCCTTCCACCCGCGATTGGGGGAGGGCTGAACAAGGAGCCAATCAGTTTATGTGCTGAGAAGGAGCATGTTGATAGGAGGAGAGAGCAGAGTGACAAAGTAATGAGATCATCAGCGTACTGCTTCTCCTTCAATGTCCAATCAAAATCTGGGGGTGAGCCCATGACAGGAGGTGGGTTGAAAGATGCTGTCTTCAGGCTCTTATAGTGGTGAAAAAGAGGCACTGCAGGGGTAGCTTCAGATTAAAGGTGAGTATTGCAGCCCCATTATCTTTTGGTTATTATTATTTATTTTTGAAATTGTCGTTCTTTTAAAGATTTCTGTTCTGAATGCAGAGGAAAGCAGCACACTATTCCTGACTCCAGAACAATGGACAATGCTCACACGGTAGTTATTGAGAGCGCAGTGCCCCAGGGAAGGGTCAGCACTCTTATGTACATCCCGGCCAGAGCGGCTGATGGAAAATAATTTGCTTTGTAAAGATTTCCCAGCGCAGACCGATGTCCCGCGCTAACAAAGACCTCTATTCTGGAGATGCCAACGTATCGCGTCACACCCAACCTTCCCTCTTCAGGCAATTGGTGATCACAAAGCACAGCAGGTTTTTATGACAATGCGCCCATTGCCCGGCGCTGGTCATGTGCTCCTTTGAAGTGCCGAGCTACGAGTTTGCGTTGCCTTTCCTACGTTGGTCCTTACACTGGGACAATGGCCAGGGGTGAGGTTGGGATTGGCTCTTGGGAGGAGGATGGCTTCAGCCACGGGATAATAACTCCCAGTATTGTTACTATCATTTATGGAGGCTGAGAAATGAGTTCATCATGGGCCCCGACTACGTCCGGATCTACTCCAGACAAACCTGATATTGTTTCCCCGACGTCATTTACTGAATAATCATTGAGACTCGGGGTTCCTTGCAATGAATTGTTCTTCTTATATTTGCTCTTTAACTGGCCTTGAAGCCAATGACCAGTCCTCCCAGTCCCCACCAGTGGGAGAACACTCTAGAGATACAAGAGATACATTCTAACCAATGAGAATAACATCAACATCATCATCACCCCCTTTCACACTATATTCCTCAGTTTCCCCCTGAGATCAATGTTCACATCAGAGTCCTCAGTCCCATCCCCTTTCACACCATATTTCTCAGTCCCACCACTTTAACATCAGAGTTCTCTGCCCCCCCTCACATCAGAGTTCTCAATCGCCCCCCCTCACATCAGAGTTCTCAATCGCCCCCTTCACAGCAGGGTTCTCAGCCCCTCCACACACCAGAGTTCTCAGTCCCACCCACATCAGAGTTCTCTGCCCCCCTCCCCTCACATTAGAGGTCTCAATCCCCCCTTCACAGCAGGGTTCTCAGCCCCCCCACACACCAGAGTTCTCAGTCCCCCCCCACATCAGAGTTCTCTGCCCCCCTCCCCTCACATTAGAGTTCTCAATCGCCCCCTTCACACCAGAGTTCTCAGTCCCCGCCACATTAGAGTTCTCTGCCCCCCTCCCCTCACATTAGAGTTCTCAATCCCCCCTTCACAGCAGGGTTATCAGCCCCCCCCCCACATCAGAGTTCTCAGCCCCCCTCACAACAGAGTTCTCAGTCCCCACTCTCACAGGAGAGTTCTCAGTCCCCCCTTTTCACATCAGAGTTCTCAACCCCCCTCTCACAGCAGAGTTTACAGTCCCCCCTCTCACAGCAGAGTTCTAAGCCCCCCCCCCCTTTTCACATCAGCGTTCTCAACCCCCCTCCCCTCACATCAGAGTTCTCAGTCCCACCCCCGCAGCAAAATTCTCAGTCCCCCCTCTCACATCAGAGTTCTCAATCCCCCCCTTCACAGCAGGGTTTTCAGTCCCACCTTTCACAGCAAAGTTCTCACCCCCCCCCCCCCACATCAGAGTTCTCAGTCCCCCCTCACATCAGAGTTCTCAGACCCCCTTCCCTCACATCAGAGTTCTCAGTCCCCCTCCCCTCACATCAGAGTTCTCAGTCCCCCTTCACATCACAGTTCTCAGTCCCCCTCCCCTCACATCAGAGTTCTCAGTCCCCCCCTTCACATCAGAGTTCTCAGTCCCCCCCCCCCTTCACATCAGAGTTCTCAGTCCCTCTCCCCTCACATCAGAGTCCTCAGTCGCTCCCTTTTTACACCAGATTCCACAGTCCCGCCCCCTTTTACACAGAAATCTTCACCATCACCTCCTTTTACACCAGATTCCTCAGTCTCCTCCCTTTCACATCAAAGTCCCCCCCTCCCATTTCACATCAGAGTTCTCAGCCCCCACCTTCACACCAGATTTCTTAGTCCCACCACTTTAACATTAGAGTTCTCAGCCCCCCTGTTCACATCAGAGTTCTAGCCCCCCTCTTTTACATCAGAGTCCTCAGTCTCCCCACTTTCACATCAGAGTTCTCAGTCCTGATTCTGCAGTCCCACCCCCTTTTACACCAGAGTCCTCATTCACTCCCCCCCCTTTTACACCAGAGTCCTCATTCACTCCCCCCCCCCCTTTTTACATCATAGTTCTCAGTCTCCCTCCCAACACATCAGTTCTCAGACCCTTTCCACTGGAGTCTTCATAGTTACATAGTTAGTAAGGTTGAATAAAGACACCAGTCACCCTGAGTGAGTGTGGGTGCGTGTCTTCAATTATCCCTATTTATTTAAAGGTACCCATACAGCGCTGTCAATTTACACAGCGCTCCACACATACATCGCACACTCACATCGCTCCCTACCCTCAAGGAGCCCACAATCCAAGGTCCCCAACTCATTCATATACTAGGGCCAATTTTTTGGACAGAAGCCAATTAACCTCCCAGCACGTCTTTGGAGTCTTCAGCCCCACCCTTTTTCACATCAGAGTCCTTAGCTCTTCCACCTCCTTCTCCTCACCTTTCACATCGGGGTCACCAGCCCTCCTACCTTGAGTTCACAAGTGGTAGTATGGCAGTGGGTGGAAAGTGGATCAGGTAACCCCTTCTGAATTCTGGGCCTGCCCTAAGCGCTGGCCATCCTGGATCAGCATCACGCATTTCCACCAAGCTGGCAGCTGGCCCGACTGTGCCATGGAAGTGCATGCAGCTGTGTGAAAATACCACTGATGGTGACACTGGCCAGACTGCGTAAGTGCATGCTGGAAGCATACTTGACTGGGTGACAACATAGGAGGACAATTGTAAGACAGGGACAGACTGTTGTCACCTTATGACAGGAGGTGTCTGAACAAGGACCTTCATGGCAGGAGTGATTACCTAATGAAAGCTGCAAAATTTTTAAGATAGAAAATTGTTTTAGAAATTACACATTAACCACTTCAGCCCCGGACCAATTTGCAGCCAAAGGACCAGGCCCCTTTTTGCGATTTGGCACTGCTTCGCTTTACCTGACAATTGCGCGGTCGTGCGACGTGGCTCCCAAACAAAATTGGCGTCCTTTTTTTCCCCACAAATAGAGCTTTCTTTTGGTGGTATTTTATCGCCCCTGTGGTTTTTATTTTTTGCGCTATAAACAAAAATAGAGCGACAATTTTGAAAAAAAAATGCGATATTTTTTACTTTTTGCTATAATAAATATCCCCAAAAAATCTATAAAAAAACATTTTTTTTCCTCAGTTTAGGCCGATACGTATTCTTCTACATATTTTTTGGTAAAAAAATCGCAATTAGCGAATATTGATTGGTTTGCGCAAAAGTTATAGCGTTTACAAAATAGGGATAGTTTTATAGCATTTTTATTAATATTTTTTTTGATGTAATGGCGGCGATCAGCGATTTTTATTGTGACTGCGACATAATGGCGGACACGTCGGACATTTTTGACACATTTTTGGGACCATTGTCATTTATACAGCAATCAATGCTATTTAAATGCACTGATTCCTGTGTAAATGACAGTGGCAGTGAAAGAGTTAACCACTAGGGGGCGGGGAGGGGTTATGGTGTGTGATGTGTGTGTTTTTTTTTTTACATTAGGGGGCGGGGCTGACGTCTGACGTCATTAATCGGCTTTCCCGATGACAGGGAACAGCCGATCAATGACAGGCAGAGTAGGAAGCGCGGGGAGAGGTTTGTTTACACAGACCTCTCCCCGTTCTTCAGCTCCGTGACCCGATCGCGGGACACCAGCGGCGATCGGGTCCGCTAGTCCCGCGGCCGGGGTCACGGAGCTCCCGAACCGGGTCGCGAGCGCGCCCCCACGGCTAGGCAATTAAAGGGGACATACCTGTACATGCTTTTGCCTAGCCGTGCCATTCTGCCGACGTATATCGGCGTGAGGCTGTCGGGAAGCGGTTAATGCTTATATGAGATTACAGTGATTGGGTTTACATCTACTTTAACACAGGTTACAATGTCCCTTTAAATGGAAAGCTCTCTGCTCTATTCTATTTTAGGGCTGAATGGGGCCCTATGAGTCTTTTATCTGAGACGTTCCCATGTTCCTACACCACGACACTACTTCTGCTTGTTTTCCTCTTGCATCAGTTTAACCTTGAGTCCCTTTTTCAGCAATAAATCTGCTTCGTGTTCCATGATGCAGGCCGCACATAGAAACCCAGAGCCCAAATTTAAGTGAAAACAAACTCAGAATGGCGGTCCGTGCGCGCACACTGTTCACAGGCGCCCAGCTGGAAGGGAGCGGGAGGTTAATGTAAATGTTAGGACAAGGCTGAGTGTAGCTTCTGTGGAGTAAAGTGCTCCTCTCCATTATAAGTCTGACCCCACTGACTTCATGTTCTGTCCCATCAGCAGATGGAGAGTCTTACCCTCCTGTCAGGCCGGACTCGGGGTGACTGCCTTCATAACTCCAAAGTGCAGAGCAGAACCCAGACGTGGGTGGAATTGGCCACATTACAGCAAAGGGGAAAAGATTGATCTATGGCCTTAAGGCAGGGATCCTCAAACTACGGCCCTCCAGCTGTTGCGGAACTACACATCCCATAAGGCATTGTAAAACTCTGACATTCACAGACACGACTAAGCATGATGGGAATTGTAGTTCTTGAACAACTGGAGGGCCATAGTTTGAAGACCCTTGCCTTAAGGCAGGGGTCTCCAAACTACGGCCCTCCAGTTGTTCAGGAACTACAATTCCCATCATGCCTAGTCATGTTTGTGAATGTCAGAGTTTTACAATGCCTCATGGGACGTGTAGTTCCGCAACAGCTGGAGGGCCGTAGTTTGGAGATCCCTGCCTTAAGGTATCCATTCATTCGTAGATTGCCTTTCGATTGCTGCTGACACAGAGCCTTCGTGGAAAATTGGAAAAGAACAATTGCACTAGGTGGTCTGAAGCCAAGGGATGATGATGCAAGGTCCTCAAACGGAATGTTGTTTGGGCAATTTAGCAAAGGGAATTCATTTATGACCACCATCAAAAAACCGGACATACAGTCAGGGGCGGACTGACCACTCGGGCACTGCCCGAGGGCCCCATGCCACTAAGGGGCCCCATCAGGGTTGCCAGCCTCCATAAAACCAGGGACAGTATGTAAAAATCTGTTTTTTTAAAAATCCCAAGATTATAGCTGCCCCGCCTCTCCAGTACCTTTTAAGTGTGTGTATGTGTATTCTGTGTGTGTATACTGTGTGTGTATATTGTGTGTCTGTGTGTGTATACTGTATGTGTGTGTATGTATACTGTGTGGCCCCATAATCTATTGCCTGGGGGCCCCATAATATACTATTGCCTGGGGGCCCTATAATCTTTTATTGCCTGGGGCCCCCATAATCTTCTATTGCCCGGGGGCCCCATAATCTTCTCCTATTGCACGGGGGCCCCATAATCTCCTATTGCCCGGGGGCCCCATGAGTTGTCAGTCCGCCCCTGCATGCAGTATATGATTGGATGGGGGTCATGGGAGCACTTGTCTTATGGTTGAACATGGATGTCTATGTATGCAGTGGTTTAGGCACTACGATGACACCACCAGCAGAACATTTTGGGAATAATGGCAAATGTACAATCCATGATAAATCTTAAGCTTCATCCTGTTCATCATTGATTCTAAAGCTTCATCCTCTTCATTGATGGTTCTGAAACTTTATCCTGCTCCTAGATGGATCTGAAGCTTCATGTCAGGACTAGGCTCAGCCCTTTCTTCTCAAAGATGACTGCTCAGCTGTCGGCTAATTGCCAGCTCCTATCTCTCCACAGTGACTCACCTGTTGATGATATCCTGCCCATCAGTCCTGCCTACTTAAGCCGTCCAGTCCAGATGATCTCTGACTTCGCCTTGGTCAACATCTCTAGAGACGCTCTCCTGTGTTCCTGTTAAAGACTTGCTTGGCTGACATTCCTTCTGGCTCCAGATCCTGCTTGCTGTTCTTCTACGCTGTTCTCTGGCTCCCTGACGTTTTGGCTTGTCTGACTATCCATTCCGGCTCCTGAACTCTGGCTATGTTTCGACTACGTTTACTCTGTTTACCTTTTTTTATTATTATTAAACAAGTGTAATTTAACTGTACTTCTATTTCAGTCTGATTCATGGTTTCTGACACTTCATCCTGTTCATTAATGGTTCTAAGGCTTTATCTTGTCCATAGATGAATCTGAAGATTTATCCTGTTCATGTATGGATCTCAAGCTTCACCCTGTTCAAGGATGGGTCTGAAGTTTCATCCTGTTCATGGATGGGTGTGAAGTTTCATCCTGTTCATGGATGGATCTGAAGCTTCATCCTGTTCATACATTGGATCTGAAGCTTTATTCTGTTCATGGATAGTTCTGAAGCTTCATCCTTTTCATGGATGGTTCTGAAGCTGCATCTTGTTCATGGATGGCTCTTAATCTTCAAGCTAATAATCAATAGTTCTGAAGCTTAATTCTGTTCATGGATGGGTCTGAAGCTTCATTCTGTTTATGAATGGGTCTGAAGCTTCATTCTGTTCTTAGGTGGTTCTGAAGCTTCATCCTGTTCATGAAGGGATCTGAAGCTTCATTCTGTTCATAGATGGTTCTGAAGCTTCATCCCGTTCATAGATGGTTCTGAGGCTTCATCCTGTTCATTGATGGTTCTGAAGCTTCATCCTGTTCATAGATGGTTTTGAGGCTTCATCCTGTTCATTGATGGTTCTGAAGCTTCATCCTGTTCATAGATGGTTCTGAGGCTTCATCCTGTTCATTGATGGTTCTGAAGCTTCATCCTGTTCATGGATGGTTCTGAGGCTTCATCCTGTTCATTGATGGTTCTGAAGCTTCATCCTGTTCATAGATGGTTCTGAAGCTTCATCCTGTTCATGGATGGTTCTGAAGCTTCATCCTGTTCATAGATGGTTCTGAGGCTTCATCCTGTTCATTGATAGTTCTGAAGCTTCATCCTGTTCATGGATGGTTCTGAATCTTCATTCTGTTCATGAATGGATCTGAAGCTTCAATCTGTTCCTGGGTGTATTTGAGGCTTCATCCTATTTGTGGATAGTTCAGAAGCTTCATTCTGTTCATAGATGGTTCTGAAGCTTTATTCTATTCATGGATGGTTCTGACGCTTCATTTTATTCATGGATGGTTCTGAAGCTTCATTCTGTTCAGTGGCGGAACTACCACCATAGCGACACATGCGGTCGCTATGGGGCCCGCAGCCAATCAAGGGCCCGGTGAGCGGCGTTGCTAGGCGGGTGCGGGCCGCGCCGGGTGACACCCGCTAGCGGGGGTGACACCCGTGGGTAGCGGCAGCCGCACCACTAACGCCGCTCACTGTGCCTTCTATTCTGGAGCGCAGCCTGCGCAGGAGGGACACAGTGGCGCGGACCGAAGCCGCCTCCCCTCCTCTCTGTTTACATCCAGAGAGGAGGAGCCTGCGCTCGAGCCTCGAGGGACACACGCGGCGCCGCTGTTCTGAGGTATGTAAAGGGGGGGGGGGCATCTGCTGTGGGGTCTGCACTACTCAGCGGGGGGTGGTTTGCACTACCCGGGGGGTCTGTAATGCGGGGGTGTCTGCACTGAGGGGGGTCTGTAATGGGTGGGGGTGTCTGCATTGCTGGGGGTGTCTACTGATGGGGTCTGCACTGAGGTGGGGGGGCTGTAATGGGGGATTGTCTGCACTGAGGTGGGGGGTTCTGTAATGGGGGATTGTCTGTACTAAGGGGGTCTGCACTGAGGTGGGGGATTGTCTGTACTAAGGGGGTCTGCACTGAGGTGGGGGGGTCTGTAATGGAGGATTGTCTGTACTGAGGGGGCCTGCACTGAGGTGGGGGGTGTCTGTACTGATGGGGTCTGCACTGAGGTGGGGGGCATCTGTACTGATGGGGGGTCTGCACTTGGATGGGGGGGGTCTGTAATGGGGGTGTCTGTACTAAGGGGGTCTGCACTGATGTGGGGGGGTCTGTAATTGGGGATTGTCTGTACTAAGGGGGTCTGCACTGAGGTGGGGGGGGGGGTCTGTAATGGAGGATTGTCTGTACTGAGGGGGGGCCTGCACTGAGGTGGGGGTGTCTGTACTGATGGGGTCTGCACTGAGGTGGGGGGGTCTGTAATGGAGGATTTTCTGTACTGAGGGGGGGCCTGCACTGAGGTGGGGGGTGTCTGTACTGATGGGGGTCTGCACTGAGGTGGGGGGGCATCTGTACTAATGGGGGGTCTGCACTTGGATGGGGGGTCTGTAATGGGGGTGTCTGTACTAAGGGGGTCTGCACTGAGGTGGGGGGGGTCTGAAATGGAGGATTGTCTGTACTGAGTGGGGGCCTGCACTGAGGTGGGGGGTGTCTGTACTGATGGGGGTCTGCACTGAGGTGGGGGGGTCTGTAATGGAGGATTTTCTGTACTGAGGGGGGGCCTGCACTGAGGTGGGGGTGTCTGTACTGATGGGGTCTGCACTGAGGTGGGGGGGCATCTGTACTAATGGGGGGTCTGCACTTGGATGGGGGGTCTGTAATGGGGTGTCTGTACTAAGGGGGTCTGCACTGAGGTGGGGGGGGTCTGTAATGGAGGATTGTCTGTACTGAGGGGGGGCCTGCACTGAGGTGGGGGGTGTCTGTACTGATGGGGGGTCTGCACTGAGGTGGGGGGTCTGTAATGGAGGATTTTCTGTACTGATGGGGGTCTGCACTGAGGTGGGGGGCATCTGTACTGATGGGGGGTCTGCACTTGGATGGGGGGTCTGTAATGGGGGTGTCTGTACTAAGGGGTCTGCACTGAGGTGGGGGGTCTGTAATGGAGGATTGTCTGTACTGAGGGGGCCTGCACTGAGGTGGGGGTGTCTGTACTGATGGGGGTCTGCACTGAGGTGGGGGGGGTCTGTAATGGAGGATTGTCTGTACTGAGGGGGGCCTACACTGAGGTGGGGGGTGTCTGTACTGATGGGGGACTGCACTGAGGTCGGGGGGTGTCTGTACTGATGGGGGTCTGCACTGAGGTGGGGGGACATCTGTACTGATGGGGGGTCTGCACTTTGACTGGGGGGGGGGGGGTCTGTAATGGGGGTGGGTGTCTGTACTAAGGGGGTCTGCACTTGGATGGGGGGTCTGTAATGGGGGGTGTCTGTACTGATGGGCGACTGCACTGAGGTCGGGGTGTCTGTACTGATGGGGGACTGCACTGAGGTCGGGGTGTCTGTACTGATGGGGGACTGCACTGAGGTCGGGGGGTGTCTGTACCGATGGGGGACTGCACTGAGGTCGGGGGTGTCTGTACTGATGGGGGACTGCACTGAGGTCAGGGGGTGTCTGTACTGATGGGGGTCTGCACTGAGGTCGGGGGGTGTCTGTACTGATGGGGGTCTGCACTGAGGTCGGGGGTGTCTGTACTGATGGGGGTCTGCACTGAGGTCGGGGGGTGTCTGTACTGATGGGGGTCTGCACTGAGGTCGGGGGTGTCTGTACTGATGGGGGTCTGCACTGAGGTCGGGGGGTGTCTGTACTGATGGGGGTCTGCACTGAGGTCGGGGTGTCTGTACTGATGGGGGACTGCACTGAGGTCGGGGTGTCTGTACTGATGGGGGTCTGCACTGAGGTCGGGGTGTCTGTACTGATGGGGGTCTGCACTGAGGTCGGGGTGTCTGTACTGATGGGGGTCTGCACTGAGGTCGGGGGGTGTCTGTACTGATGGGGGACTGCACTGAGGTCGGGCTGTCTGTACTGATGGGGGTCTGCACTGAGGTCGGGGTGTCTGTACTGATGGGGGTCTGCACTGAGGTCGGGAGGTGTCTGTTCTGATGGGGGTCTGCACTGAGGTGGGGGGTCTGCACTTGGGTGGGGGGTGTCTGTACTGATGGGGGGGGGGGGTCTGCACTTGGGTGGGGGGGTCTGTACTGAGAGGGGGTGTCTGTACTGCTGGGGGGGGTCTGCACTAGGGGGGGTGTCTGTACTAAGGTGGTGTCTGTACTACTGGGGGGGGGGGTTCTGTACTACTGAGGGGGGTCTGCACTGCTGGGGGGTCCTGCACTGAGGGGGGGTCTGTAATGTTGGGGAGGTCTGCACTGGGAGGGTGTCTGTACTGCTAGGGGGGGGTCCTGCACTGAGGGGGGTGTCTGCACTGAGGTCGGGTCTGTAATGCTGTGGGGTGTCTGTACTTAGGGGGGTGTCTGGCATTAGTTCATTTTTTTTTTTTTGGGGGGGGGGGGGCACATACAACATTTTGCTATGGGGCCCTGTGATTTCTAGTTACGCCCCTTATTCTGTTCATGAATGGATCTGAGGCTTCATCCTGTTCATGGATGGTTCTGAAGCTTCATCCTGTTCATGAATGGATCTGAGGCTTCATCCTGTTCATGGATGGTTCTGAAGCTTCATCCTGTTCATGAATGGATCTGAGGCTTCATCCTGTTCATGGATGGTTCTGAAGCTTCATCCTGTTCATGGATGTTTTTAAAGCACCATCTTGTTCATGGATGGTTCTGAGGCTTCATCCTGTTCATGAATGGTTCTGAAGCTTCAATCTGTTCCTGGGTGGATTTGAAGCTTCATCCTATTTGTGGATAGTTCAGAAGCTTCATTCTGTTCATAGATGGTTCTGAAGCTTCATTCTATTCATGGATGGTTCTGAATCTTCATTCTATTCATGGATGGTTCTGAAGCTTCATTCTGTTCATGAATGAATCTGAAGCTTCAACCTGTTCATGGATGGATTTGAGGCTTCATCCTATTCATGGGTAGTTCTGAGGCTTCATTCTGTTCATGGATGGATCTGAAGCTTTATTCTGATCATGGATAATTCTGAAGCTTCATCCTTTTCATGAATTGTTCTGAAGCTTCATCCTTTTCATGAATTGTTCTGAAGCTTCATCCTGTTCATGGATGGCTCTTAATCTTCAAGCTATTAATCAATGGTTCTGAAGCTTAATTTTGTTCATGGATGGTTCTGAAGCTTCATCCTGTTCATGAATGGATCTGAGGCTTCATCCTGTTCATGGATGGTTTTAAAGCTTCATCTTGTTCATGAATTGTTCTGAAGCTTCATCCTTTTCATGAATTGTTCTGAAGCTTCACCCTGTTCATGGATGGCTCTTAATCTTCAAGCTATTAATCAATGGTTCTGAAGCTTAATTTTGTTCATGGATGGTTCTGAAGCTTCATCCTGTTCATGAATGGATCTGAGGCTTCATCCTGTTCATGGATGGTTTTAAAGCTTCATCTTGTTCATGAATTGTTCTGAAGCTTCATCCTTTTCATGAATTGTTCTGAAGCTTCACCCTGTTCATGGATGGCTCTTAATCTTCAAGCTATTAATCAATGGTTCTGAAGCTTAATTTTGTTCATGGATGGGTCTGAAGCTTCATTGTGTTCATAGATGGTTCTGAAGCTTCATCCTGTTCATGAAGGGATCTGAAGCTTCATTTTGTTCATAGATGGTTCTGAAGCTTATCCTGTTCATGGATGGTTCTGAAGCTTCATCTTGTTCATTGATGGTTCTGAATCTTCATCCTGTTCGTGGATGGTTCTGAATCTTCATCCTGTTCATGAATGGATCTGAAGCTTCAACCTGCCTGTTCCTGGGTGGATTTGAGGCTTCATCCTATTTGTGGATAGTTCAGAAGCTTCATTCTATTCATGGATTGTTCTGAAGCTTTATTCTGTTCATGAATGAATCTGAAGCTTCAACCTGTTCATGGATGGTTTTAAAGCTTCATCCTATTCATGGATAGTTCTGAAGCTTCATTCTGTTCATGGGTGGTTCTGAAGCTTCATCCTGTTCATGAATGGATCCGAGGCTTCATCCTGTTCATGGATGGTTTTAAAGCTTCATCTTCTTCATGGATGGTTCTGAATCTTCATTCTGTTCATGAATGGATCTGAAGCTTCAACCTGTTCCTGGGTGGATTTGAGGCTTCGTCCTATTTGTGGATATTTCAGAAGCTTCATTCTGTTCATAGATGGTTCTGAAGCTTTATTCTATTCATGGATAGTTCTGAAGCTTCATTCTGTTCATGGATGGTTCTGAAGCTTCATCCTGTTCATGGATGGTTCTGAAGCTTCATCCTGTTCATGGATGGTTTAAAAGCTTCATCCTGTTCATGAATGGTTCTGAAGCTTCATCCTGTTCATGGATCTATCTGCAGCTTCATCATGTTCACGGGTCTATCTGCAGCTTCATCCTGTTCACTGATGGATCTGTAGCTTCATCTAGTTCATGCATGGTTCTAAAGCTTCATCCTGTTGACGGATGAATCCCAAGTTTCATCCTGTTCATGGATGGATCTGAAGCATGAAGGAGGGCGTGATAGCTCAGTGGAGAGAAAGGTAGAGAGAAGGTCAAGAGCAGAGGATTTTCGATATCATTGAGGTTCATGTTGAAGGGGTAATGTCCCGGTGGTAGGTGTAATCAGAGAAAAGGTCAGGAGCAGAGTACTTTTACTCTATTCTCCTCCTCTCTCTCCAAGAGGCATTTAGCGGATGCAGGAGGAAAATGGAGAAATCAGTTACTCTATTTGCAGCAGCCCCTGCCGCTCCTCCTATCCAGGCATAGAGGGGAGGGGAGCATGGTGCCAAGTCACAATTGCAACCAGGGCTGGTGCAAGGAGTTTTGACACCCTAGGCGAAATCAAATTTTGCCGCCCCCTGGCTCCACCCCTGACTCCACCCCTTTGCCCTGCCCATGTATACCCCACATTTTTTATGAAGTGCCCATCAAATGCAGCCTAACCATCACCCATCAATGCAGCCTCACCAGCGCCCATCAATGCAGCCTCACCAGTGCCTATCAAATGCAGCCTCACCAGCGCCTATCAAATGCAGCCTCACCAGCGCCCATCAATGCAGCCTCACCAGCGCCTATCAAATGCAGCCTCACCAGCGCCCATCAATGCAGCCTCACCAGCGCCTATCAAATGCAGCCTCACCAGCCCCCAGCAATGCAGCCTCACCAGCGCCCATCAAATGCAGCCTCACCAGCGCCTATCAAATGCAGCCTCACCAGCGCCCATCAATGCAGCCTCACCAGCGCCTATCAAATGCAGCCTCACCAGCGCCCATCAATGCAGCCTCACCAGCGCCTATCAAATGCAGCCTCACCAGCGCCCATCAATGCAGCCTCACCAGCGCCTATCAAATGCAGCCTCACCAGCACCCATCAATGCAGCCTCACCAGCGCCTATCAAATGCAGCCTCACCAGTGCCCATCTATGCAGCCTCACCAGCGCCCATCAATGCAGCCTCACCAGCGCCTATCAAATGCAGCCTCACCAGCGCCCATCAATGCAGCCTCACCAGCGCCTATCAAATGCAGCCTCACCAGCCCCCAGCAATGCAGCCTTACCAGCCCCCAGCAATGCAGCCTCACCAGCGCCCATCAATGAATGTTTGCTTGCTTTCATTCATTCGGGAGTCAGGACACAGACACAGTCCTTCGCCACCACTGCGCCTCTGAAACTATGTGTGAACAGAGCGGCGGCTGCCTGCTGATGCTGAGACTTAGTTGCTTGCTGCAGAGAGAAGAAACACCAGTGGCTGGGCGCCCTAGACAGCAGTGCGCCCTAGGCGGCTGCCTAGTTTGCCTAGTGGTAGCACCGGCCCTGATTGCAACCCCTGTGACCCCTGAAGGTATGCCCCTGTGCCACTGCATAATTATTGGTACCTAATGCAATTTCCAAAACGTTACACAGTAACAGGATAACATATTTTTCTAGGCTTACACTGCAGGATTCTGCCAAGGACAGGGGAATGGCTAGTACTCTGAGACCCTATGAGGGCCTACTCAGTCCACAGCTACCACTGGCACGTACATCCAAAAAAGCACAGAGTCTCAGAAACAATATGTTGGCACACAGCAGTACAGTTTCGAAACTAAAGACTGCTTGGCCTATAAAGCTTCGGTCTTTAGTTGCCTCCTTATGGACTGGACGGGATTGGGGTTGGACCAGCACCAGCCTTGCAGAACCCACGCCGTACATTGTAGCGTTTTCTTTGATGGCTCGCTGTAATAATATTTTTCTAAATCTCATCTGTTGTAGATTATCGGCTTCCCAATCTTACCGATGTTACAGGCCAAGCGCCACAAAATTCCTGTTGTTTTATAAATAGGGAACAGAGCCGGCCACCGGCATTCCAGATAAATTGAACCGTATCGGATAAAGCCCGGCAGCGTCGGCGCTACAGAAAGACCGGAGGCCGCAGGAATCGCTTACTGTAACTGAAACCATCGCGCTCAGGCAGCGGCTGGTGTATGGAAAAAGAAAACGCCGAGATACGATCTGAAGACTGAAAAACAAACTTCTGTACTTGATTTCCTCTTACATTACATTGGCTTGATATTCAAAGCAGATAAAGCGTCAGGACGCCCTTTTCTGGAGAACTGGAAGGGAGAGAAGAGTGCGGTCTCAGCGCTTGTCAGATAATTGGCCGGGCGTCATTTTTGCTGAAAGTAGGAGCTCAGCTTAAAGGGGAAGGAACCCTGAACCGGTGGGGTTCTTTGTACAACACCGTGGAACACGTCAGTGCCACATACTGTACATTTATAATAATTAGACGTGTGCAATTAGTTTAGTTTTTTTTTCGTTTTTCGTTTTTAGTTTTTTTCCGTTATATTCATTCATTCGTTATCGTACGAATGAACGAACGATTCGCAAAAAATTTTAACGAATACGAAAACAACGAAAATCAGAAATAACCAAATTAGAAACAACGAAACTACGAAAGAAGAAAATCAGAAAAACGAAAACAGGAACAACAAAAAGCAAAACGAACGAAAAAATTCGTACATTCGGAACTTTTTTTTTTTTTGTTGAATTGGTAATTTTTCTTGTCCCTTACAATGGCGCTGCTTAACGTGCTTCGAATGGATTGAACGAAAAAATTCGTACATTCGTAACTTTTTTTTTTTTTTTTTTTTCGATTCGTAATTTTCCGTGTCTCTTACAATGGCGCTGCTTAACGTGCCTCGAATGGATTGAATGAAAAAATTCGTAACTTTTTTTTTTTTTTTTCAATTCGTAATTTTCTGTGTCTCTTACAATGGCGCTGCTTAACGTGCCTCGAATGGATTGAATGAAAAAATTCATAACTTTTTTTTTTTTTTTCGATTCGTAATTTTCCGTGTGTCTTACAATGGCGCTGCTTAACGTGCCTCGAATGGATTGAACGAAAAAATTCGTACATTCGTAACTTTTTTTTTTTTTTTTTAGTTTCGTAATTTTCCGTGTCTCTTACAATGGCGCTGCTTAACGTGCTTCGAATGGATTGAACGAAAAAATTCGTACATTCGGAACTTTTTTTTTTTCGATTCGTAATTTTCCGTGTCTCTTACAATGGCACTGCTTAACGTGCCTCGAATGGATTGAACGAAAAAATTCGTACATTCGTAACTTTTTTTTTCGATTCGTAATTTTCCGTGTCTCTTACAATGTAATAATAGCATACACATTACATAAAATTATGAATTATGCTCCGATTACGAATCTACGAAAACAATGTTACGAAAGTACGAATAAATCAATCGAACGAAAGTACGAATGTAACTAAATCTACGAAAATACGAATGCGTCCGAATTTCGAAAAAAAAAAAAATTTAACTGACAGAAAAACTAATCAACGAAAAAATAACTCTTACGAAAATACGAATCGTTAAGAATACGAACACCGACGACTTACAAATTTACGAATCTTTACGAATCAACGGAAACGAAAGATTGATTTCCTCTTACATTACATTGGCTTGATATTCAAAGCAGATAAAGCGTCAGGACGCCTTTTCTGGAGAACTGGAAGGGAGAGAAGAGTGCGGTCTCAGCGCTTGTCAGATAATTGGCCGGGCGTCATTTTTGCTGAAAGTAGGAGCTCAGCTTAAAGGGGAAGGAAACCTGAACCGGTGGGGTTCTTTGTACAACACCTTGGAACACGTCAGTGCCACATACTGTACATTTATAATAATTAGACTTGTGCAATTAGTTTCGTTTTTTTTCGGGTTTTTTTCGTTATATTCGTTATCGTACGAATGAACGAACAATTCGCTAAAAATTTTAACGAATCGTTCGAATCGAACGAATACGAAAACAACGAAAATCAGAAATATCCAAATTAGAAACAACGAAACTACGAAAGAAGAAAATCAGAAAAACGAAAACAGGAACAACGAAAATCAAAATGAACGAAAAAATTCGTACATTCGGAACTTTTTTTTTTGTTGTTGAATTGGTAATTTTTTCGTGTCCCTTACAATGGCGCTGCTTAACGTGCCTCGAATGGATTGAACGAAAAAATTTGTACATTCGTAACTTTTTTTTTTTTCCGATTCGTAATTTTCTGTGTCTCTTACAATGGCGCTGCTTAACGTGCCTCGAATGGATTGAACGAAAAAATTCGTACATTCGTAACTTTTTTTTTTTTTTTTTTCGATTCGTAATTTTCCGTGTCTCTTACAATGGCGCTGCTTAACGTGCCTCGAATGGATTGAACGAAAAAATTCGTACATTCGTAACTTTTTTTTTTTTTTTTTCGATTCGTAATTTTCCGTGTCTCTTACAATGACGCTGCTTAACGTGCCTCGAATGGATTGAACGAAAAAATTCGTACATTCGTAACTTTTTTTTTCGATTCGTAATTTTCCGTGTCTCTACAATGTAATAATAGCATACACATTACATAAAATTATGAATTATGCTCCGATTACGAATCTACGAAAACAATGTTACGAAAGTACGAATAAATCAATCGAACAAAAGTATGAATGTAACTAAATCTACGAAAATACGTATGCGTCCGAATTTCGAAAAAAATAAAAATTAAACTGACAGAAAAACTAATCAACGAAAAAATAACTCTTACGAAAATACGAATCGTTAAGAATACGAACACCGACGACTTACGAATTTACGAATCGTTACGAATCAACGGAAACGAAAGATTGATTTCCTCTTACATTACATTGGCTTGATATTCAAAGCAGATAAAGCGTCAGGACGCCCTTTTCTGGAGAACTGGAAGGGAGAGAAGAGTGCCGTCTCAGCGCTTGTCAGATAATTGGCCGGGCGTCATTTTTGCTGAAAGTAGGAGCTCAGCTTAAAGGGGAAGGAAACCTGAAGCGATGAGGTTCTTTGTACAACACCGTGGAACACGTCAGTGCCACATACTGTACATTTATAATAATTAGACATGTGCAATTAGTTTCATTTTTTTTCGTTATATTCGTTATCGTACGAATGAACGAACGATTCGCTAAAAATTTTAACGAATCGTTCAAATCGAACGAATACGAAAACAACGAAAATCCGAAATAACCAAATTAGAAACAACTAAACTACGAAAGAAGAAAATCCAAAAAACTAAAACAGGAACAACGAAAATCAAAATGAACGAAAAAATTCGTACATTCGTAACTTTTTTTTTTGTTGTTGAATTGGTAATTTTCGTGTCCCTTACAATGGCGCTGCTTAACGTGCCTCGAATGGATTGAACGAAAAAATTTGTACATTCGTAACTTTTTTTTTTTTTTCCGATTCGTAATTTTCTGTGTCTCTTACAATGGCGCTGCTTAACGTGCCTCGAATGGATTGAACGAAAAAAATTCGTACATTCGTAACTTTTTTTTTTTTTTTTCGATTCGTAATTTTCCGTGTCTCTTACAATGGCGCTGCTTAACGTGCCTCGAATGGATTGAACGAAAAAATTCGTACATTCGTAACTTTTTTTTTTTTTTTTTTTTCGATTCGTAATTTTCCGTGTCTCTTACAATGGCGCTGCTTAACGTGCCTCGAATGGATTGAACGAAAAAATTCGTACATTCGTAACTTTTCTTTTCGATTCGTAATTTTCCGTGTCTCTTAAAATGTAATAATAGCATACACATTACATAAAATTATATGAATTATGCTCCGATTACGAATCTACGAAAACAATGTTACGAAAGTACGAATAAATCAATCGAACAAAAGTACGAATGTAACTAAATCTACGAAAATACGAATGCGTCCGAATTTCGAAAAAAAAAAAAATTAAACTAACGGAAAAACGAATCAACGAAAAAATAACTCTTACGAAAATACGAATCGTTACGAATACGAACACCGACGACTTACGAATTTACGAATCGTTACGAATCAACGGAAACGAAAAAAACGAAACGAAAATAAACGATTTTTTTTGTTGTGCACATGTCTAATAATAATAGTGTATGACCTTAGATTGTAAGCTCCTCTGGTGCAGAGACTGACGTGACTCACTCTGTGTTCTCTGTACAGCACTGCGGTATGTGTCAGAGCTATATAAATGTATAATAATAATAGGGTGTGACTGTGGGGGGAGGAGACATTTGAGTGTAAGCTCCTCCGGTACAGAGACCGCTGTGACTGACTCTGTATTCTCTATACAGCACTGGCATAGCTCCCTAATTTGGAGCAATGTCCTTCTTTCCCCCTCATTTTGGTCTGATCTATATAGTTGTATATAAAAGGTACTTTTTATCTTTCAAAAGTGTTTCCCAGTGCTAAACCTTTCATCCAATTTCTAAATTGTTGCATTTTAAAAGTGTCAGAAACCACGAATCAGACTGAGACAGAAGTACAGTTAAATCACACTTGTTTAATAACAATAAAAAAAGGTAAACAGAGTAAACAAAGTCAAGACATAGCCAGAGTTCAGGAACCGGAACGGATAGTCAGACAAGCCAAAACGTCAGGGAGCAAGAGAACAGCGTAGAAGAACAGCAAGCAGAATATGGAGCCAGAAGGAATGTCAGCCAAGCAAGTCTTTAACAGGAACACAGGAGAGCGTCTCTAGAGATGTGACCAAGGAGAAGGCAGAGATCATCTGGATTGGACGGCTTAAGTAGGCAGGAATGACGAGCAGGATATCATCAACAGGTGAGTCACTATGGAGAGATAAAAGCTGGCAATTAGCCGACAGCTGAGCGGCCAGCCCAGAGAAAGAAGGGCTGAGCCCGGCCCTGACAAAAAGCCAATATAAAGGCATAGAAGTGGTAAAAAAAAAGTCCTTGCCAATTTAATTAACTTTTTTGGGTTAATTCTCCTTTAAGGGGGTGTGGCAGGGGGTGTGTCCTATGTCTACATACGTTTGTTAGTAGATGTCCCTCATTCATATCTCAAAATGTTGGGAGGTGTGCACTGGGGTATATGTCAGAGCTATATTAATGTATAATAATAATAATACTATTATTGTTTGACTGCAGGGGGACATTAGAGTGTAAGCTCCTCTGGTGCAGAGACTGGTGTGAATGGCTCAGTGCTCTCTGTACAGCACTGCGGTATATGTCAGAGCTATATAAATGTATAATAATTATAGGGTGTGACTGTAATGGGATATTAGATTGCAAGCTCCTCTGGCGCAATGATGACTGTGGGGGGGGGGGGGACATTGGAGTGCAAGCTCTTCTGGTACAGAGACTGATGTAACTGTCTCAGTGTTCTCTGTACAGCACTGCGGTATATGTCAGAGCTATATAAATGTATAGTGTGTGACTGTAATGGGGTATTAGATTGCAAGCTCCTCTGGCGCAATAATGACAGTGGTGGGACATTAGAGTGCCAGCTCTTCTGGTGCAGAAACTGATGTGATTTGCTCAGTGTTGTCTGTAAAGCCCTGCTGTATATGTCAGAGCTATATAAATGTATATTAATTATAGTGTGTGACTGTAATGGGATATTAGATTGCAAGCTCCTCTGGCGCAATGATGACTGTGGTGGGACTTTGGAGTGCCAGCTCTTCTGGTCCAGAGACTGATGTAACTGTCTCTGTTTTCTCTGTACAATGTCAGAGCTATATAAATGTATAATAATACAATTATTGTGTGACTGGGGGGGGGGGGGGACATTAGAGTGTAAGCTTCTCTGGTGCAGAGACTGATGTAACTGGCTCAGTGTTCACTGTACAGCACTGCGGTATATGTGAGAGCTATATACATGTATAGTGTGTGACTGTAATGGGATATTAGATTGCAAGCTCCTCTGGCACAGTGATGACTGTGGAGGGACATTAGAGTGTAAGCTCCTCTGGTGCAGAGACTGATGTGACTGGTTCCGTGTTCACTGTACAGCACTGCGGTATATATGAGAGCTATATAAATGTATAGTGTGTGACTGTAATGGGATATTAGATTGCAAGCTCCTCTGGAGCAATAATGACTGTGGTGGGACATTGGAGTGCCAGCTCTTCTGGTGCAGAGACTGATGGGATTTCCTGTAAAGCCCTGCTGTATATGTCAGAGCTATATAAATGTATAATAATAATAATAATAATAATAATAATAATAATAATATTGTGTGACTATGGGGGACATTAGAGTGTAAGCTCCTCTGGTTCAGTAAAGACTGTGGGTGACATTAGAGTGTAAGCTCCTTTGGTTCAGTAAAGACTGTGGGTGACATTAGAGTGTAAGCTCCTTTGGTTCAGTGATGACTGTGATCGGATATTAGAGTGTAAGCTCTTCTGGTGCAGAGACTAATGTGACAGGCTCAGTGTTCCCTGTACAGCACTGCTGTATATGTCAGAGCTATGTAAATGTAAAATAATAATAATAGTGTATGGCTGTAATGGGACTTTAGATTGCAAGCTCCTCTGGCGCAATGATGACTGTGTGGGGAACATTGAAGTGTAAGCTCTTCTGGTGCAGTAGGTCCTCATGGCAAGGGAGTCACCCGAGGACAGGCAGACGTCTTCACACTGGTCCCTGTCGGGGAGAGTTGCGCTGGTTTGGGGCCCCTCGCACTTCTCATCAATGATTACCAGCCGCCATCGCCGGTTGCGTTAGTCACCAGAGAGCGCAGCCGGGGTCGCTGTTCGCTGGAATTAGCACGGGTCGTGTTTTCACCTCCGCGTTAGAAGTTGTACATTTTGTGTGTTTTTGATTTTGAGATTTTTACGCTCCTTGGCGATGACGGCTCTGATGCGGGTTTAGCACAGATGTCTCGCTACTCACCATGCCGTCTCACCCGATAAGAACGCAGGTTATCTGCTCATCATTAAACACTCAGCGAGGGAGGAAATGTGATGTAACGGTGAATAATCCGCACAGCGGATATATCTAAAGATGGATCTGTTATCAGATATATCTTTTGTGTTGGGTGCAGCATGCTCAGTGTAACCCTTCCAGGCATGTATTACCTCTCCCAGAGATCACCACGACCCCCCCTGACAATGCCTTATTCTGCTTTTCTCTCCAGAAGGACGGCACCATTTTAGTATAGGCATCACCCATGGTCACCATCTACTTCCTGGACTGAGATGCCGGCTCAGAGATGACACAATCGTGTAAATCCTGGTGGTTGTGTTCACAAATGTCTGATGCAGATCAGCCCCCCGCTGCAGCCTCTCACTTTGATACAAATTTACAATGTTGCAGTCTGATCACTGATGGGGGAGAGGAGACTGAGGGAATGCTAACCCCTGCCTGCGGCAGACTGATGACATCATCTCAGCCTAGGCAAAGTTACAATGTTGCCAGGCGGATCCCTGGTGGAGAGGAGTCTGAGGCAGGGGCGTATCTGCCACGAGGCAGACAAGGCATTTACTTTTGGCGGCAGTTTTAAGGGGGGCAGTGCAACTCACTCTTCATGCCACTTCACCCGCTGCTATGACCCCCGCAAACCCGATGCCCTGCAGCTGTCGGCTTCCCTTCTCTGCCCTCCCGCCGACTTTGGGAGCTGCAGGGCATCCATAGAGGGATCGGTTTGTCCAGGGCCGTTTTTAAGGCAGGGCAAAAGGGGCAGTTGCCCTGGGCCCAATCATTGTTGTGGGGTCCAAAGCAGCTGCCTCATACTTGCCAACTATCCCAGTTTAAATTCCCTTATCCCATGAAGTTTTAGTCTGCTGAACCCGATATCTCAGTGTAAAGTGATTGTCAGTGTAAATCCCCCCTCACATTGATGGTCAGTGTAAATCCCCCCTCAAATTGGTGGTCATTGTAAATTCCCCATTACATTGGTAGAATCCCCCACTATATACTTGCCAAAGATTTCCAGCTTTGCTCTACATGATTCAAAATTTGCCACAGTGTACTGCCTTCTAACTAATCCCATCCCCCACCATGGATCCCATCAACCCCCAGCATTACCACTGATCCCAGGAGCCTAGGATCCCAAGGAGTTTCCTGTCTATTGATGGGTCCCCTCACCTCCCCAGTCCATGGTGTGCAGGCAGTGAAGAGATGATGTGCTGTAACCTTTAGCAACCAATCAGTGAGCGGTAATGCTGTGCACTAACCTCTTGCAACCAATCATTGAGCGGTAAGGATATGCCATAACCTGTAGGAACCAATCAGTGAGCAGTAATAATGTGCAGTAACCTCTAACAACCAATTAGTGAGTGGTATAGATGTCCAGTAACCTCTAGCAATCAATCAGTGAGCAGTATTGATGTACAGTAATCTCTAGCAAACAATCAACAAGCAGAAGTCATGTGCTGTAACCTCTAGAAAATAAACAGTGAGCCATAATGTGTGCTGTAACCTCGGGGACGTCATGGGGACTTCCCCATGCTTTTCCCCATGACGTCAGAGGGGGCGGGGTCACCAGTTAGCCCCACCCTCCGTTATAAAAGACCTGTCAGACGCAGCAAAGCCTCACACAGCGGGTGCCTCCCATTGTGCAGAGCGGCCCAAGAAGAGACGCCGACGCCATGGAAGAAGATGCCGGACGTGAAGACCAGAGCAAGAAGAAGCGGATCGGAGGAAGAAGAAGATGGAAGAAGAAGATGGAAGAAGATGCCGGAAGGAGAAGATGAAGAAACCGAAGGATGAAGAAAGGAAGAAGGAAGACCAGAAGAAAGAAGATTTTAATAACAGAATTTTTAAAGACCGTCTCCTGTCATTTTTACCATTTTTGTCACTTTTTTGGTGAAATGGTAGGGGTACTTTTGTACCCCCTTACCATTTCACATAGGGGGGGTGGGATCTGGGGGTCCCCTTGTTAAAGGGGGCTTCCAGATTCCGATAAGCCCCCCGCCCCCAGAGCCCCACAACCAATGGCCAGGGTTGTGGGGAAGAGGCCCTTGTCCTCATCAACATGGGGACAAGGTGCTTTGAGGGGTCACAGACCCCCAAAGCACCCTCCCAATGTTGAGGGCATGTGGCCTGGTACGGTTCAGGAGGGAGGGGGGCCGCTCTCATCCCCCCTCTTTTCCTGCGGCCTGCCAGGTTGCGTGCTCGGATAAGGGTCTGGTATGGATTTTGAGGGGGACCCCACGCCATTTTTTTTGTTTTGGCCGGGGTTCCCCTTAAAATCCATCCCAGACCTCAAGGGTCTGGTATGGATTTTGAGGGGGACCCCACGCAATTTTTTCTTTTTTTTGGCCCGGGTTCCCCTTAATATCCATAGCAGACCTGAGGGGCCTGGTAATTGAATTTGGGGGGACCCCCACACTTTTTTTTGTTTTGTTTTTTTGTTTTTTATATCAATGACTTTCAATGAATGACTGTTCTCTGTGTTACGGGAGCCGACAATTCATTAGCCGCGAGTGATTTTAAATAGCTTTTTTTCCTGCAAAAATTACACTTTGTGCAGGGACAGTTCTAAGCACGGGAAACATGCGCCCCTTCACAGGCATACTATAGACACCCCCCAGGTACGAAATTTAAAGGAATATTACACTTTTATTGTTTCACATTAAGCATTATTAAAATCACTGCTCCTGAAAAAACTGCAGTTTTTAAAAAAAATGTTTGCATTGATACATGTCCCCTGGGGCAGGACCCGGTCCCCAAACACTTTTTATGACAATAACATGCATATTAGCCTTTAAAAGTAGTACTTTTGATTTTGAACGTTTGCGTCCATTGTAATTAATAGGGTTCTAATGTTCGCACGAACTTTAGGTCCGTTCGCGGGTTCTGGTGCGAACCGAACCCGGGGGTGTTCGCTCATCCCTACTCCAGACTGCAGCAAACTGATGACATCATCTTGGCCTAGGCAAAGTTACAATGTTGCAGTCTGATCACTAGGGGGGGGGGGGGGGTCTGGGGGAATGCTTCCTCCTGCCTGCAGCAGACTGATGACATCATCTCAGCCTAGGCAAAGTCACTGACTGGAGCTCAAGGGTGACTTTTTAATGATAAAAGGTGGAGCTTACCTGAAATATGATACTATTAGTGTACACTGTGTGCACAATTATTTTGGAGGATTCATTTCATTACTGAACATTTGCAGCACTCTCGGTCAATCCAAAATGTTAATAAACCTCAAACTTGAATATTGAAGAAAGTACAAGTGAGGTTCTGGTTTTCTTAGGAGAATATCTCTGTGTGCACAATTATTGGGCAACGATTAGACCCCTTTCACACTGAGGCGGTTTTCAGGCATTTTAGCGCTAGAAACAGCGACCTATAAAGCGTCTGAAAACCGCCTCACATTAATTTCAGTGGGACTTTCCATACCGGGGCGGTGCACTTGCGGGACGTTAGGAAAAGTCCTGCAAGCAGTATCTTTGGGGAGGTTTGGGAGCGCAGTATACAGAGCTCCAAATACGCCCTGCCTATTGAAAACGTGCGCCATTTAGGAGATATTTCACTTGTAGTCCGCTGGAAATCGATACGGCGCATGCGCAGGGAAGAAACGAAACGAAAGGCCGTTTCTTCCCTAGCATATGCCGCAGGTCGCGGCTCCCGTGCGCATGCGCGGGAGTGACGTCTCGCGGCTCCGGCAAATCACAGAGCCAGAGTCCGCGGCACCGAAGGAGGAGGTCAAGAAGATAAACAAAAGAAGAGCGACAATTTTGAAAAAAAACACAATATTTTTTACTTTTTGCTATAATAAATATCCAATTTAAAAAAAAAATAACTAATTTTTTCCTCAGTTTAGGCCGATACGTATTCTTCTACATATTTTTTGTAAAAAAAAAATCGCAATAAGCGTATATTGATTGGTTTGCACAAAAGTTATAGCGTCTACAAAATAGGGGATAGATTTATGGCATTTTTCTTTTTTTTTACTAGTAATGGCGGTTATCTGCAATTTTTTTTTTGTGACATATCGGACACTTTTGACACATTTTTGGGACCATTCACATTTAGGAGCGCAGTAATACAGAGCTCCAAAAACGCCCTGCCTATTGAAAACGTGCGCCGTTTAGGAGATATTTCACTTGTAGTCCGCCGGAAATCGCTACGGCGCATGCGCAGGGAAGAAAACGAAAGGCCGTTTCTTCCCTAGCATATGGCGCAGGTCGCGGCTCCCGTGCGCATGTGCGGGAGTGGCGTCTCGCGGCTCCGGCAAATCACAGAGCCGGAGTCCGCGGCCCCCGAAGGAAGAGGGCAAGAAGATGGACGCTGCCCACACAGGGGACGTCGCTGGATTCTTTTGCAGGTAAGTGGTACATAATGGGCTAGTATGCGATGCATACTAGCCCAACATGCTTTTCTTTTGCAGGCTATACAGGGAGCAAAAGAGGAAGTAAAACCCATCAGGGTTTACTTCCTCTTTAAACAGCAACTAAATGAAAAAAGAACATTTTCCCATCTCACTTGTTTATTTTCATCTGTTAAAATGAGAATAATAAACAAACAACTCAAAATGTACAAATAAATATTTCTGACATTTAAAAAAAAACAAAAAAAAAAAACAAACTCAGTGACCGATATCGCCCCCGTTCTTTTCAGTAACAGTCATAAGCTTGAGACTTGGAGTCTGTAAGTTTCTTGATCTGTTGACAATCAACATTTTGCGCAGCAGCAACCACAGCCTCCCAGACACTGTTTAACCCCTTGCCTACCAGGTACGAACACCCCCTTCCTGCCCAGGCCATTTTTCAGCTTTCAGCTCTGTCGCATTTTGAATGACAATTGCGCGGTCATGCAACGCTGTACCCAAATACAATTTTTATCATTATTTCCCCACAAATAGAGCTTTATTTTGGTGGCATTTGATCACCTCTGCGGTCTTTATTTCTTGCGCTATAAACAAATTAAGAGGGACAAGTTTGAAAAAACGCAATATTTTTTACTTTTTATTATAATAAATATCCAATTTTTAATTTTTTTTTAAACAAATTTTTTCCTCAGTTTAGACCGATACGTATTCTTCTACATATTTTTGGTAAAAAAAAAAAATCGCAATAAGCGTCTATTGATTGGTTTGCGCAAAAGTTATAGCGTCTACAAAATAGGGGATAGATTTATAGCATTTTTATTATTTTTTTTTTTTTACTAGTAATGGCGGCGATTTGCGATTTTTATCGTGACTGCGACATTGCGGCGGACATATCGGACACTTTTGACACATTTTTGGGACCATTCACATTTATACAGCGATCCGTGCTATAAAAATGCATTGATTACTGTATAAATGTGACTGGCAGGGAAGGGGTTAACACTAGGGGGCGCTGCAGGGGTTAATGTGTTCCCTATGTTAGTGATTCTAACTGTGGGGGGAGGGGACTGACTGGGGGAGGGGACCGATCGGTGTCCCTATGTACAAGGGACACACCATCGGTCTCCTCTCCTCTGACAGGACGTGGATCTGTGTGTTTACACACACAGATCCACGTCCTGCTCAGTTACCGGGGCAATCGCGGGTGCCTGGCGAACATTGCGGCCGCCGGGGAAGCGCATCGGGTCCCCAGCGACGCGGCGAGCACGCGCGCGCGCCTCCCGCTGCCCTCCCTAGTGGCCAAAAAGCGAGCGCCGTCATATGACGGCGACCCGCCACAAGAGCTGCACCACTCCGCCGTCATTTGACAGTGGGCGGTCAGCTACAGGTTAAAGAGGTGTACTGCTTTCCTTCACCGTTAATCCCCCATTTAAGGGGCCATAAGTTCTCAGTAGGGTTTAGGTCAGGTGAGGAACCGGGCCCATGTCATTATTCTTTCATCTTTAAGGCCTTTACTGGCTAGCCACGCAGTGGAGTACTTCAATTCATGCAATGGAGCATTGTCCGGCATAAATATCATGGCCTTCTTGAAAGATGCAGACTTTTTCCTGTACCACTGGTTGAAGAAAGTGTCCTCTAAGAACTGGCAGTAGGTTTGGGAGTTGATTTTGAGTCCACCTTCAACCCGAAAAGGTCCAACTAGCTCATCTTTATGTAGCGCTACCCCCAGTTAAGAGAGCCGCTGGTTAGTTTTGGGTCCCTGAGTACAGCTCCACCAACCCCCGGCAATTTGCTCTACCCGCTCTGGCACAGTTAGTAAAGGGGTATGTATCTATGCACATATAAACATCACTTATACTCTAAGTGTAATGGGTATGAACTCACAAGCAGACTGCTGAGATAAGAATAACTGGCTTTACTTTGGCAGTAAGGAAAAGAAGTAGTAACATGCATTTAACCACTTCAATACCAGACACTTAGACACCTTCCCGCCCAAGCCAATTTTCAGCTTTCAGCGATGTCGCAATTTGAATGACAATTGCGCGGTCATGCTACACTGTACCCAAACAAATTTTTTATCATTTTGTTCCAACAAATAGAGCTTTCTTTTGGTGGTATTTGATCACCTCTGCGATTTTTATTTTTGCGCAACAAACAAAAAAAGACCGAAAATTTTGCAAAAAAACAAGTTTTTCTTTGTCACTGTTAATTTTTTTTGTAAATAAGTGCGTTTTCTTCTTCAATGACGGGCACTGATAAGGCGGCACTAATGGGCACTGATAAGGCGGCACTGATGGGCACCGATGAGGTGGCACCAATTAGGGGGCACCGATGAGGTGGCACTGATGATGGGCACTGATAGGCGGCACTGATGGGCACTGATAGGTGGCACTGATGGGCATTGATAGGTGGCACTGGTATGCGGCACTGATGGGCACTCAGGTGGCACTGATGGGCACTCATAGGCGGCACTGACGGGTACTTATGGGTGGCACTGATGCACACATATAGGTGGCACTGATAGGTGGCATGGATGGGCACTGATAGGTGGCATGCATGGGCACTGATAGGTGGCATGGATGGGCACTGATAGGTGGGCATGGGTGGGCACTGATAGGTGGCACTGATGGACGCTGATGAGTGGCACTGATAACACTTATGGGTGGCATTGCTGGGAATCCTTTTTTTTTTACTTTTTTTTTTATTAATATGATGTGCCAATCAGTGCCCATCTGTGGGCACTGATTGGCATATTTTTGATTTTTTTTTAACATGTGGATGGCCATGGGGGATGTACCTGGCCATCCACATGCTGGGGGCTTCCCTGGTGGTCCTGGGGGCTTCCCTGGTGGTCCTGGGGGCTTCCCTAGTGGTCTAGTGTGGGCATCTGAGGGGGGCTGCGCTGATAAACAATCAGCGCATACCCCCCCTGTCAGGAGAGCCGCCGATCGGCTCCCCTCTACTCGCGTCTGTCAGACGCGAGTGAGGAAAAGCCGATCAACGGCTCTTCCTGTGTACATCGTGATCAGCCGTGATTGGACACGGCTGATCACGTGGTAAAGAGCCTCCGCCGGAGGCTCTTTACCGAGATCAGTGTAGCGGTGTGTCAGACTGACACACCGCTCCACCGATCGCCGCGATGCGCGCCCCCACGGGCGCGCGGCGGCTGTTATCCTGAAGGACGTCATATGACGCCCAGTCAGGATAACGAAGCCACTTCCCGGACGTCAATTTACTATTGACCGGGCGGGAAGTGGTTAAACATATGACTTATAACACATTAGCAGGTCCCTGCAATATGCACTTTAACATGTACACATATGTATCAAACTAGCAATGGGGAAACGGAGCGCCAAGTGTGGCGACCGTCTGCTATGCACCCCTGAGGTGCAATAAATCTATCTGCGCCTACCTAACGGACCAGGCCTGATCCCTAGTAATAGAGCTCAGTCCTTGTACTAGTACAGTGTTCTTCACCGGCAATGAATCTGTAGAGGTGGTGCACATGTAGCTTTAAATGGTGTATTTGTAATCCACAGAAAGTAACATTTGCTGCTCTGAGGTAAATTGTGCCTTGGCAGTCCAACAGGCATGAAATGTGTGTATCAATGCAGGATGAGCCTTTCAGCTCTCTCACCAATCCTGGGGTACCGTCCTCCGCTCCGGTCCCTCTAATGGCGGCTCCGGCCTCCTCGTCACAGCCCCTGCGCTCCGGTCCTCAGCTCCGACCGACCGTCTGTAGGGAAGAGTCTCCGCTCCGCTGCTGCTGACTCTGAGGGATGAGAGTCTCACTCCACCTGCTGCAAGGCCCAGGCTTCAGGCCTTCAGCAGTCCCGGTCCGCACGGGTGTCTCCTCAGGAACAAGTCTCCGCGTCACACGCTCCGTCAGGAGAGGGAGACCAGTCAGGTGAGGCCTCAGAAAAGGAAGTGTCAGAAGAGGAAGAGGCGGTCTCTCCTCCTCCTTTTTATAACCTCCCCCAGCAGCCTCTCGGGCGGAAACAAGCAGCCCGGGAGCCTGGGGAATTATGGGGAATGTAGTCTTTTCCACTAAAAGGGGTACGACCCCGCTACACACTCCCCCCACTTTGAATCTTTGGTCCCCAAAGACAGTGTTCAAATTACAAGCTTTCTCGGGAACAACACGTTCACATAATTTGGACAGGGGAGCTTCCCACCAACTAGCATAAGATGGGGAGCTGTCCTGTCCACAGGTCACTTCAGTGTGGGCGACCTGTTTAACTGTGCCAGAGAGTGAGCTGGGGTTGCCCTCCACCAAACAAACAGTGGATGGGTCAGGGCTTTCAGCACTTCTCCTTGCTGTGGTAACAGAGTCCTCTGAACTTTCTCCCATCTTGGGGTAAGTTAACTTCTTGGGAGGCTTCACAACTCTGCGAGCTCTCTGCTCTCTTGGAACTTCGTCAGGAACACATTCTGGGTACATCTCTGGTTCTGGAACATCTACTTCTTCTTCTTCTGAGTAGAGGCCAGGGATATCTTCCCAGCACTCAGGCACAACACTGAATGGCACAAACTCTGTAGCTTCTGGGTTCAATGTGTTATCTTCCACATCTTCAGTAGGTGGAAGATCTATGGCAGAATTTCCTGGGGTTGAGGAAGGCCATAGCCATTCAAGTTCTCCTCTTTCTTCCTCTGGTTGGGGGTCCTGTCCACCCCTAACTTGGGATGTCTGAGACCTAGTATTAGGCCTGGGGGTATCCAGAATGGAAACAGATTCAGGTACGTCTCTTGCTGGAGGCATTCTGACTGCTTCAGTGAGTGGGAGCAAATGATTCCTATGCCAGGTCTTCAAAGGCCCCACTCTCCCTTCTGGCTTCAACTTGTAGACAGGCAATCCTGGAAGTTTCCTACAAATGATATATGGCTCTGATCTCCATCTATCAGCAATCTTGTGTTTTCCAGGGATCCCTAGATTTCGTAGCAGTACACGGTCCCCAGGCTGTAGGTCCTGTACTCTAACTTTCAAATCAAAGTTCCTCTTGTTTCGGGCCCCTCTCTGGTCAGAGGCCGCTTGAGCTTTTTCATAAGCTATCTTCAAACTGTGCCTCAGTCTGTCCACATATCCTTTGTGGGAGGCAGCAGAGGCATGGTCCAAGGATATGCCGAAGGCCAAATCCACTGGCAATCTTGCTTCTCTCCCAAACATAAGTCGGTAAGGGGAGAAACCTGTCACATCACTTGTGGTGCAATTGTAAGCGTGTACTAGAGCTGAAATGTGTTGGCTCCAATGTTGCTTCTTCTCCGTTTCCAAAGTTCCCAACATGTTCAATAGGGTCCTGTTGAACCTTTCAGGCTGGGCATCACCTTGAGGGTGATAGGGTGTAGTTCTAGTCTTCTCTACTCCCAGAGAATCTAGTAGCTTCCTGATCAGGCGACTCTCAAAGTCCCTTCCTTGGTCTGAATGGATTCTCTGTGGCAGTCCATAGTGAACAAAGTACTTCTCCAAAAGTACTTTGGCTACTGTAGAGGCCTTCTGGTCTTTGGTTGGGAAAGCCTGAGCATAACGGGTGAAATGGTCGGTTACCACCAGAACATTTCCCAATCCACTCAAATCGGGTTTGAGGCAGAGAAAATCAATGCATACCAGATCCATTGGGCCTTGACTTTGTAGATGGCCCATTGGGGCAGCTTGATGGGGTAAAGTCTTTCTCTGAATGCATCTTGCACAGGAATGGCAATACTCCTCCACTTCGGCCCTCATGCAGGGCCAATAAAACCGGTCTCTGATAAGTTGGAAGGTTCTCTCTGCTCCCAAGTGACCATGCTGGTCATGTAAGGCAATCAGCACAGTCTCTCGATGCTTCTCGGGGAGAAACAACTGCCACTTGTCTTCTGGGCCATCAGAGGGGCCCCTTCGGTAGACTACCCCCTGATGCACCTGTAATTTGTCCAACTCTCTCCTCAATAGGCGAGCTTCTTTGGAAGGGTGAAGGCGAAGTCCCTCTGGACTCTGGTTTTCCAGGACTTCCAGGACCAATCTCCCCATGGGATCTTCCAATTGGTCACACCGTAACTCCTTCTTGGACAGCTTCGGTAGACACTCCTCTTCTAGTTGAGTTACCCCACAGTAACACTTTGGGACTCCCACTGTGGTAACTCCTATCTCTTCAGCTCTGGATCCTCCTCTGGCTTGGAGTTCAGCCCCCTGACAAAGGGCTCGCACTCCATCTGGTGCCACTTGAGTCCAGTCTTCCCAGTCATCGACCATGACATGGGATCTTCGGGACAGGGCATCTGCATCCCTATTTCCAGCCCCTGGTCTGTACTTGAGGCTGAAATTGAATCCAGACAACGCCGCCAACCATCTGTGTCCAGTTGCATCCAGCTTGGCGGTGGTGAATAGGTAGGTCAAGGGGTTGTTATCTGTCTTTACAGTAAACTCGGCCCCATACAGATAGTCTCTCAGTTTGTCAACAACTGCCCATTTGAGGGCTAAGAACTCCAACTTGTGGGTGGGGTAGTTCTTCTCGGAGGGGGTCAGGCTCCGGCTCACATAGGCCACTGGTCGTAGCTGGTCTTCATACTCCTGGTAGAGTACTCCACCTAGGCCCTCATGGCTGGCATCAACATGTAGCTCATATGGTCTAGTGGGATCAGCGTAGGCCAAAACTGGGGCTGTAGTGAGACTTCTCTTCAAGGTTCTGAAAGCCTCTTCACACCTTGAGTTCCATTGGTCTTGGACCGACTCACCAGACCTCCTAGGCCCCAATCCATCTTCCTCTCCTTCCGTCTTGAGCAGTTCGTTTAGAGGTTTTGCAATGCGGGCAAACCCATCCACAAACCTGCGGTAGTAGGAGCAGAACCCCAAGAAAGACCGAAGTTCTGTAACTGTTGTGGGTCTTGGCCACGAAGTAACTGCCTCCAACTTCTCAGGGTCTGTAGCCACTCCTTCTTCAGACACTATGTGTCCCAGATAGTTCACAGAAGACTGATAGAACCGACACTTCTCGGGAGAAAGTTTGAGTCCCTCTTCACTGAGCCTCTTCAGTACTTTCTCCAATCTGGCTTCATGTTCTTCCAAAGTCTTTCCAAAGACAATGACATCGTCCAGGTACACAAGGACTTCTATGAGGTTCATATCTCCAACTGTCCTTTCCATTAGGCGTTGAAACGTAGCAGGAGCTCCAGATAGGCCCTGAGGCATCCTGTTGAACTCAAAGAATCCTACTGGGGTTATGAAGGCAGTCTTTTCTCTATCTTCTGGATGCATGGGGATTTGGTAATACCCACTCTTGAGGTCCATCACACTGAACCACTTAGCTCCAGATAAACTCTGTAAGGCATCTTCTATCCTTGGCGTGGTGTACTGGTCAGGAATGGTCCTCCTGTTGAGAGTTCTGTAGTCAATGCAGAGCCTCAATGACCCATTCTTCTTTCTGACTACCACAATTGGGGAGGCATAGGGGCTTCTGGATTCCCTAATCACTCCCGTCTTCTTCAGTTCCGCAAGCTGCTCCCTCAGATCCTCCAGATCTGCTAGCGGGACTCGCCTCACTCTCTCTCTGAATGGCTTGTCCTCTTGCATGCGGATTCGGTGGGTGGCACTCCTCGCACACCCCACATCAAACTCATCTTTAGAGAAAATCTTCTCCCATCTGGTCAGCTGGGCCTTGGCTCTCTCTTTCCAAGCTCCAGGTAGGTTTGGGTTTTCCATGGAGAGTTTCTTCCAAACATCTTCTCCTTCACCCGTCCCCTTCACTTCTGACCAGCCAACTGGGACAGCAGGACTCACCTGTCCCAGGAGCATCCTGGCAGGGATCTCCACAGGCCGTTCCGTGGGGTTCCTCACACTGACAGGGACTCTTCCTCTGGCCTTCTTCAGGTCCTTCAATGAGATCACTTCTGGTATCACTTCCAGGCCTGAGTGACCCTCCATTGGGTCGGGCTCCAACATTACAAAGGGGCCAGGCTGCTCCCAAGTAAGTTTCACCGTGGCTCTCATGCAGGTCACCTCTCCAGGCTGTAACACTGCTCCTTCTTTTCCAAGCCTCCATACCCTTCCTATCCCCTCACTTGGGTCTTCTGCTCTAGGACCAACCGCTGGTAGGCTGCCTTCAGCATGGGATGGATCTTGGGAGCTGGAAGATTCTCTTTCTTCACCAGGGGGGTCAGAAGCCTTCTGACTAGGTCCGTGTTCGTCCCTATAATCAGGGACGTCTTGCTGGTTCCTGGTGGGCGGGGACACACCACTGCTAAGGTGTCAAACACTTCAGACTTCCCAGCTACGGATGGGTCAAACGTCAGCCGTATGGGTAAGTATCCATCATAGGGGAAACTCTGGGTTCCCAATCCCCTTATCTCCAACTCTTCTATCTTCTGTATGGGCAGATGACTCAGGTATCTGTCATAGAAGTCCCTGTACAATAGGGTCACTTGTGCTCCAGTGTCTAGGAGGGCCTTCGTGTACACTCCTTCCACCTGGATGGGTACAGTAGGGGATGGACCAACTAGCTCTTCTGGGTAGGGCCGAGTTGATGCTGTCCTCTTCTTTGGACTCTTTTCTTTCTCACTTGATCTGCACTTGCTCCTTTCTTGAGCCTGGTATGCATTAATTTTCTCCCTCTTAGTGGGAGTGTGAACCCGTTGAGGGACATTGTTGTCTCTCACTTTGAAGAGTTCACGTTTGGGAGTGCTGTGTCTCTTCGGAGGGGTCTTGCCCCCTTTCTCTGGAGTGTACCTTGGTTGAGGATCCCTGGGCCCCTTTTGAGGGGTTTGATCTCCTCGCTTTCTCTTCCTGTTATGCTTCTTGGAGCTCACTGAAGGCGATGGGCACCCGGTTGACTCCTTCACCGGGGCCCTTTTGCGTTTCCCGCCGGCTGGCGGCTTTCTGTTTTCTTCTTCTTGGGACTGGCACATACAGCTGCAATATGGCCCACTCCGCCACAATTAAAACAGATCATCTCTCCATAGTCAGGTGGGGATGCTGGTGCTGAAACAGCTGGAAACAATTCCCTCCTGCTTGTTTCTTTCTTGGGACTGGGCGACTCTTTCGCCACTAGAGATGTCAGTATCTCCATCATCTGGGACATCTGCAACTTCAGGGCATCTACCTCTGTCTCTCCTTCAGGGGTTAAGGCCGACCTGACCGTGGCCACTGGAAGTTTTGTAGACCCCATCACTTGCTTTTCCCGTTTCTCTTCCAACATGGCCTCTTCTTCTCTGACCATTCGAATGAGATCAGGGTAGTCCAGGCTCTTCCCATCCTGCCGGGTGCATAAAATTAGTGCGACAGGGTCTAGGGGTTGGGCTCCCCTGACCACCTGCTGGGCACGGGCTTCATCTACCTTCCCCGGATCTATCCCCTTCTTCAGGATAATCCTATGCAGAATCTTGTCTATGCGTCCCATGTACTCTGACAGCTTCTCCCCTGTCTTCTGGTAACAGTGTTCCAGTTGATAGGTAAGTTCTGTGACTTTTTCTGTCCCACCAAACACACTTTCCAGGATGTCTATGTAGTCCTGGGCAGTGCAATCCTTTTTGCTTGTCTTCAGATTGCGTATGGCCTCTAAGGCAGGTCCTTTTAGGCTCTCAACAATCCTTTGCTTCTTTCTGCCTTCTGAGACCTCCCATTCTTCTAAGGCCTGCGTGGCACCATCTAACCACTCTTCAAACCTCTCTTCTCCCGAGGGTACAGGTGTCCTCCCTGAAAACATCCGGAGTTTCCTGTATCCCGACATCGGGTAATCCCCGGGGTCTCTTCTGCACTGAGTCACAATCTCCCCTAGGACAGCACACAGTTCTGCGCTAAGAGTAGGTTGTGCGGGACTTTCCGCGCCCTTCTGCCCTTCCTTCTTTAGGGGTGGCAGAGTTTTCATAGGAGAACCTTCTCCCTTGCGCGGCAGCGCATGCAGCACTTGGTAGGCCTGACCATTCGGTGCTTGTATGCTTTGGCTCCTGAACTGCTCTGGAGTCTCTTCCTGCCATTCTATCAGGGCGTATGTATGCCCGGCATCATTTCTCATGTCCATTATCCATGACTTTTGGCATGGGGATAGGGACATTATGAGCTGCTTGGCTGCCTCTCTCTGCCATATCCCTGGCAGTTCAATGACTGCTGCTGCGGCTGGGTCAGTGGCCCATGTTGCGGACCACCGTCCCACTTCTATTGGGTCCATGCCGGTACCTTCTGGCGGCTTTTCCCGCTGACTCAGGATCCCTGATTACGAGCCCCCACGTGTAGCGCTACCCCCAGTTAAGAGAGCCGCTGGTTTGTTTTGGGTCCCTGAGTACAGCTCCACCAACCCCCGGCAATTTGCTCTACCCGCTCTGGCACAGTTAGTAAAGGGGTATGTATCTATGCACATATAAACATCACTTATACTCTAAGTGTAATTGGTATGAACTCACAAGCAGACTGCTGAGATAAGAATAACTGGCTTTACTTTGGCAGTAAGGAAAAGAAGTAGTAACATGCATTTAAACATATGACTTATAACACATTAGCAGGTCCCTGCAATATGCACTTAAACATGTACACACATATGTATCAAACTAGCAATGGGGAAACGGAGCGCCAAGTGTGGCGACCGTCTGCTATGCACCCTGAGGTGCAATAAATCTATCTGCGCCTACCTAACGGACCAGGCCTGATCTCTAACAATAGAGCTCAGTCCTTGTATAAGTATTCTTCACCGGCAATAGATCTGTAGAGGTGGTGCACATGTAGCTTTAAATGGTGTATTTGTAATCCACAGAAAGTAACATTTGCTGCTCTGAGGTAAATTGTGCCTAGGCAGTCCAACAGGCATGAAATGTGTGTATCAATGCAGGATGAGCCTTTCAGCTCTCTCACCAATCCTGGGGTACCGTCCTCCGCTCCGGTCCCTCTAATGGCGGCTCCGGCCTCCTCGTCACAGCCCCTGCGCTCCGGTCCTCAGCTCCGACCGACCGTCTGTAGGGAAGAGTCTCCGCTCCGGTGCTGCTGACTCTGAGGGATGAGAGTCTCACTCCACCTGCTGCAAGACCCAGGCTTCAGGCCTTCAGCAGTCCCGGTCCGCACGGGTGTCTCCTCAGGAACAAGTCTCCGCGTCACACGCTCCGTCAGGAGAGGGAGACCAGTCAGGTGAGGCCTCAGAAAAGGAAGTGTCAGAAGAGGAAGAGGCGGTCTCTCCTCCTCCTTTTTATAACCTCCCCCAGCAGCCTCTCGGGCGGAAACAAGCAGCCCGGGAGCCTGGGGAATTATGGGGAATGTAGTCTTTTCCACTAAAAGGGGTACGACCCCGCTACATTTAAAAATACCAGCCCATACCAGTACCCCACCTCCACCTTGCTGGCGTCTGAGTTAAAGAGGAGCTCTGTGCCCGTTACTGATCCAGCCACAGGCCCATCCATCTGGTTCATCAAGGGTCACTCTCATCTCATCAGTCCACAAAAACCTTTGAAGACATTTCTTGGCCCAGTTTTGATATTTCAACTGATGTGTCTTGTTCAGTGGTGGTTGGGTTTCAGCCTTCCTTACCTTGGATATGTCTCTGAGCACTGCACACCTTGCACTTCTGGGCACTCCAGGTAGGTTTCAGTTCTGGAATATGACAGCACTGAAGGGTAATGGGTTCCTGGTAGCTTCATGTTTGATTCTTCTCAAATCTTTGGCAGTTAATTTGCGTCTTTTTTTTCTCAACATGTTTCGTGTGACCCTGTTGACAGCAACCACAGCCTCCCAGACACTGTTTAGAGAGGTGTACTGCTTTCCTTCACCGTTAATCCCCCATTTAAGGGGCCATAAGTTCTCAGTAGGGTTTAGGTCAGGTAAGGAACTGGGCCCATGTCATTATTCTTTCATCTTTAAGGCCTTTACTGGCTAGCCATGCAGTGGAGTACTTCAATGCATGCAATGGAGCATTGTCCGGCATAAATATCATGGCCTTCTTGAAAGATGCAGACTTTTTCCTGTACCACTGGTTGAAGAAAGTCTCCTCTAAGAACTGGCAGTAGGTTTGGGAGTTGATTTTGAGTCCACCTTCAACCCGAAAAGGTCCAACTAGCTCATCTTTGATAATACCAGCCCATACCAGTACCCCACCTCCACCTTGCTGGCGTCTGAGTTAAAGAGGAGCTCTGTGCCCATTACTGATCCAGCCACGGGCCCATCCATCTGGTTCATCAAGGGTCACTCTCATCTCATCAGTCCACAAAAACCTTTGAAGACATTTCTTGGCCCAGTCTTGATGTTCCAACTGATGTGTCTTGTTCAGTGGTGGTCGGGTTTCAGCCTCCCTTACCTTGGATATGTCTCTGAGCACTGAACACCTTGCACTTCAGGGCACTCCAGTAGACATGTGCACAACCAAAAAATTCGTTTATTTTCGTTTCGTTTTTTTCGTTTCCGAAAAAAAATCGTTTTTTTTTCGTTTCGTTTTTTTAGTTTCCGTCGATTCGTAACGATTCGTACATTCGTAAGTCGTCGTTGTTCGTATTCGTAACGATTCGTACATTCGTAAGAGTTATTTTTTCGTTGATTCGTTTTTTCGTTAGTTTAATGTTCGGACACATTCGTATTTATTCGTAACATTCGTAGATTCGTAATCGGAGCATAATTCATAATTTGATGTAATGTGTATGCTATTATTACATTTTAATAATTTACGAATCGAAAAAAAAAGTTACGAATCGAAAAAAAAAAAGTTACGAATGTACGAATTTTTTTGTTCAATAGAGACACGGAAAATTACAAACCGAAAAAAAAAAAAAAAAGTTACGAATCGAAAAAAAAAGTTACGAATCGACAAAAAAAAAGTTACGAATCGAAAAAAAAGTTACAAATGTACGAATTTGTTGGTTCAATAGAGACACGGAAAATTACAAATCGAAAAAAAAAAATAAAAAAGTTACGTATCGAAAAAAAAAGTTATGAATCGAAAAAAAAAAAAAAAAGTTACGAATTGAAAAAAAAGTTACGAATCGAAAAAAAAGTTACAAATGTACGAATTTTTGGGTTCAATAGAGACACGGAAAATTACAAATCGAAAAAAAAATAAATAAATAAAAAGTCACGAATCAAAAAAAAAGTTGCGAATCGAAAAAAAAAAAGTTCCGAATCGAAAAAAAAGTTACGAATGTACAAATTTTTTGGTTCAATAGAGACACGGAAAATTACAAATCGGAAAAAAAAAAAAAAAAAAAAAAACGTTACGAATCGAAAAAAAAGTTACGAATCGAAAAAAAATGTACTAATTTTTTTGTTCAATCCAGTTGAAGCACGTTTAGCAGCACCATTGTAAGGGACACGGAAAATGACCAATTCAACAAAAAAAAAAAGTTACAAATTTTTTCGTTCGTTTTAGTTTTTCGGATTTTCTTCATTAGTACATTCGTTGTTTCTAATTCGTTTTTTTCAGATTTTCGTTTTTTTTCGGATTCAAATGATTCGTTATTCGGATTCGTACGATTCGAACGATTCGTTACGATTCGTTATTCGGATTTGTACGATTCGAATGATTCGTTCATTCGTACGAAAACGAACAAACGAAAATAACGAAAAAAACTAAAAAACGAAAAAACCGAAACGAATTGCACATGTCTACACTCCAGGTAGGTTTCAGTTCTGGAATATGACAGCACTGAAGGCTAATGGGTTCCTGGTAGCTTCATGTTTGATTCTTCTCAAATCTCTGGCAGTTAATTTTTTCTCAACGCGTTTCTTGCGACCCTGTTGACTATTTGCAGCAAAACTTTGATGGTTCTGTGATCACGCCCTCGGAGCCAGTTAAATCTCTTTTTTGGACAATTTTGCCTGAGGAAAAGAAGCTGCCTAATAACTATGCACACTTTGATATATAGGGTGTTGATCTCCTTTGGCCACACCCTCCCGAAATATCTAGGGCCAGCCCAGCTGTTGAGGAGTTGTTCGGGTGGAAGATGGAGATGGAGTGTTGGGCTGTCGGGGGACTTTGAGGGAGCTCCCCAATCTGGGGGGGGGGGGTGACCTTGGGCCTGGGCTCAGGTGCGGACGGGACCCTCTTACAGCCCACAGAGGTGCCCTGATCAGGAGGCACAGGAGGAACAAGAGAGGACAGCAGGAGAACACTGCCGGGCGAGCCTCTAGGAGTTCCACAGAGGCAGCCAAGAGGGCTGGTGGGTGGTCACACCATCGGGAGGACTGGGAGGCATGCCTGAGAGGACAGAGATGCTGCAGTCTGGGATGGGTGCAGAGCCAGTCTGGAGGATGGTGGTGGAATGGACAGTGGAAAGGGGTGGCTGCAGCAGGGAGGACTGTCAGTGCCTGAAGAGGTGGTGCTGGGAGCAGTAGTCACAGGGATAGCTAGCACTGGAACTTTCCTATTTTTGCTAATGTCGGGGCTGGGCTCAGCCCTTCCTTCTCTGAGCTGGCCGCTCGGCTGTCAGCTAGTTGCCAGCTCCTATCTCTCCTCAGTTAATTAGCTGTTGATGATATCCTGCTCGTCAGTCCTGCCTACTTAAGCCATTCAGCTCCGTGGATCTCTGCCTTCGCCTTGGTCAACATCACAAGAAACTATCTCCTGGGTTCCTGTTCAAAGATTGGCTTTGCTGACATCCCTTCTGGCTCCAGATCCTGCTTGCTGTTCCACTACATTGATCCCTGACTTCTGGCTTGGCTGACTATCCGTTCCGGTTACTGAAGTTTGGCTATGTTTTGACTACTTTTGTTCTTTTTACTTTTATTATTAAACAAGTGTGATTTAACTGTACTTCTGTCTCGGTCTGATTTCATGGTTTCTGACAGCTACTAGACACGTGCGATTAGTTTCGTACGAATCGAAAATTCGTACGAATTTCCTGGAAATGACAAAATTACAAATTTTTTATGCATACGAATTCCGTACGAAATACAAAATTTTGTTTACAAATTTCGGATCCAAATTCATAACGAACATTCGTAATTGTTACGAAAAGTTAACAAACCTAAAAGTTAAAAACCCAGGAAGTCATCACAGCACAGGGATGGTGGGAACCCTATGGGGATTTCTATGCTTACGAATTTCATACGAAAAAATAACGTTAACGACTTTTGGAATTTCGGATCCAAATTAACAGAAACATGACTGGTGTTTTGTTCACCAATCAGAGGAAGTCAGCACAGCACAGGGATGGTGGGAACCCCTCATAATGGGCACAGCGGGGTGTACAGACCCGGGAACTCAGCACAGGGATGGTGAGAACCCCTCATAATGGGCACAGCGGGTGTACAGACCCGGGAACTCAGCACAGGGATGGTGGGAACCCCTCATAATGGGCACAGCAGGTGTACAGACCCAGGAACTCCGCACAGGGATGGTGGAACCCCTCATAATGGGCACAGCAGGTGTACAGACCCAGGAACTCATTACAGGGATGGTGAGAACCCCTCATAATGGGCACAGCGGGTGTACAGACCCGGGAACTCAGCACAGGGATGGTGGGAACCCCTCATAATGGGCACAGCGGGTGTACAGACCCGGGAACTCAGCACAGGGATGGTGGGAACCCCTCAGAATGGGCACAGCAGGTGTACAGACCCGGGAACTCCGCACAGGGATGGTGGAACCCCTCATAATGGGCACAGCAGGTGTACAGACCCAGGAACTCATCACAGGGATGGTGAGAACCCCTCATAATGGGCACAGCGGGTGTACAGACCCGGGAACTCAGCACAGGGATGGTGGGAACCCCTCATAATGGGCACAGCGGGTGTACAGACCCGGGAACTCAGCACAGGGATGGTGGGAACCCCTCAGAATGGGCACAGCAGGTGTACAGACCCAGGAACTCCGCACAGGGATGGTGGAACCCCTCATAATGGGCACAGCAGGTGTACAGACCCAGGAACTCATTACAGGGATGGTGAGAACCCCTCATAATGGGCACAGCGGGTGTACAGACCCGGGAACTCAGCACAGGGATGGTGGGAACCCCTCATAATGGGCACAGCAGGTGTACAGACCCGGGAACTCAGCACAGGGATGGTGGGAACCCCTCATAATGGGCACAGCAGGTGTACAGACCCGGAAACTCAGCACAGGGATGGTGGGAACCCCTCATAATGGGCACAGCGGGTGTACAGACCCGGGAACTCAGCAGATGGCTGGTGGGGACCCCTCATAATGGGCACAGCGGGTGTACAGACCCGGGAACTCAGCACAGGGATGGTGGGAACCCCTCATAATGGGCACAGCGGGTGTACAGACCCGGAACTCAGCACAGGGATGGTGGGGACCCCTCATAATGGGCACAGCGGGGTGTACAGACCCAGGAACTCAGCACAGGGATGGTGAGAACCCCTCATAATGGGCACAGCGGGTGTACAGACCCGGGAACTCAGCACAGGGATGGTGGGAACCCCTCATAATGGGCACAGCAGGTGTACAGACCCGGGAACTCAGCACAGGGATGGTGGGAACCCCTCATAATGGGCACAGCAGGTGTACAGACCCGGGAACTCAGCACAGGGATGGTGGGAACCCCTCATAATGGGCACAGCGGGTGTACAGACCCGGGAACTCAGCACAGGGATGGTGAGAACCCCTCATAATGGGCACAGTGAGTGTACAGACCCGGGAACTCAGCACAGGGATGGTGAGAACCCCTCATAATGGGCACAGCGGGGTGTACAGACCCGGGAACTCAGCACAGGGATGGTGAGAACCCCTCATAATGGGCACAGCGGGTGTACAGACCGGGAACTCAGCACAGGGATGGTGGGAGCCCCTCATAATGATAAATTCATCATAACGAACTTTCGTTATTTTAATGAAAAGTTTACAAATCTAACAAAAATTCGTATTTCCTACGAATCCGAATTGAATTTCGTACACGAATTACGAAATACAATTTTTTTTCGTACGAGACTAAACAAATTTTTTGACAGCGCCCATGTCTAACAGCTACACCATAGGGGCCTGCCTGTAAAGGGCATCTGCTTTAGGCTTGGCTGAGCCAGTGTCAAGCCTACTGTCCAGGAAATGCAGCAAGTGCTGTGCTGGAGGAGTGAGGAGAAGAAAGGAGGTTGTATATACTGTGATGTATATAGTAGTCCCAATATTGACTGTTAATTCCTTGGGCATCTCATAAATTCCCATTTCCAATCCAAGTTAAATTCCCCTCAATAAAACAAGGGCAAGGACTCTTTCATGTGTCTGGATGCTTGGAATTGTGTGCCTGGCTGGGCAGGGTGACAGATGGACCACTACACTTAGCAGCTACTACGGGTACTTACCGCTACATATGGAAATAAAGAAGTATGTATAGAGACAGATGTCAGGGTAGCCACTCATAATCTGCTGCTCTATTACATTGGTGGGTCTAGGAGGGGATGCAGCAATTGCCGGGTCGCTAAATCACTTTTGTAGACAACGACTGCTGCGAGTCTAGCATAGTCATATAAACTCAGGGCGCCATCTTGGGAGAGCCCGACTCTCATTGGATACAGGGCGCTCTCAAGATTTGAATACCCGTCTTTGACTCATAAGGGTTTATTGGTGCCAGTGCCAGGACAAGGTCACCTAGAGCCCAGGGGGCGAACATTCCAAACTGAGCATTATGTGTCATCAAAAATCCTCCCTCCCCCCCAAAAAATAAAATTGGGCACTAATCTGCATGATTACCCCCTAAGCATAAATTATCCCACCTTTCAGTACAAATTCTCCCCCCTGCTAAAATCCCCCTCCCAGCACAAATTTTTGCCCCCTCCTTCCCCCAAATCCCCCCAGCACAAATGCACTCCCTGAAAAAACAAAAACATCCCTCCTAGCACAAACCCCCCACCAAAAATCACCCTTCCTAGCACAAATCCCCCACTAAAAATCACCCCTCCTAGCACAAATCCCCCACCAAAAACCATCCCTCCTAGCACAAATCCCCCACCAAAAATCACCCCTCCTAGCACAAATCCTCCCCCCCCATACAAATCACTCTAAATCACTACTCCTAGCACACACCCCCCACATTTGTTCCCCCTAGAACACTTCTTACTCCCTTGCTGCCCCCCAAATTCCTCCTCCCAACACACATACCCCCCCTAGCAAATATCCCCCACCAAAAATCACCCCTCCTAGCACAAATCCCCCACCAAAAATCACCCCTCCTAGCACAAATCCCCCACTAAAAATCACCCCTCCTAGCACAAATCCCCCACCAAAAATCACCCCTCCTAGCACAAATCCCCCACCAAAAATCACCCCTCCTAGAACATTTCCTCTCCCCCCCAATACAAATCACTCTAAATCACCCCTCCTAGCACAAATCCCCCACTAAAAATCTCCCCTCCTAGCACAAATCCCCCCACCAAAAATCACCCCACCTAGCACAAATCCCCCCACCAAAAATCACCCCACCTAGCACAAATCCCCCCACCAAAAATCACCCCTCCTAGCACAAATCCCCCCACCAAAAATCACCCCTCCTAGCACAAATCCCCCACCAAAAATCACCCCTCCTAGCACAAATCCCCCACCAAAAATCACCCCTCCTAGCACAAATCCTCTCCCCCCCATACAAATCACTCTAAATCACTACTCCTAGCACACACACCCCACATTTGTTCCCCCTAGAACACTTCTTACTCCCTTGCTGCCCCCCAAATTCCTCCTCCCAACACACAGACCCCCCCTAGCAAATATCCCCCACCAAAAATCACCCCTCCTAGCACAAATCCCCCACCAAAAATCACCCCTCCTAGCACAAATCCCCCACTAAAAATCACCCCTCCTAGCACAAATCCCCCACCAAAAATCACCCCTCATAGCACAAATCCCCCACCAAAAATCACCCCTCCTAGAACATGTCCTCTCCCCCCCAATACAAATCACTCTAAATCACCCCTCCTAGCACAAATCCCCCACTAAAAATCACCCCTCCTAGCACAAATCCCCCACCAAAAATCACCCCACCTAGCACAAATCCCCCCACCAAAAATCACCCCTCCTAGCACAAATCCCCCACCAAAAATCATCCCTCCTAGCACAAATCCCCCACCAAAAATCACCCCTCCTAGCACAAATCCTCTCCCCCCCATACAAATCACTCTAAATCACTACTCCTAGCACACACACCCCACATTTGTTCCCCCTAGAACACTTCTTACTCCCTTGCTGCCCCCCAAATTCCTCCTCCCAACACACATACCCCCCCTAGCAAATATCCCCCACCAAAAATCACCCCTCCTAGCACAAATCCCCCACCAAAAATCACCCCTCCTAGCACAAATCCCCCACTAAAAATCACCCCTCCTAGCACAAATCCCCCACCAAAAATCACCCCTCCTAGCACAAATCCCCCACCAAAAATCACCCCTCCTAGAACATGTCCTCTCCCCCCCCAATACAAATCACTCTAAATCACCCCTCCTAGCACAAATCCCCCACTAAAAATCTCCCCTCCTAGCACAAATCCCCCCACCAAAAATCACCCCACCTAGCACAAATCCCCCCACCAAAAATCACCCCTCCTAGCACAAATCCCCCACCAAAAATCATCCCTCCTAGCACAAATCCCCCACCAAAAATCACCCCTCCTAGCACAAATCCCCCACCAAAAATCACCCCTCATAGCACAAATCCCCCACCAAAAATCACCCCTCCTAGAACATGTCCTCTCCCCCCCAATACAAATCACTCTAAATCACCCCTCCTAGCACAAATCCCCCACTAAAAATCACCCCTCCTAGCACAAATCCCCCCACCAAAAATCACCCCACCTAGCACAAATCCCCCCCACCAAAAATCACCCCTCCTAGCACAAATCCCCCACCAAAAATCATCCCTCCTAGCACAAATCCCCCACCAAAAATCACCCCTCCTAGCACAAATCCTCTCCCCCCCATACAAATCACTCTAAATCACTACTCCTAGCACACACACCCCACATTTGTTCCACCTAGAACACTTCTTACTCCCTTGCTGCCCCCCAAATTCCTCCTCCCAACACACATCCCCCCCACCTCACATAATATCACAGTGCCCAGGGCGGCAGTCCCTTCTGCCCACCCCTTGTCCCGGACCTGATTGACGCCAGAGGAGAACCCAGTATAGGCTGTCCTATCAGTCTGCTCTTGGTTAGCGCATGCACTGATTAGCTCCTTGTGCTGCTTCTCCCTCTTCTGTTCGTAGTTCTGCTGTACAGCGAAAATGCAAAAGGGCTGATGCCAAACCAATGCAGGTATTTACTCTGCCTGCATTCAATAAATCAAGGCTGTATTAATGATTGCAGAGCTGCTTTCATTTGTGTCTCTTATATCTGTCCGGAGTTCTACTTTAAATCACAGCCGTCCTTTCACTTTTCCCTCTCCAAAAAAAAGAAAAAAAGGGCAACATACAGGGATTTTGGGGGTAGACACATTATCATATTGAACTGTGTTTTACTGTACAGTGTACCGGCATTGGGTGTTTACCTATATCGGTGTAAGGTGACCCCCCCCCCCCCCCCCCCCCCATCCCCTGTCCAGAGTCCTATGAAAACACAGATGGCAATTGATGTCCATTTTACCGGCTGACAGCCAGCATGATTCAGGATATCCTTCCAACCTCATAGACCGTCATAAGAAAAAAAAAACACCCCGAGGTACCTCGCATGTATGTTCATCTGTGTAGAATGTTTTTACAGGCGCTTCCTTCACCATCCCATATTTTGTTTCTCTTCACGGACTAACAATGGCCAACTTATCAATTCACTAAGAAGGTAGTGATATCTCCGATACAATGTATACAAGTTACCTGACCATCACACCTGTATCAACCTGATCCCATTCCAATACCATGGCCATTAATAGTTGCCCGCCCTCTTCCCCTAAGGCCATTAATATGGAGTTGCCCGCCCTCTTCCCCTAAGGCCATTAATATGGAGTTGCCCACCCCCTTCCCCTAAGGCCATTAATATGGAGTTGCCCACCCTCTTCCCCTAAGGCCATTAATATGGAAGTGCCCACCCTCTTCCCCTAAGGCCATTAATATGGAGTTGCCCACCCCCTTCCCCTAAGGCCATTAATATGGAGTTGCCTATCCTCTTCCCCTAAGGCCATTAATATGGAGTTGCCTATCCTCTTCCCCTAAGGCCATTAATATGGAGTTGCCCACCCTCTTCCCCTAAGGCCATCAATATGGAGCTACCCATCCTCTTCCCCTAAGGCCATTAATATGGAGTTGCCCTCCCCCTTCCCCTAAGGCCATCAATATGGAGTTGCCCTCCCTCTTCCCCTAAGGCCATTAATATGGAGTTGCCCTCCCCCTTCCCCTAAGGCCATTAATATGGAGTTGCCCACCCTCTTCCCCTAAGGTCATTAATATGGAGTTGCCCTCCCTCTTCCCCTAAGGCCATTAATATGGAGTTGCCCACCCCCTTCCCCTAAGGCCATTAATATGGAGTTGCCCACCCCCTTCCCCTAAGGCCATTAATATGGAGTTGCCCACCCCCTTCCCCTAAGGCCATTAATATGGAGTTGCTCACCCTCTTCCCCTAAGGCCATTAATATGGAGTTGCCCACCCTCTTCCCCTAAGGCCATTAATATGGAGTTGCCCACCCCCTTCCCCTAAGGCCATTAATATGGAGTTGCCCTCCCCCTTCCCCTAAGGCCATTAATATGGAGTTGCCCACCCTCTTCCCCTAAGGCCATTAATATGGAGTTGCCCACCCCCTTCCCCTAAGGCCATCAATATGGAGTTGCCCATCCTCTTCCCCTAAGGCCATTAATATGGAGTTGTCCACCCTCTTCCCCTAAGGCCATTAATATGGAGTTGCCCACCCCCTTCCCCTAAGGCCATCAATATGGAGTTGCCCATCCTCTTCCCCTAAGGCCATCAATATGGAGTTGTCCACCCCCTTCCCCTAAGGCCATTAATATGGAGTTGCCCACCCCCTTCCCCTAAGGCCATTAATATGGAGTTGCCCACCCCCTTCCCCTAAGGCCATTAATATGGAGTTGCCCACCCTCTTCCCCTAAGGCCATTAATATGGAGTTGCCCGCCCTCTTCCCCTAAGGCCATTAATATGGAGTTGCCCGCCCTCTTCCCCTAAGGCCATTAATATGGCGTTGCCCACCCTCTTCCCCTAAGGCCATTAATATGGCGTTGCCCACCCTCTTCCCCTAAGGCCATTTATATGGAGTTGCCCACCCTCCTCCCCTAAAGCCATTAATATGGAGTTGCCCACCCCCTTCCCCTAAGGCCATTAATATGGAGTTGCCCTCCCCTTCCCCCTAAGGCCATTAATATGGAGTTGCCCACCCTCTTCCCCTAAGGCCATTAATACGGAGTTGCCCACCCCCTTCCCCTAAGGCCATTAATATGGAGTTGCCCACCCCTTCCCCTAAGGCCATTAATATGGAGTTGCCCACCCCCTTCCCCTAAGGCCATTAATATGGAGTTGCCCACCCCCTTCCCCTAAGGCCATTAATATGGAGTTGCCCACCCTCTTCCCCTAAGGCCATTAATATGGAGTTGCCCACCCTCTTCCCCTAAGGCCATTAATATGGAGTTGCCCACCCGCTTCCCCTAAGGCCATTAATATGAAGTTGCCCACCCTCTTCCCTTAAGGCCATTAATATGGAGTTGCCCACCCTCTTCCCCTAAGGCCATTAATATGGAGTTGCCCACCCTCTTCCCCTAAGGCCATTAATATGGAGTTGCCCTCCCTCTTCCCCTAAGGCCATTAATATGGAGTTGCCCTCCCCCTTCCCCTAAGGCCATTAATATGGAGTTGCCCACCCTCTTCCCCTAAGGCCATTAATATGGAGTTGCCCACCCCCTTCCCCTAAGGCCATTAATATGGAGTTGCTCACCCTCTTCCCCTAAGGCCATTAATATGGAGTTGCCCACCCTCTTCCCCTAAGGCCATTAATATGGAGTTGCCCACCCCCTTCCCCTAAGGCCATTAATATGGAGTTGCCCACCCCCTTCCCCTAAGGCCATTAATATGGAGTTGCCCACCCTCTTCCCCTAAGGCCATTAATATGGAGTTGCCCACCCCCTTCCCCTAAGGCCATCAATATGGAGTTGCCCATCCTCTTCCCCTAAGGCCATTAATATGGAGTTGCCCACCCTCTTCCCCTAAGGCCATTAATATGGAGTTGCCCACCCCCTTCCCCTAAGGCCATTAATATGGAGTTGCCTACCCTCTTCCCCTAAGGCCATCAATATGGAGTTGCCCACCCTCTTCCCCTAAGGCCATTAATATGGAGTTGCCCATCCTCTTCCCCTAAGGCCATTAATATGGAGTTGTCCACTCTCTTCCCCTAAGGCCATTAATATGGAGTTGCCCACCCGCTTCCCCTAAGGCCATTAATATGGAGTTGCCCTCCCCCTTCCCCTAAGGCCATTAATATGGAGTTGCCCTCCCCCTTCCCCTAAGGCCATTAATATGGAGTTGCCCACCCTCTTCCCCTAAGGCCATTAATATGGAGTTGCCCACCTTCTTCCCCTAAGGCCATTAATATGGAGTTGCCCACCCTCTTGCCCTAAGGCCATTAATATGAAGTTGCCCACCCTCTTCCCCTAAGGCCATTAATATGGAGTTGCCCACCTTCTTCCCCTAAGGCCATTAATATGGAGTTGCCCACCCCTTCCCCTAAGGCCATTAATATGGAGTTGCCCTCCTCCTTCCCCTAAGGCCATTAATACGGAGTTGCCCACCCTCTTCCCCTAAGGCCATTAATACGGAGTTGCCCACCCTCTTCCCCTAAGGCCATTAATATGGAGTTGCCCACCCTCTTCCCCTAAGGCCATTAATATGGAGTTGCCCGCCCTCTTCCCCTAAGGCCATTAATATGGCGTTGCCCACCCCTTCCTCTAAGGCCATTAATATGGCGTTGCCCACCCTCTTCCCCTAAGGCCATTAATATGGAGTTGCCCACCCTCTTCCCCTAAGGCCATTTATATGGAGTTGCCCACCCTCCTCCCCTAAAGCCATTAATATGGAGTTGCCCACCCCCTTCCCCTAAGGCCATTAATATGGAGTTGCCCTCCCCTTCCCCTAAGGTCATTAATATGGAGTTGCCCCACTTCCCCCATTGGCCATTATTATGGAGCTGCCCACCCCATCTCTCCATTACCATTAATATGAAGTTGCCCCCCCTCTCCCGTGGCCATTAATATGAAGTTGTCCACCCCTAGCCCCCATCCCCATTAATTTGGAGTTGCCATCCCCCTTCACCTAAGTCCATATATATGGAGTTGCCCTTCCCCTCCCCCTTTTCCATTAATATGGAGTTGCCCTTCCCCTCCCACTTGACCATTAATATGGAGTTGCCCACCCCCTCCCACTTGACCATTACTATGGAGTTGCCCACCCCCTTAACCTAAGGCCATTAATATGGAGTTGCTCTTCCCCTCTCCCTTGACCATTAATATGAAGTTACGGAGTTACATAGTATTACATAGTAGGTGAGGTTGAAAAAAGACACAAGTCCATCAAGTCCAACCTATGTGTGTGATTATATGTCATTATTACATTGTATATCCCTGCATGTTGCGGTCGTTCAGGTGCTTATCTAATAGTTTCTTGAAACTATCGATGCTCCCGCTGAGACCACCACCTGTGGAAGGGAATTCCACATCCTTGCAGCTCTTAGGCCCCTTTCACACTGGGGGCGTTTTTCAGGTGTTACAGCGCTAAAAATAGCGCCTGTACAGCGTCTGAAAAAATCCGGCCCCATTCACTCCAGTGTGAGAGCCGAAGGGCTTTCACACTGGAGCGGTGCGCTAGCAGGACGGTCAAAAAAGTCCTGCTAGCAGCATCTTTGGAGCTGTGAAGGAGCCGTGTATTCACCGCTCCTATACCGCTCCTACCCATTGAAATCAATGGGACACCGCGGTAATACCGCGGCAATACCGCCTTTTTTCGGCCGTTAGCAGGGGTTAAAACCGCACCGCTATCGGCCGAATACCGCGGCAAAAACGACGGTAAAGCAGCACTAAATATAGCGCTGCTTTACCGCCGACGCCGCTCCCGCCCCAGTGTGAAAGGGGCCTTACAGTAAGGAACCCTCTACGTAGTTTAAGGTTAAACCTCTTTTCTTCTCATTTTAATGAGTGGCCACGAGTCTTGTTAGACTCCCTTCCGCAAAAAAGTTTTCTCCTTATTGTGGGGTCACCAGTACGGTATTTATATATTGAAATTATATCCCCTCTCAAGCGTCTCTTCTCCAGAGAATAAGTTCAGTGCTCACAACCTTTCCTCATAACTAATATCCTCCAGACCCTTTATTAGCTTTGTTGCCCTTCTTTGTACTCGCTCCATTTCCAGTACATCCTTCCTGAGGACTGGTGCCCAGAACTGGACAGCATACTCCAGGTGCGGCCGGACCAGAGTCTTGTAGAGCGGGAGAATTATCGTTTTATCTCTGGAGTTGATCCCCTTTTTAATACATCCCAATATTCTTTTTGCTTTGTTAGCAGCAGCTTGGCATTGCATGCCATTGCTGAGCCTATCATCTACTAGGACCCCCAGGTCCTTTTCCATCCTAGATTCCCCCAGAGGTTCTCCCCCCAGTGTATAGATTGCATTCAGATTTTTGCCACCCAAATGCATTATTTTATATTTTTCTACATTGAACCTCATTTGCCATGTAGTTGCCCAACCCATTAATTTGTTCAGATCTTTTTGCAAGGTTTCCACATCCTGCAAAGTTATTGCCCTGCTTAGCTTAGTATCGTCCGCAAATACAGAGATTGAACTGTTTCCCCCATCCCCATCCTCCAGGTCGTTTATGAACAAATTAAATAGGATTGGTCCCAGCACAGAACCCTGGGGGACCCCACTACCCACCCTGACCATTCCGAGTACTCCCCATTTATCACCACCCTCTGAACTCGCCCTTGTAGCCAGTTTTCAATCCATGTACTCACCCTATGGTCCATGCCAATGGATCTTATTTTGTTGCCCACTCCCTCCACCTATTGACCATTAATATAGACTTGCCCACTCCTCCCCATGGCAATTAATATGGAGTTGCCCACTCCTTCCTCCATGGCCATTAATATGGAGTTGCCCACCCCTAGCCCCCATCACTATTAATATAGAGTCCCCCCCCCCTCTTCCCCTAAGGCCATTCATTTGGAGTTGCCCTCCCCCTTCCCCTTGGCCATTAATATGGAGTTGCCCTCCCCCTTCCCCTCCGTGACCATTAATATGAAGTTGTCCACCCATAGCCCCCATCCCCAATAATATGGAGTTGCCATCCCCCCCCCCTTGGCCATTAATATGGAGTTGCCCACCCTCTTCCCCTAAGGCTATTAATATGGAGTTGCCCTCCCCCTTCACCTTGGCCAATAATATGGAGTTGCCCCGCTTCCCCCATTGGCCATTATTATGGAGCTGCCCATCCCATCTCTCCATTACCATTAATATGAAGTTGCCCCCCTCTCCCGTGGCCATTAATATGGAGTTGCCCACCCCCTCCCCATGACCATTAATTTGGAGTTGCCCTCCCCCGTCCCCTTGGCTCTTAATATGGAGTTGCCCACTTCTTCCTCCATGGCCATTAATATGACGTTGCCCACCCCTAGCCCCCCCATCACCATTAATATGGAGTTGCCCTCCTCCTACCCCTAACGCCCTCCCTATTCCCCTCCCCCTTGGCCATTAATATGGAGTTGCCCTCCTCCTACCCCTAACGCCCTCCCTATTCCCCTCCCCCTTGGCCATTAATATGGAGTTGCCCACTTCTTCCTCTTTTGCCATTAATATGAAGATGCTGCAGATAAACAGGTACAACGTATGTAGAAGGATTTGTTCCATCTCTGTGTATTACCTGAGGCCGGTCACTTCACTGGGTATATGTGAAGTTATACAACCACTTTAGGTTCAGCCCTCTACAAGAGTCTCAGGTGGCCCCTGCTATACAGAAACCTGCAGATGATCCTTCCCCCACAACACAGGAGGATTCATTCACATGCGGCCATTGACTCCATCGCCCCCCCCCCTCCCCCCAAAGTATTCAATGACTTCCTAATGACTTCCGTGCATTGAAGGGGGTCCACCCCTCCCGGCGGACGATCTCTCCGATAAATGGCCTTGTTCTTCCAGCCCCTCTGAGCTCACATTATATTATACCTAAAACACACTTCCCAGATAAGGGGGGCTCAGGTCAAAACGGTAAACCCCACCCCCCCCCACCCCTCTCAAAGCAAACATTTATTACACTGCAGCTTACCAATTCTTAGATGTGACGGCTGCATTAAATTTTTATCTTTTATTCTTTCTTCTTTCTATTTTTCTTTCTTTAATGTGTAAATACGCCCCCCCCCCCCCCTGTCCCCCCATCCAGCCCAGTCCTCAGACGCCAATGGGACCGGTCTGCCTGCACTATGCAAAAGGAAGTCTTTACTAATAATACATACAAGGCTGCCACAGCTGTACTTTTGAAAAGGCCCCTCGCCTGGCTGTTACACTGAGCCAAAGGCTCCAGTACTTGTGGACATACCCGTCATTAAAGCCCTCAAGCCCCATGCAAAGGTCTGGCAAAAATGGTCATCCAATTACACCAGCAGAGGGATGAAACCTTATGCGGCGTACACACGGTCGAAATTTCCGATGGAAACAGTCCGATGGGAGCTTTTCATCAGATTTTCCGACCGTGTGTATGCCCATCGGTCTTTTTCTGACGGAATTTCCGACGGACTTGAGAACCCTATTCTCAATTTTTCCGACAGAAAACCTTCGGATTTTCCGATCGTGTGTATGCAATTCCAACAGGCAAAATTCCGACGCATGCTCGGAAACAATTCGACGCATGCTCAGAAGCATTAAACTTCCCTTTTATAGTGCTGTCGAACGTGTTTTATGCCGCTGTGTTACTGGCCGTCGGAATTTGGTGTGACCGTGTGTAGGCAAGACAGTTTGAGCGAAATTCCGTCGGAATTCCGACGGGAAAACCATCAGAGCTTTTTCCGACGAGAATTCCGACCGTGTGTACGCGGCATAAGAGAAATCCCGTCCAACAAGGGGAGCACCGATTCCATAGAGACCGGACAAATCTATATTTTGGGTCTCCAAACTTTCTAAACAAAGGGTCAGTTTACTATCCTTCAGACATTAGGAGGGCCGGACTGTGGCCAGTGGGAGGAGAAAAGGTCCTGACATCAGTGGGAAAAAATAATGCCCCATTGTTTATTTCAGTGAGAGTAATTGCGCCCCATTATTGGAGTAAGTGGGAGGAATTGTGCCCCATCACTGATGTTATTGGGCCCCATCGTTGGTGTCATTAAGAGAGATTGTGCCCCATCACTGATGTTATTTGACCCCATCATTGGTGTGATTGGGAGGAATTGTACCCCATCACTGATGTTATTGGGCCCCATCGTTGGTGTCATTAAGAGAGATTGTGCCCCATCACTGATGTTATTTGACCCCATCATTGGTGTGATTGGGAGGAATTGTACCCCATCACTGATGTTATTGGGCCCCATTGTTGGTGTCATTGGGAGGAATTGTGCCCCATTGTTGGTGTAACTGGGAGGAATTGTGCCCCATCACTGATGTTATTGGGCCCCATTGTTGGTGTCATTGGGAGGAATTGTGCCCCATTGTTGGTGTAACTGGGAGGAATTGTACCCCATCACTGATGTTATTGGGCCCCATTGTTGGTGTCATTGGGAGGAATTGTGCCCCATTGTTGGTGTAACTGGGAGGAATTGTACCCCATCACTGATGTTATTGGGCCCCATCGTTGGTGTCATTAAGAGGAATTGTGCCCCATCACTGATGTTATTGGGCCCCATCGTTGGTGTCATTAAAAGGGATTGTGCCCCATCACTAATGTTATTGGGCCTTATCGTTGGTGTCATTAGGAGGAATTGTGCCCCATCACTGATGTTATTGGGCCCCATTGTTGGTGTCATTGTGAGGAATTGTGCCCCATTGTTGGTGTAACTCGGAGGAATTGTGCCCCATCACTGATGTTATTGGGGCCCATCGTTGGTGTCATTAAAAGGGATTGTGCCCCATCACTAATGTTATTGGGCCTTATCGTTGGTGTCATTAAGAGGAATTGTGCCCCATCACTGATGTTATTGGGCCCCATTGTTGGTATCATTGGGAGGAATTGTGCCCCATTGTTTGTGTCAGTGGGAGGAAATGTGCCACCTTCATTAGTGTCAGTGGGGGGGGGGGGATTAGTCCCCATTGTTGGTAATAGTGGATGAAATAGTGCTTAGAGCCAAGGGGTTCTAATCGGTTGGTCGGTCGGCCATCCAGACCAGCACTTACCCCTATCTAAGTTGCGGGCAGCAGCGCTCCTACGGGCAGCGGGCAGCAGCTGCTGTCTCCTCTCCTCCTCTTCTGCCTCCTCCTAGGCGTCCAATAAGATTGCCTGTCCTTTCAGCCAATCAGGTGAAGATTGGAAGACCCGCTTCCTGACTGGCCGGGAGGAGGATCAGTGTGTCAATAGCGAATATCCATTCGCTATTGTCACACAACTGGGTGGGCTCGGAGTGCAGGAATCCATGCGTCCGGCACCCTACATATAGATCAGGGGGCCAGACGCATTGATAGTGGGGCGCCCCTAATGGACGGGCCGCTAAACTGCATCAAACAGCTTCTTGAAAGGAAATTACAGCAGGTTACACCTATTGTGTCTTTATAGGGGAGCCGCTTTAGCCTGCCAGCAGTGCCTCTGGGTCTTTGTGTATCAGCTGCTCACACAATCCTCCTATAAAGGATACACGGCATCCATTCTCTTTTCATTATATTATTTTCCGGCACTTGCCTGGCTATTTTTACTCACATTGTGTGCTTTCCTGTTTATTTTACATAAACACCTTAAAAATAATTGAAAAAAAACATACAAAAAAAAAAAAAAACAACAGTGTGAAAATGAGAGTTATTTTGGTGTCAGCGAAGGAGGAAAGCCTTGTGTACATTTATATAAGTGTTCCTTTGTATCATGAAGAGGAAAAACTGATTATTATGGGCCCCTATCTGGGACTCTCTTAACCCCGTCTGCTATATGCATTTCACCTGCCCACTTTCCAATCAGGTGCACCCAAATTACGCCCACTTTATGGGTTGGTTCTGCCCAGACCTCGCCTCTAAGGGCTCATTTACCCTGTGAAGGGAGCAGTACTGATACATTGTTCCAGAGTCTGCACACCCGCTGTGCCCATTATGAGGGGTTCCCACCATCCCTGTGCTGAGTTCCCGTGTCTGTACACCCGCTGTGCCCATTATGAGGGGTTCCCACCATCCCTGTGCTGAGTTCCCGGGTCTGTACACCTGCTGTGCCTATTATGAGGGGTTCCCACCATCCCTGTTCTGAGTTCCCGGGTCTGTACACCTGCTGTGCCCATTATGAGGGGTTCTCACCATCCCTGTGCTGAGTTCCTGGGTCTGTACACCCGCTGTGCCCATTATGAGGGGTTCCCACCATCCCTGTGCTGAGTTCCCGGGTCTGTACACCCGCTGTGCCCATTATGAGGGGTTCTCACCATCCCTGTGCTGAGTTCCTAGGTCTGTACACCCGCTGTGCCCATTATGAGGGGTTCCCACCATCCCTGTGCTGAGTTCCCGGGTCTGTACACCTGCTGTGCCTATTATGAGGGGTTCCCACCATCCCTGTTCTGAGTTCCCGGGTCTGTACACCTGCTGTGCCCATTATGAGGGGTTCTCACCATCCCTGTGCTGAGTTCCCGGGTCTGTACACCCGCTGTGCCCATTATGAGGGGTTCTCACCATCCCTGTGCTGAGTTCCCGGGTCTGTACACCCGCTGTGCCCCTTATGAGGGGTTCCCACCACCCCTTGACTGAGTTCCCGGGTCTGTACACCTGCTGTGCCCATTATGAAAGGTTCTCACCATCCCTGTGCTGAGTTCCCAGGTCTATACACCCACTATGCCCATTATGAGGGGTTCTCACCACCCCTTGACTGAGTTCCCGGGTCTGTACACCTGCTGTGCCCATTATGAGGGGTTCCCACCATCCCTGTGCTGAGTTCCCAGGTCTGTACACCTTCTGTGCCCTTTATGAGGGGTTCCAACCATCCCTGTGCTGAGTTCCCGGGTCTGTACACCCGCTGTGCCCATTATGAGGGGTTCCCACCATCCCTGTGCTGAGTTCCCGGGTCTGTACACCTGCTGTGCCCATTATGAGGGGTTCTCACCATCCCTGTGCTGAGTTCCCAGGTCTGTACACCTGCTGTGCCCATTATGAGGGGTTCTCACCATCCCTGTGCTGAGTTCCCAGGTCTGTACACCTGCTGTGCCCATTATGAGGGGTTCTCACCATCCCTGTGCTGAGTTCCCGGGTCTGTACACCCGCTGTGCCCATTATGAGGGGTTCCCACCATCCCTGTGCTGAGTTCCCGGGTCTGTACACCTGCTGTGCCCTTTATGAGGGGTTCCAACCATCCCTGTGCTGAGTTCCCGGGTCTGAACACCCGCTGTGCCCATTATGAGGGGTTCCCACCATCCCTGTGCTGAGTTCCCGGTCTGTACACCAGCTGTGCCCATTATAAGGGGTTCCCACCACCCCTGTGCTGAGTTTCCAGGTCTGTACACCCCGCTGTGCCCATTATGAGGGGTTCTCACCAACCCTTGACTGAGTTCCCGGGTCTGTACACCTGCTGTGCCCATTATGAGGGGTTCCCACCATCCCTGTGCTGAGTTCCCAGGTCTGTACACCTTCTGTGCCCTTTATGAGGGGTTCCAACCATCCCTGTGCTGAGTTCCCGGGTCTGTACACCCGCTGTGCCCATTATGAGGGGTTCCCACCATCCCTGTGCTGAGTTCCCGGGTCTGTACACCTGCTGTGCCCATTATGAGGGGTTCTCACCATCCCTGTGCTGAGTTCCCAGGTCTGTACACCTGCTGTGCCCATTATGAGGGGTTCTCACCATCCCTGTGCTGAGTTCCCGGGTCTGTACACCCGCTGTGCCCATTATGAGGGTTCCCACCATCCCTGTGCTGAGTTCCCGGGTCTGTACACCTGCTGTGCCCTTTATGAGGGGTTCCAACCATCCCTGTGCTGAGTTCCCAGGTCTGTACACCCGCTGTGCCCATTATGAGGGGTTCTCACCATCCCTGTGCTGAGTTCCCGGGTCTGTACACCTTCTGTGCCCTTTATGAGAGGTTCCCACCATCTCTACTGGACTTTATATCTCACTTTTGGGGCATCCCAGACATAGGAGAAGACTGGGGTTGACTCCACCACCCATCAGGCTCCCCCTATAAACAGAATGTCCCTTTGGGGCGGAGTGACTCTTGAAGTTTTCCGGACTTTCTTCTAGTTTTGCTCTCCTGTATTCCTCTTCTCCTCTTGGTGGTGAGGAGGGCCGCGCCTGCCCTGGGTGGTCTTGGAGCGATCGCTGATATTCACATTAAGTTCAATTAGATGTGGAAAAGCTGACATCTCATCGGGCTGAATGTAGATTTCCATCCCGACTTCCCCACCCCCCACTCTGGGAAGCGTCTGCAAAAATATTTCCATTAACCCTTCTGATGCCGGCACACATAGCTCCACCATGGGTGGGGGGGGGGGGCTTCCAGCAGATGTTCCGCTCTTCACAGCTGGACCACCTGCTGCAGCACACCCCAGCCACGATGGAAGCTGCGCGCCGTCTTTTTTTTTTTTTTTAAGATGGTGTAACGATGATCCGTCTCCATCTGACAGCGATTAACATGAGATCATCATCTGATACAATCCACACACAGCTGTGCTCCGGGACCGTCCACTCATCGTTCAAGTAGATGGAGACCTCAACCGGATGACGCTTCCTTTTCTCTTTGTATCATAAACAATCATCAATTTTCTTTTTCGGAATGAAATATTTGTTTTCCGTTTTTTCAACAGAGTTCTAAGTTTTGGATATCGATACATTTTAACATTTTTAACCACCCTTTTTCTGACATTTTTGTATCTTCTGCTAGAAAATGACTGATTCCCCCGTACACACGGTCGGAAATGCCGCCAGCAAAAGACCGATGAGAGCTTTTGGTCAGAAAAAGCGACCGTGTGTGGGCTCCGTCTGACTTTTTCTGACCGTGTGTACGGGGCATTAGTAACTTTCTAGCAGAAGATACAAAAGTGTCAGAAAAAGGGTGGTTAAAGTGGAACTTCCCGCTTATCGGATTCCTCCCCCCCCTCCGGTGCCACAATTGGCACCTTTCAGGGGGGAGGGGGGTGCAGATACCTGTATAATACAGGTGTCACAGGTACTCACCCGGGCCGAGATGCTGAGAGCTGCTCCCCTTGCGACTAAGCGCACGATGCCCCTGGAACGGGTACAGAAGGCACCGAGCACAAAGATGCACGGGTTGCCAGCAGGTGGGTTGCAGGTGGTGTGCAGTGGGGCTGATGACCGTGTGTAGATGAAGCTGCACTGGAAGTAGACACCTGGCAGGACCAACACAAGGCAGAGGCTGTAGAGGAACCAGGTCACACACTGGGAGATAGTCCTGGGGTGCATATGTGGGAACACCACGGTTAAGGTAGTAGAAAGTCCAGGAAGCAGGCCGAGGGTCAAACACAGGTAATCAGGCAGAAGGATATCCAAGAGGCAAGCCAAGTAGTCAAACACTGGTAAGTAGCAGAAGAATGTCCAGGAGGCAGGCCGAGGGTCAAACACAGGTGATCAGGCAGAAGGATATCCAAGAGGCAAGCCAAGGGGTCAAACACTGGTAAGTAGCAGAAGAATGTCCAGGAGGCAAGCCGAGGGTCAAACACAGGTGATCAGGCAGAAGGATATCCAAGAGGCAAGCCAAGGGGTCAAACACTGGTAAGTAGCAGAAGAATGTCCAGGAGGCAGGCCGAGCGTCAAACACAGGTAATCAGGCAGAAGGATATCCAAGAGGCAAGCCAAGGGGTCAAACACTGGAGAGTAGCAGCGGTAGTCAGAAGAGGTCCGGGTCAAGCACAGGTAATCAGGTAGGCACAAGGAACAGGATACAGGATACAGGAAGCCAGGTACTCAGGAAACAGAGACAACAAACCAGCAATTTCTGAGGGGAAGGAGAAGGCCTTTTATAGGCCAGGTAAGTGGTCAGGTGGGGTATCTGGGCGCGCGCATGCGCACACGCTTCCTGTCAGGGCCGCGCATGGACGTGCGCTGCGCTGGGTGAACAAGGACACATACCCGAGCACCGCGAACCCTCGCATGCGCACCCGTTGTCCCGTGTACCTGTGTGCGCTGCTGAGCCGCTCTATTGCGCATGCGTACCCTAGGGAACCGGCACTGAAGCGCGATATTTCTCTGACAACAGGCATCTGCACCCACTTCCGGGACGAGATAGCCTCGCCCATATCCGAAGATGCATCCGAAGAAACACAGTTCCCAGGACACAACGGGGACCAATAACGACGCGCAGCGCGACTCGCGCATGCGCAGTAGGGAACCGGGAAGTGAAGCCGTTGCGGCTTCACTTCCTGATTCTCTGGCAGAGGATGGCGGCGGGGGGCAGCCGAGAGACGAGCGGTCGCTCGTCATCTTCTGCCGACACCGCTGGAACCATGAACAGGTAAGTGTCTATTTATTAAAAGTCAGCAGCTGCGGTATTTGTAGCTGCTGACTTTTAAAATGGAAAATTGTATCAAATACTTATCGTAATTTTCCTTTCCTGACGCCAAACCATGGCAGCATACTAGTGATAGAGTTCCGCCTTTTGACCACTCCCTCAGGACCAGTGAATAGCATAAATATAAGGCCTAGTTAGGCCCCACCCCATTCTCTGTAATTAGCTACATACCGAAACGTATAGGGGTGGGGCCATATGCTGCCATGGTTTGGCGTCAGGAAAGGAAAATTACGGTATTTGATACAATTTTCCATTTTCCTGATGCCAACATGGCAGCCTACTAGTGATAAATAACTAGCTGACAGGGTGGGATCTACTTGTCAAACCAATCTTCTAATTAGGATGAGACAGAGGACTGAATAGTCCTTCCTACAAAGTCCCCTGATGACAAGGCCCCCGGGTCTATTCCGTCAAGTTTGAGTAGGAATGTTGGAACGACCGTGTACCCCTGTACAGATGGACACCATAGATTCTCTTGAATGTGTTGCCTATGAGGCTTTAACCGCTCTGGTAGAGTGCTCTGCCGCCGCTGACGGAAGCTTGTGACCTCTATCCTATGCACAACCAAGCCTGCTAGGATCCAGGCGGTAACCTCATTCCCTTGATGATTCCCAACTGGAATGACAAAAGGTTTATTTAGACGACCTGAAAGGCACAATTGTGGAGAGATTCTCCTTTAAAGTTCTGAAAATGAACAGTACGTGTGACTTTCCTGTGTGATGATCTGGGAAGTTAGGCAATGTCCAGCTGTCTGTTAAAGGGGAGTTCCAGGCATTTTAACCACATGCCGACCGCGCTATAGTCGAAAGACGGCTACAGCGCGGTCGGGTTTCCCTGAGTGGACGTCCTATGGACGTCCTCCCAGAAACTTGCTCCCGCGCGCCCCCTGGGGCGCGCACTCGGGAACATCCGTGACCGCCGGGTCCCGAGGATCACGGTAGCGGCCGTTTACCACGTGATCGCTCCGTCAAATGACGGAGCGATCACATGTACACAAACCGGCGTCACGTCATGACGCCGGTTCCTCCCTCCCCTCTCTGTACCGATCGGTACAGAGAGGAGAGAAGCGGAGAGGGGGAGAGACGGGACCAGCGCTGTGGGCTGGATGTGTAGTGCCCACAGCGCTGGTCAATACACTGCCACCACTGTGCAATGCTCTGCCACCATTGTGCAATACTCTGCCACCACTGTGCAATGCTCTGCCATGCTCTGCCACCACTGTGCAATGCTCTGCCATGCTCTGCCACCACTGTGTAATGCTCTTCAACCAACCACTGTGCAATGCTCTGCAACCAACCACTGTGCAATGCTCTGCAACCAACCACTGTGCAATGCTCTGCCACCACTGTGCAATGCTCTGCCACCAACCACTGTGCAATGCTCTGCCACCACTGTGCAATGCTCTGCCACCAACCACTGTGCAATGCTCTGCCACCACTGTGCAATGCTCTGCCACCACTGTGCAATGCTCTGCCACCACTGTGCAATGCTCTGCAACCACTGTGCAATACTCTACCAACACTGTGCAACACTGTAATACGCTGCCAATACTCGCCAATACTCTGCCAATACTCTGTCAATACTCGCCAATACTCTGCCAATACTCGCCAATACTCTGCCAATACTCGCCAATACTCTGCCAATACTCTGCAATAATTTTTAATAGAAACAAAGAATTTTTTTTTTTTTTTTTACCGAACTTTCAGTATTTTTTGATTTATAGCGCAAAAAATAAAAAACCCAGCGGTGATTAAATACCACCAAAAGAAATCTCTATTTGTGTGAAAAAAAGGACACAAAATTCATTTGGGTACAGTGTTGCATGACGGAGTAATTGTCATTCAAAGTGTGAGAGCACCGAAAGCTGAAAATTGGTCTGGTTAGGAAGGGGGTTTAACTGCCCGGTGGTCAAGTGGTTAAAAGTCAGCAGCTACAAAAAGTGTAGTTGCTGACTTTTAAAAAAAAATGACACTTACCTGTTCCACGGTCCAGCGATGCGGCCGAACGGGGTGTCGCTCCTCTCCCCCTCCTCTTCGCTGGCGCCGCCATTTCCACTAAGGGCACCCGGCCGTGACAGCTTTCCTCTTCACGGCCGGGCACGCACGGCGCATGCGCGAGCCGCGCTGCGCTCCCGGAGTGGATAGGCGATCTCCTGGGACCTGTCACGTGTCCCAGGAGATCGTCTAGAGGGAGGAGTCGCCTAGGCGGTTACTGGGCGGAAGGAGGAAGTGGGACAGGAAGTCCCCCTCCTAATGAAGCCCCCACTCCCCCCCCCCAAAAAAATTACATGCCAAATGTGGCATGTAAGGGGGTGAGAAGTGCTTAAAGCGGAAGTTCCATTTTTAAGTGGAACTCCGCTTTAACCACTTTCAGCCCCAGACCAATTGGCAGCCAAAGGACCATGCCCCTTTTTGCGATTCGGCACTGCGTCGCTTTAACTGACAATTGCGCGGTCGTGCAACGTGGCTCCCAAACAAAATTGACATCCTTTTTTCCCCACAAATGGAGCTTTCTTTTGGTGGTATTTGATCGCCCCTGCGGTTTTTATTTTTTTTGCGCTATAAACAAAAATAGAGCGACAATTTTGAAAAAAATTCAATATTTTTTTACTTTTTGCTATAATAAATATCCCCAAAAAATATATAAATAAACATATTTTTTCCTCAGTTTAGGCCGATACGTATTCTTCTACATATTTTTGGTTAAAAAAAATCGCAATTAGCGATTATTGGTTTGCACAAAAATTATAGCGTTTACAAAATAGGGGATAGTTTTATAGCATTTTTATTAATATTTTTTTTTTTTACTAGTAATGGCGGCGATCAGCGATTTTTATTGTGACTGCGACATTATGGCGGACATTTTTGACACATTTTTGGGACCATTGTCATTTATACAGAAATCAGTGCTATTTAAATAGCACTGATTCCTATGTAAATGGCAGTGAAGGAGTTAACCACTAGGGGGCGGGGAGGAGTTAGTGTGACATGTGTTTTTTTTACAGTAGGGGGGCGTGGCTGTACGTCTGACGTCATTGATCGGCTTTCCCGATGACCAGGAACAGCCGATCAATGACAGGCAGAGTAGGAAGCGCGGGGAGAGGTTTGTTTACACAGACCTCTCCCCGTTCTTCAGCTCGGTGACCCGATTGCGGGACACCAGCGGCGATCGGGTCCGCTGGTCCCGCGGCCGTGGTCACGGAGCTCCCGCGGCGCGCTCGCGACCCCATGGCTAGGCAATTAAAGGGGACGTATATATACGTCCTTTTTGCCTAGCCGTGCCATTCTGTAGACGTATATCTACAGTAGGCGGTCAGAAAGCAGTTAAATAGCAGTCTGTTGCTACGTTTGACGCAGAATGATCTACAAGATGCAATTCTACTCTTTCTGGAAAGAAAGGTATATATTATAATTTTTTCTTTATTTTTTTTTTTACTTTGAAGCTCCAAGAGCTTGAATCTCTGATAACCTTCTGCTTAAAGTTCTTGCGATTGATACTGCTTTGTAAGTGATGGCTAAATGGTTAAACTGATACGAGATCCAGCAACTGCAATAGATCTTTTCTTCATTGGTGAGTGGTGACCGACTCCTCACGACTGCCCTCAAAAGTTGTGCAAACTGAAGGATTGTTGGTCCTTTCAAATGTGTTATTGCCAATATAGCCCACACTCGTGAGCTATGTGAGGATAGGCTAAGGCCTGGAGGAAGAATACAACAGCTGACACTGGAAGGGCAGTAGGATCAATGTCTCGCCCTACCAAGAAAAAAGCAAACTTATTCCAGAATTAGACCTAGATGTTGTAAGTAGAATGTCTTCTCGCACACAACAAAAGTAGAGATCACTCTGGAGTGAAACTGGAGCAACCGGAGTTGCCCATCCTCCCCCTTTAGTGCCCCAGTCGGCACATGTTATAGAGGGGAAATGTCTTCTGTATCCTGAAATGAATGGCCAGGGAAAACCGAGGGCCTCCTGGTCAATATGGAGAACTGGCTATGACAACTATGTTCTCCCTTGACAGCCTCAAGGGAAATCTCATTTATGGTAAATGTTGGGGAAAATATATAGGTTAGATTGCAGTCCCAGGGAGAGACCAGAGCATCTGCCCCTTGCGCCTTGGGGTACAGACAAAATCAGATCAAAGTTTGTGATTACTGTGGGAAAGGAGGAGGTCTGTCTGTGGTAGGCCCCACCTGTGGGCCAGCTGAGAGTAGACCTTGGATGTAGACCCACTCGTGCTCTGGGAAGCTTGTATTCGTTCAAAAGAAAAAAATATGCTGGGAGGTAAACTGCTTCCTGAAATTTTTTGCTGGTGATGTTCTGCCCCAGGCGTTATGGGTCTCACCTCTCCCAATAGCATATTGCTGCGAGTTTCATACTGGAGCTGAATATAGGCGACTGCTGCCCTGTTGCTAAACTGCAGGGAGATTGGTCCTCCTTGACTCTGTGTAGCGAGGCCAAAGTGCTTAAAAGGGCTGTTTGAACCCCCAGCGCGTTCCAGATTATCCTCCTTGGCTGGGAAGCTCTGATTGCCTTGACCGAAAGTCCTTCGCAATGCATCTTCCCGGCTGTCTTGCAGACAGGATTTGTAGCAATTCTCCAGTCTAAAAGGTCCTAACGGACCGAGACTTCAAGGTCTTTCCATCACCGCAGACCGCTACTCATACTGAGTAACACTTATTAACTGTGTTCTATCCTGTTTCCTCCCTCGCACTAAGAATTCTAGGTGAAATTTGCACTGAGAAGCCAATAGACATGTGCAATTAGTTTAGTTCCAAATTCGTTTTTTTTTTTAAATTTCGACAAATTCGTTAATTCGGAAATATACGAATTTACGAATGTGCAAATGTATGAATTTACAAATTTTCAAATATTCGGAAAAATCGATTTAACAAATTTTTTCAGAATATTCGTTAATTCGAATATTCGAAAATTTGTAAATTCGTACATTCGTAAATACGTACACTTGCACATTCGTAAATTCGTATATTCGCACATTCGTAAATTCGTACATTCGCAAATTCGTACATTCATAAATTCGGAAATCTGAATTTATAATTAAATAATAATAACTTAACTATTATTAACTATTAAATTATAGGTATTGTAATTTCCTTTTTAAATTTGGCTGTTAGTGAACGTAACAAATACAAATTTATCTTAAGTTACAAATTATCGGAAATAACGAACGCCGTATCCAAACAAATGGAACGTAATGCATTAATAATAATAAATAACAATAATAATAATAAAAAAAATGTATTATTATTATTTGTTATTCATTTGTTCCGTTCCATTTTGTTTAGATGCGGCGTTCGTTATTTCGGATAATTCGTAACTTCAGATAAATTCGTGTTCACTAACAGCCAAATTTGACAAATACCTATAATTTAATAGTTAGTCACTATTTCAGATTTTCTTTTTTATGGGTATTCAGATTTTCGTATTTCCAAATTTTAGAATTTTCTAATTTACGAATGAACGAATTTACGTATTTACAAATGTGCGAATGTACAAATGTTCGAATGTACGAATATACAAATTTTCTCATTTACGAATGTACGAATGAACGAATTTACGCATTTACAAATGTACAAATGTTCGCATGTACGAATTTACGAATGTACGAATATACAAATTTTCGAATGTACAAATGTTCGAATGTACGAATTTACGAATTTACAAATGAACGAATTTACTAATTGCGATCATAACGAATGACCCGAAAAAGAAAAAAAAAAAAAAAACGAATGAAACGAAAATGAAAATGAACGAATTTTTGGGCAGTGCACATGTCTAGAAGCCAACAAACAAGCGGAAGTATTCATCCTCAGAAATCTGTTCCAGATTATCACCACTTCCTCTGATTGAAATAAAACAGAGGAACTAGCAGAGCACCCCCGGGTACACCAACCATTGGGATGGAGAAAGTTGGCTTTGCTTTCCCTCTAAGGTGTGAGGATAGGATAGGCATCCTGACGATCCAGCAACAGCCTCCAGCCATGTGGTTATACTGTTTAATGGACTCCATCTTAAAGAACTCAAAGAGGGCCCCACAGGGTTCAACCTCTTCCGATCTGCAACTGGACACTAACCAACATCTCCTGCGACCTCCAAACAGGATTGGGTAGAAAACGTGCAAACCCTCTTGAGTCTGAGGTGTCTGTAAGCAATGTATGAATGAATGAATGAATGAAGGACTTGTATAGCGCTGCAAATCCGAACTGAATCGCCTCAAGGCGCTTGGCTGCCCTTGTTGTCCTGCTATATTAGAAGAGGTGGTCTTGAGTTTTTTCCTGAAGGCCCGATGGTTTTCTTCCAAGCGGATGTAGCAATCCATTCGCTGTTGTGGTGGACTTGTCAGCTTCGTGGGAGAGAGGAGCAGTGAGGAATCTCCCGAAGTGACCATGAGTGTCTGATACCTTCATCCAACATGCCGTCCAGAAACCAGTGAAGCGTGCCTTCTAGGTCTTACCTTAAGAGTCTGGGCATGCACCTGTGTGACTGGCTCACTGATCCCCCCAGAAGCCCGCACCAAGACACAAGCCAGACCCTCGACATCCACTGCCACAAAAATCGAATTCTTCGGCAAGACACTTCCAATAAGAAAACATATCCAAAGGGATGCAGACCCCGACACTCTCCTCAGAGTCCTGCAGGTGCAGCAGCTGGCTGATAATTACTAAACCATTCTCATTAGACTCACCCAGCACATAGGCTGGTTATTGCTGGTCTGCCGGCATCTGCAGATGCTACAGTATGTAGGAGCAGGTTGACCATTAGCTTGTTCAGAGTATACAGTTTCGACATCCTGTTTATACGGGCATTTTTCTCCACTTTTGTTTCTAGGAAGCAATACGCAATACCATATGGTCTCCCTAGCCGCCAAAGTGCCAGGATGCTCTTTCAGTGGCTATACAAGCAACTAGGAGGGACTTCCTGGTCAGCCTCCATATTTTGAATAGCAGACTGCTGCATCTGTAATAAATGTAACAATGACCCAGGCCCCCTTCCGTCCAATGAGAACCTCCAGAGCCATGAGTTGTCAACATCCCTCCACATAGAGTGGGTTGTAAGGCATAGTAGGTGCAGAGCATGTCTTTGGATTGTGTTGAGAAACCCACACAGGGAGAAGAAATAAACATCAAAACAAGTATTAGCATGTTGGGGAATTGAACCAGCAACCCCAGTGCTCCTAGACAGAATTGTCACCCACTTAGCCAGCAGGCAGCCTCTGCAAAGTCGATTCATGGGCACCAGACACCTGTGCCACCTGTCCAGGATTCACCCGGACAGTTCGGATTTTGAATCATGTGTCAGGGTTTCAGTCCACCTGAGACCCGGACATATTACCCAGACCGTGCTGTGGCTCCCCAAGTAACCGAGATAGTCATATACAAAACTGTTGCTGTTGTAGGCGGCTGTTTGGCCTCACTGAAAGGTGATGATGTCAGCAAGGGCAATTTGGCCACACCCACTAGAGCGCTCTGTGCATTACATTACTACTCTCCTTGGGGCACCCAAATGTGTCTGTGCAACGCCAACATGGCAGACTCCCAGACTACTACAGGAGAACAGCCACGCAGGGAAAAGCATCCAGCAAGATGCCACATCTGCACGTGAACAAGCGCGCTGTCTCCTATGGCAACAGTCTCCAACAGTTTCCATTACAAGTGTAACAGTTGCTCCGGGTAATTAAGGCAAGTTCAAAACAGAATCTTGTGCCATTCTTATCAATAATAAAGACATTTTGGCATTACCTGTTAGCTGCATACTTCTCCAGGCAGTGTCTACTCACCAGCCTCCCGGGCATAGATACTGCGCCACAGGCCCTGCAGGAATCTTGCTGGGGCGCTGGCTCTGGGGAAGAGGAGCAAAGACTTCTTCCTTGGAGCTCTTCTCCTGAGCGGGAGCGCCATCCGGGCTATGCTCCTCTGAAGAACGTCCGCCTTGCCTTGGCCCGGCCATCTTGAGAGCGTGGGCGTGCGGGGCTGAAGCAAATCAAAGCCAATACGCGTGAGAGGGCACTCTTTTTCCTGAAAACTTACCAATATGGTGGTCCCCACCCTAGTTGTTGAGGGTCTTTATATGAGCGGTAACTGACTTTTTATCTGTGGAGAAATGGGACGGCCAGCTGAGGTGAGGATAGCTGAAAAGCGACAGAAGGATCAGGAGTAGATATAGGAGAAAGGATTCCACTTTCCTTTTTTTTTTTCTTTTTTTTTATCTACATATACTTACATATGTACACATATACAAACATACCCACATATATACACACACACACATACCTACACACATATACTGCAGAGGGTCAGTCTGGGGCAGGTTAGGAAAGGGTTAATTAAAGACAGGGCTGGTGCAAGGAGTTTTGACACCCTAGGCGAAACCTAATTTTGCCGCCCCCTGGCTCCACCCCTGACTCCACCCCTTTGCCCTGCCAATGTATACCCCACATTTTTAATGAAGCGCCCATCAAATGCAGCCTAACCATCACCCATCAATGCAGCCTCACCAGCGCCCATCAAATGCAGCCTCACCAGCGCCCATCAATGCAGCCTTACCAGCGCCCATCAATGCAGCCTCACCAGCGCCCATCAATGCAGCCTCACCAACGCCCATCAGTGCAGCCTCACCAGCGCCCATCAATGCAGCCTCACCAGCACCCATCAATCCAGCCTCACCAGCGCCCATCAGTGCAGCCTCACCAGCGCCCATCAATCCAGCCTCACCAGTGCCCATCAATGTAGCCTCACCAGCGCCCATCAAATGCAGCCTCACCAGCGCCCATCAATGCATCCTCACCAACGCCCATCAATCCAGCCTCACCAGTGCCCATCAATGCAGCCTCACCAGCGCCCATCAATGCAGCCTCACTAACGCCCATCAAATGCAGCCTCACCAGCGCCCATCAATGAATGTTTGCTTGCTTTCATTCATTCGGGAGTCGGGACACAGACACAGTCCTTCGCCACCACTGCGCCTCTGACACTATGTGTGAACAGAGCGTCCGCTGCCTACTGATGCTGAGACTTAGTTGCTTGCTGCAGAGAGAAGAAACACCAGTGGCCGGGCGCCCTAGGCAGCAGTGCGCCCTAGGCGGCTGCCTAGTTTGCCTAGTGGTAGCACCGGCTCTGATTAAAGAGGGTAGGAACCCTCAGCCCTGCTTACTGTCAGCTGAGCTGAAGATGTCAGAGGAGTTGTGTGTTTGGAGAGAGAGAGAGAGAGAGACAGTGTGAGGATCCATTTGCTGGATTGTGAACCTGCTGGGGTGAGTAAAACCATATCAGAGACTGTAGCTCTGACTAGAGCCCTGTACTATGTCTATATATCAGCCTGTTGGTTAAAGAGACTGAACCTTTCCTATCTCTGCACCAGCCTGTCTTTTTCTTCTGTTTGTTTTGCTGAATAAAGCCATTTTTATTTTACTGAACTGTCTGAACCGCCCTTTCACCCCTCTGATCCCCTACAATACATACATGTATTAACATACACTCCCACATCCATTTTTTTTTTTTTAAACGTGTATATACATATACACACACCCATATCACATATACATACATACATACCTATACACACACATGCAACACCTGCAGGGGACAGCAGGAAATGGGAAAGGTAATGAAGGACACGAGGGAGACATAGGTAAAAGGTACAGGCGACCCTGTATGGCACAAAGGGGCTAAGGCCCCTTTCACACTGGGGCGGTGATCCGCGGTGACGGTAAAGCAGCGCTATATTTAGCGCTGCTTTACCGCCGTTTTCACCGCGGTTTTCGGCCGCTCGCGGTGCGGTTTTACCCCCCGCGAGCGGCCGAAAAAGGGTTAAACACCCCCCGCAGAGCGCCGCCGTAGCCGCGGTATTGCCGCGGTAACCGCGGTATTGCCGCGGTTTTACGGCGGTCTCCCATTGTAATCAATGGGAAGGAGCGGTATAGGAGCGGTGAACACACGGCTCCTATCCCGCTCCAAAGATGCTGCTAGCAGGACTTTTTTTGTCATCCTGCTAGCGCACCGCTCCAGTGTGAAAGCCCGCCGCTTTCACACTGGAGTTAAAGGGGCCGGATTTTTTCATGCGGTGAACAGGCGCTATTTTTAGCGCTGCACCGCATGAAAAACGCCCCAGTGTGAAAGGGGCCTTAGAGAGAGATAAAGCATAGCTGGCCCCCCCATATTCCACAAGTGCTGCAGTTATCAATTTTAAAAGCAGATTTCGCTCCTAAAGAGGAAACACTGCAGGGGCCCCAATAAGACCCACAGAAGGGGCTCCCAGACTATAGCGCATGTTAGCAGCCTGAGCGCTGGGACTTCGCACTGGGAGAGGCTTGAACTAGACATGTGCACAATAGAAAAATTTGTTTAGTTTCTGTTCGTTTCCGTTGATTCGTAACGATTCGTAAATTCGTAAGTCGTCGGTGTTCGTATTCGTAGCGATTCGTATTTTCGTAAGAGTTATTTTTTCATTGATTCGTTTTTCCGTTAGTTTCATTTTCGTTTATTCGAAATTCGGACGCATTCGTATTTTCGTAGATTTAGTTACATTCGTACTTTCGTAAGATTGATTTATTCGTACTTTTGTAACATTGTTTTCGTAGATTCGTAATCGGAGCATAATTCATAATTTTATGTGATGTGTATGCTATTATTACATTGTAAGAGACACGGAAAATGACGAATCGAAATAAAAAGTTACGAATGTACGAATTTTTTCGTTCAATCCATTCGAAGCACGTTAAGCAGCGCCATTGTAAGAGACAAGGAAAATTACCAATTCAACAAAAAAAAAAAGTTACGAATGTACAAATTTTTTCGTTCATTTTGATTTTCGTTGTTCCTGTTTTAGTTTTTCGGATTTTCTTCTTTCGTAGTTTCGTTGTTTCTAATTTGGTTATTTCGGATTTTCGTTGTTTTTCATATTCGTTCGATTCGATAATTCGTTATTCGTTAACATTTTTAGCAAATCATTCGCTCATTCGTACGATATGAATGAACGAATATAACGAATTTTAACGGAAAACGAATAAAAACGAAACTAATTGCACATGTCTAGCTTGAACCCAGCCGGATGCTGCACGGAGGCAGAGGGGGGGACATAGTACTGCTTACTCTTCACTGGTGCGTTGAGGTATGAGGGAAAAAAAGAAGAATGGGGTGGGGCCTAACTAGGCCTTATATTTATGCTATTCACTGGTCCTGAGGAGTGGTCAAGAGGCGGAGCTCTATCACTAGTATGCTGCCATGGTGGCGTCAGGAAATTATTTTTTTCAGGTGGACCACCTCTTTAAAAATGTTAAAATGTATCAATATCCAAAACTTAGAACTCTGTTGAAAAAACTGAAAACAAATATTTCCGCCAGCAAAAGATTGAGAGCGGGTTCTCTATTTTTCCGAGCGGAAAAAGTTCTGTTTGGAAATTTCGATCGTCTGTAGCAATTCCGACGCGCACAATTCCTACGCATGCTCGGAAACAATTTGACGCATGCTCGGAAACAATTTGACGCACGCTCGGAAGCATTGCACTTCATTTTCTCGGCTCGTCGTAGTGTTGTACGTCACCGCGTTCTTGACGGTTCGAAAGCTCAGAGAACTTTTGTGTGACCGTGTGTATGCAAGCCAACATTGAGCGGAATTCCGTCGGAAAAACCATCCAAGATTTTTCCGACGGAAATTCCGCTCATGTGTACGTGGTATTAGAACCCCCAAACATTATATATTTATTTTAGCAGAGGCCCTAGAGAATAAAATGGTGGGTGTTGTAATTTTTTTTATGTCTCATGGTATTTACACAGTGGTTTTTCAAACTCAAATTTTTGGGGGGAAAAATACTCTTTAATGAATGTTACTGCACACAAGCACAAATAAATTACTAAAAAATAATGATTATTATTATCTTTTAATAAATATAATTATAATAGATAATGCTTTTATATTATAATATTAAAATACCTTATTATATAGATTATTTATTATTATTTTATAATAAATGTCATTATTATATATAATAATATAATATTATTATATTATATTAATAATATTATAATAATATAATACATTATTATATCTATTATTATTATTATTAATAATAATAATAATAATACAAATAATAATAATAATAATAATAATAGTAGTAGTAGTAGTAGTAGTAGTAGTAGTAGTAGTATTGGTAGCATAAATGTAACTGTAATATATATTTACATTATATTATATCATATTATTATTATTATCATATTCTGTAAAGATCAAATTACCCATATTTTTGTACCCAAAACACAGTTTATTATATAGAGCAGCCCACTTTTATTATATCTCAAGCCGCATAATATCTTTTAATTACATATAAAGTTGAAATTACCCATTGAAAGTCACATAAGAGTGTCTGACTACACAGCTCTGTCACAACCTAATAACCCATCCCCCACAGAGGTGCACCTTCTACAAAAGTTTACATTTCTTGTAAAAAAAAAAAAAAAAAAAAGATGATTATTATCATATTATATTATTAAAATACTTTATTATATAGATGATTTATTGTTATTATTATTATTATTATTATTATTTTATAATAAATGTAATTATAATATATAATTATATAATAATAAAATACATTATTATATATATTATTATTATTAGTAGTAGTAGTAGTATTATATTATTCATTATATTCTATTATATTAAAATAATAAAATACATTATTATATAAATGATTATTATTATTATTATTATTATTATTATTATTAGTATTAGTAGTAGTAGTAGTAGTAGTAGTAGGAGTAGTAGTAGTAGTAGTAGTAGTAGTATATTATTCATTATATTCTATTATATTAAAATAATAAAATACAATATTATATAAATTATTATTATTAGTAGTAGTAGTGGGAGTAGTAGTAGTAGTATATTATTCATTCTATTCTATTATATTATAATAATAAAATACATTATTATATAAATTATTATTTTTATACAATAAATGTCATTATAATATATAAATATATTTTACTATAACAATAAAATATATTATGATATAAATGAATTATTATTATTATTATTATACATTATTATTTATAAAAAGGGCTGAAATGGATCTTAAACCTGGACGCCATCCAGCCAGCGCGGGACTACTGGAATTAATCCCTAATAACTTGTTTAAGTGTCGACGCCGCCCTCGTCTCGCGGCCTAATCACTTTCAGCGAGCTGTAAATGCGAGCACTTAGACGCACGAGCCACGATACGGCACGCTTGGAGTGCGTTGACACGGTGCCAGCCGCGGCCTCCTCACGTTAAAAAAAAGCTCCCAAAACTATTAGTGTCTTAGGATTACCTGGCTCAGGGACGGGTTATAAACAGCTCTTAAACGCCAACCCGCTCGCCGCTCGGCAGCGTTACTAATCTGCTCAGCCGGAGCCAGCGTGAAGCCCCCGGAGAGCCGATGGAAAATGCAATTGAAACGTTCTTTAATGAGGGATTAATCTAAGCGAAAATTCCGATGGCAGCCAAGAGAGCGCATAGCGAGCGTCTAAGTTACGAATTCCATACCTCTCTGGAGATAAAGCGCTTTGACCCCTCGGATACACGAGAAGAGGGGAGCGCGGTGGGTGTCGCAGATTAATATTTTATTAAAAGGCGAGCCGGAGCCAGCGGAGTTATTGAAACCACATGGAAGGTTCAGCACAAAGAGAAGTCATTTGCATAGACTTTTCCCTCCAACCAATTTGTAACATGTGTCTTACAAGGCCGCTAATATCAGTTCTTGTCAGTTTGACCCACTGAAGCGTCTCGTCTCTCCGCCGACCGCGGCTCCGCGTACTGTCAATGCGCTACTTGGATCGCCCGTTTAATGCTAAAACGCAGATTCACAGCATCGCAAAACTGCACGGAGAGTGGTTTCTATTATAATCTATGGAGATCTTCATATCAGCCCATTACATCACAGGAAAGTGCGCTGCGTTTTGGGAAAATTCGACTTGCGTCATCTAAAGACGCACTAAAAACACAACTACTGTACTGTACATTTTAATCAGTGCACATTCAGTCACATGGTCATGATTTTATGGGCGAAAATAAAAAAAAAAGGAGAAACTACACGTAAAATGCGTCTTGCATTGCATTACATTTTAAGGCATAATGCGTTTTCCCATGCGATGGCGTGGACAGGCCTTTATTGTTGCAATTTTTTTTTTTTACTTTTTAAGTACTAATAGACTCATCCTTTAAACCAGGTGTTGGTAAACCCTGACATGCGATTCCATTTGCATCTGCTGCCATTGGCTGTAATTGATAGCCCAGTAGAATGTACATTACAAAGCCGGGCCCATCCCATTCCCCCGATGTCACTGAAAGCCTGCCGGTGACTGAGGTGCATGCATTGGTTCTGATCTGAGTTGAGAGGTGCATGCATTGGTTCTGGGTGTGAGGTGCATGCATTGGTTCTGCATGTGAGGTGGTGAATGAGGGAATCCCGCCCACACCCCTACAGCTGTACCCTATGTTCCTAAAGGTTTAGGGGTTGGGTCAGAATTGTAAGCATTGGTTCTGATCTGAGGTGTGAGGTGCATGCATTGGTTCTGATCTGAGGTGTGAGGTGCATGCATTGGTTCTGATCTGAGGTGTGAGGTGCATGTATTGGTTCTGATCTTAGTTGCGAGGTGCATGCATTGGTTCTGATCTGAGGTGTGAGGTGCATGCATTGGTTCTGATCTTAGTTGCGAGGTGCATGCATTGGTTCTGATCTGAGGTGTGAGGTGCATGCATTGGTTCTGATCTTAGTTGTGAGGTGCATGCATTGGTTCTGATCTGAGGTGTGAGGTGCATGCATTGGTTCTGGTGTGAGGTGCATGCATTGGTTCTGATCTGAGGTGTGATTTTCATGCATTGGTTCTGATCTGAGGTGTGAGGTACATGCATTGGTTCTGATCCGAGGTGTGAGGTGCATGCATTGGTGCTGATCTGAGTTGTGAGGAGCATGCATTGGTGCTGATCTGAGGTGTGAAGTGCATGCATTGGTTCTGATCCAAGGTGTGAGGTGCATGCATTGGATCTGATCTGAGGTGTGAAGTGCATGCATTGGTTCTGATCAGAGGTGTGAGGTGCATGCATTGGTTCTGATCTGAGGTGTGAAGTGCATGCATTGGTTCTGATCCGAGGTGCATGCATTGGTTCTGATCTAAGGTGTGAGGTGCATGCATTGGTTCTGATCTGAGGTGTGAAGTGCATGCATTGGTTCAGATCCGAGGTGTGAGGTGCATGCATTGGTTCTGATCTGAGTTGTGAGGTGCATGCATTGGTTCTGATCCGAGTTGTGAGGTGCATGCATTGGTGCTGATCTGAGTTGTGAGGTGCATGCATTGGTTTTGATCGGAGTTGTGAGGTGCATGCATTGGCTCTGAGCTGAGGTGTGAGGTGCATGTATTGGTTCTGGATGTGAGGTGCATGCATTGGTGCTGATCCGAGGTGTGAGGTGCATGCTTTGGTTCTGGATGTGAGGTGCATGCATTGGTTCTGATCCGAGGTGTGAGGTGCCTGCATTGGGGATGATCTGGGGTGTGAGGTGCATGCATTAGTTCTGATCCAAGTTGTGATGTGCATGCATTGGTTCTGATCCGAGGTGTGAGATGCATGCATTGGTTCTGATCCGAGGTGTGAAGTGCATGCATTGGTTCTGATTCGAGGTGTGAGGTGCATGCATTGGTTCTGATCTGAGGTGTGAGGTGCATGCATTGGTTCTGATCCGAGGTGTGAGGTGCATGCATTGGTTCTGATCCGAGGTGTGAGGTGCATGCACTGGTTCTGATCTGAGGTGTGAGGTGCATGCATTGGTGCTGGTCCGAGGTGTGAGGTGCATGCACTGGTTCTGACCTGAGGTGTGAGGTGCATGCATTGGTGCTGATTGTGAGGTGTAAGGTGCATGCATTGGTTCTGATCCGAGGTGTGAGGTGCATGCATTGGTTCTGATCTGAGGTGTGAGGTGCATGCATTGGTTCTGATCTGAGGTGCATGCATTGGTTCTGATCTGAGGTGTGAGGTGCATGTATTGGTTCTGATCTGAGGTGTGAGGTGCATGCATTGGTTCTGATCCGAGGTGTGAGGTGCATGCATTGGTGCTGATCTGAGGTGTGAGGTGCATGCATTGGTTCTGATCTGAGGTGTGAGGTGCATGCATTGGTTCTGATCCGAGGTGTGAGGTGCATGCATTGGTTCTGATCTAAAGTGTGAGGTGCATGTATTGGTTCTGATCCGAGGTGTGAGGTGCATGCATTGGTGCTGATCCGAGGTGTGAGGTGCATGCATTGGTTCTGAACATGTTCTGCATGTTTACCAGTTAATCTATTATTGCTCTATAGTTGCCCATTAGCAGTACAACTATAAGTGCAACAACTGAAAACAAACTAATGGTGATCATACAGACTTTAAAAAGTAATAGATTTCTTTTGCAATCAATCTCTCCCAAAATAATTGATCTATAGCGACAATTTAATCGATCGATATGCCACACACAGAGAAGTGGATTTTAATTGGTAGTTAGAAGATATGATCTTACATTTTTACATCTTAAATGAATAACATCTCTGTTACCACCATGCAGTCTCATAATCTGATCGATCGAAATAGAATTGGCTTCATCATCAAAGCATCTTGGTGCTGATGACTGATGCAAAACGATCAATCATTTCCTGCCCTGGCCGGCTTAGTTTGGCCCAATGTAATCTAAGATGAATCTAGATCGGTCTGATGGCTGATTAATTATTTGCCTTTTTTCAATCATTTTGATGGCATCGCACATCGATCAGATAATAATGTGATGGAAGTGTGTATGGCCACCATAAGAATACAGTGCGATGTATGAGGGGCATAGCGAGGATCAGGGAACGGTGACGGTGCAGAATGTGATATTTGCTGACAAAATGTTTAATATTTGCCTTTTCTGTACTATAACATTGATCTTGGCACGGCAGAGCTGAGCGCCCCGTGGCGGCGGCGGCGCTCAGTGTTATCCGGGGGTGATGGAGAAGAATGCAGGGGAGCGGCCATGGTTGGTTTAGCAAATCTGTCCTTCTGAAGGTCATAAGCAGCACAGCGTCTCAGGATTACAGCTACGGTGCTACAGAGGCTTTATCCTGGGGCGGGATTGTGAGGGCTGTGACTGATCCTCCTAGTAATGGAGCTCTGATTGGTCAGGTGATCTTGGTAGACTGACAGTGATCACCAGTTGATGTTTATGGCTCCAAAGACCAATGTGACCAATGCTGGTAGAAGCAGCCAGTGCACAATGGAGGTGAATCTATGCTCAGGTACCACTTCCATAGCTTGTTGCTAACGCAGCATTTATAACTGAGGGTGGGGTTTCTGTTCGTGGGTGCGTCCTCATTTTCAACACCCACCATGGGATTCTTAGTAGGTGAGCTCTGACTCTCAAGGCTCATAAGATCTTCTGTACTCTAGGAGGAGGTCCGCTCTCCCCATTCTGCTGCCCCCAAAGGATGGTATTCCTCCATCGTGCTTCTCTAGGTAGACCGGAAGGATAGGGGCCTGTGCACAAGATCCACCCCTTTCATTTTATGAATGTGCGAGTATTGTCTGCCTTATAGTCAGAGCTACTTCTACTAACTGAACAGACCAGAAAAGAGAAAAAAGAGGTGGGCTCATGGTTCTTAAACTATAGAGAGTATAGAGAGTCTTTTGGATCCAACCACCATTCCCTACACCCCTTCACCCCATATCTCCTGCACCCCCAACTCCCTTCCTCCTTTACTCCTTTATTCACTCCCCCCTACATGCCATGCAAGCCTAAATCCCTACATCCCTTTCACCCTTTCCTCCTACATCCCCTGTAAGAACCTCCTTCCAACTACATCCCCTGCATACCTTTTCCTTTACATCGTCCCACTACATCCCAAGCGCCCCCTTCCCTCTACCTCCCCCTCCCCGTCACCCCCCCCCATCCCACTCCCTCTCACCCTCACCCCCCCCAGCAGCCTCTTCCCCCTACCTCCCCATCTCACCATTCTCTCTACATTCCCTACACCTCCTTCCCTCTACCTCCCCATCACCTCCTTCCCTCTACCTCCCCATCACCTCCTTCCCTCTACATCCCCATCACCTCCTTCCCTCTACCTCCCTATCACCCCCTTCCCTCTACATCCCCATCACCTCCTTCCCTCTACCTCCCCATCACCTCCTTCCCTCTACATCCCCATCACCTCCTTCCCTCTACCTCCCTATCACCCCCTTCCCTCTACATCCCCATCACCTCCTTCCCTCTACCTCCCCATCACCTCCTTCCCTCTACCTCCCCATCACCTCCTTCCCTCTACCTCCCCATCACCTCCTTCCCTCAACCTCCCCATCACCTCCTTCCTTCTACCTCCCCATCACCTCCTTCCCTCTACATCCCCATCACCTCCTTCCCTCTACATCACCCCCTTCCCTCTAAATCCCCATCACCTCCTTCCCTCTACATCCCCATCACCTCCTTCCCTCAACCTCCCCATCACCTCCTCCCCTCTACATCCCCATCACCTCCTTCCCTCTACCTCCCCATCACCTCCTGCCCTCTACCTCCCCATCACCTCCTCCCCTCTACCTCCCCATCACCTCCTTCCCTCTACCTCCCCATTACCTCCTTCCCTCTACCTCCCTATCACTTCTTTCCCTCTACATCACAATCACCTCCTTCCCTCTACCTCCCCATCACCTCCTTCCCTCTACATCCCCATCACCTCCTTCCCTCTACCTCCCCATCACCTCCTTCCCTCTACCTCCCCATCACCTCCTTCCCTCTACATCCCCTACATCTCATTCCTTCTACCTCCCCACCACCCCCTTCCCACTACATCCCAAGCACCCCCTTCCCTCTACCTCCCCATCACCCCCTTCCCTCTACATCCCCATCACCTCCTTCCCTATACCTCCCCATCACCTCCTTCCCTCTACATCCCCATCACCTCCTTCCCTCTAAATCCCCATCACCTCCTTCCCTCTACATCCCCATGACCTCCTTCCCTCTACATCCCCATCACCTCCTTCCCTCTACCTCTCCATCACCTCCTTCCCTCTACCTCCCCATCACCTCCTTCCCTCTACCTCCCCATCACCTCCTTCCCTCTACCTCCCCATCACCTCCTTCCCTCTACCTCCCCATCACCTCCTTCCTTCTACCTCCTTCCCTCTACCTCCCAATCACCTCCTTCCCTCTACCTCCCCATCACCTCCTTCCCTCTACATCCCCATCACCTCCTTACCTCTACCTCCCCATCACCTTCTTCCCTCTACATCCCCATCACCTCCTTCCCTCTACCTCCCCATCACCTCCTTCCCTCTACATCCCCATCACCTCCTTCCCTCTACCTCCCCATCACCTCCTTCCCTCTACCTCCCCATCACCTCCTTCCCTTTACATCCCCATCACCTCCTTCCCTTTACATCCCCATCACCTCATTCCCTCTACATCCCCATCACCTCCTTCCCTCTACATCCCCATCACCTCCTTACCTCTACATCCCCATCACCTCCTTCCCTCTACCTCCCCATCACCTCCTTACCTCTACATCCCCATCACCTCCTTCCCTCTACCTCCCCATCACTTCCTTCCCTCTACATCCCCATCACCTCCTTCCCTCTACCTCCCCATCACCTCCTTCCCTCAACCTCCCCATCACCTCCTTCCCTCTACCTCCCCATCACCTCCTTCCCTCTACATCACCATCACCTCCTTCCCTCTACATCCCCATGACCTCCTTCCCTCTACATCCCCATCACCTCCTTCCCTCTACCTCTCCATCACCTCCTTCCCTCTACCTCCCCATCACCTCCTTCCCTCTACCTCCCCATCACCTCCTTCCCTCTACCTCCCCATCACCTCCTTCCCTCTACCTCCCCATCACCTCCTTCCTTCTACCTCCTTCCCTCTACCTCCCAATCACCTCCTTCCCTCTACCTCCCCATCACCTCCTTCCCTCTACATCCCCATCACCTCCTTCCCTCTACCTCCCCATCACCTTCTTCCCTCTACATCCCCATCACCTCCTTCCCTCTACCTCCCCATCACCTCCTTCCCTCTACCTCCCCATCACCTCCTTCCCTCTACCTCCCCATCACCTCCTTCCCTTTACATCCCCATCACCTCCTTCCCTTTACATCCCCATCACCTCCTTCCCTCTACATCCCCATCACCTCCTTCCCTCTACATCCCCATCACCTCCTTACCTCTACATCCCCATCACCTCCTTCCCTCTACCTCCCCATCACCTCCTTACCTCTACATCCCCATCACCTCCTTCCCTCTACCTCCCCATCACTTCCTTCCCTCTACATCCCCATCACCTCCTTCCCTCTACCTCCCCATCACCTCCTTCCCTCAACCTCCCCATCACCTCCTTCCCTCTACCTCCCCATCACCTCCTTCCCTCTACATCACCATCACCTCCTTCCCTCTACATCCCCATCACCTCCTTCCCTCTACATCCCCATCACCTCCTTCCCTCTACCTCCCCATCACCTCCTTCCCTCAACCTCCCCATCACCTCCTTCCCTCTACCTCCCCATCACCTCCTTCCCTCTACATCCCCATTACCTCCTTCCCTCTACATTCCCTACATCTCCTTCCCTCTACCTCCCCATCACCTCCTTCCTTCTACCTCCCCATCACCTCCTTCCCTCTACATCCCCATCACCTCCTTCCCTCTACCTCCCCATCACCTCCTTCCCTCTACCTCCCCATCACCTCCTTCCCTCTACATCCCCATCACCTCCTTCCCTCTACATCCCCATTACCTCCTTCCCTCTACCTCCCCATCACCTCCTTCCCTCTACATCCCCATCACCTCCTTCCCTCTACCTCCCCATCACTTCCTTCCCTCTACATCCCCATCACCTCCTTCCCTCTACCTCCCCATCACCTCCTTCCCTCAACCTCCCCATCACCTCCTTCCCTCTACCTCCCCATCACCTCCTTCCCTCTACCTCCCCATCACCTCCTTCCCTCTACATCCCCATCACCTCCTTCCCTCTACGTCCCCATCACCTCCTTCCCTCTACCTCCCCATCACCTCCTTCCCTCTACATCCCCATCACCTCCTTCCCTCTACCTCCCCATCACTTCCTTCCCTCTACATCCCCATCACCTCCTTCCCTCTACCTCCCCATCACCTCCTTCCCTCAACCTCCCCATCACCTCCTTCCCTCTACCTCCCCATCACCTCCTTCCCTCTACATCACCATCACCTCCTTCCCTCTACATCCCCATCACCTCCTTCTCTCTACATCCCCATCACCTCCTTCCCTCTACCTCCCCATCACCTCCTTCCCTCTACCTCCCCATTACCTCCTTCCCTCTACCTCCCCATCACCTCCTTCCCTCTACATCCCCATCACCTCCTTCCCTCTACCTCCCCATCACCTCCTTCCCTCTACCTCCTCATCACCTCCTTCCCTCTACCTCCCCATCACCTCCTCCCCTCAACCTCCCCATCACCTCCTTCCCTCTACCTCCCCATCACCTCCTTCCCTCTACATCCCCATTACCTCCTTCCCTCTACATTCCCTACATCTCCTTCCCTCTACCTCCCCATCACCTCCTTCCTTCTACCTCCCCATCACCTCCTTCCCTCTACATCCCCATCACCTCCTTCCCTCTACCTCCCCATCACCTCCTTCCCTCTACCTCCCCATCACCACCTCCCCTCTACCTCCCCATCACCTCCTTCCCTCTACCTCCCCATCACCTCCTTCCCTCTACCTCCCCATCACCTCCTTCCCTCTACATCCCCATCACCTCCTTCCCTCTACCTCCCCATCACCTCCTTCCCTCTACCTCCCCATCACCTCCTTCCCTCTACATCCCCATCACCTCCTTCCCTCTACCTCCCCATCACCTCCTTCCCTCTACCTCTCCATCACCTCCTTCCCTCTACATCCCCATCACCTCCTTCCCTCTACCTCCCCATCACCTCCTTCCCTCTACATCCCCATCACCTCCTTCCCTCTACATCCCCATCACCTCCTTCCCTCTACATCCCCATCACCTCCTTCCCTCTACATCCCCATCACCTCCTTCCCTCTACATCCCGATCACCTCCTTCCCTCTACATCCCGATCACCTCCTTCCCTCTACCTCCCCATCACCTCCTTCCTTCTACCTCCCCATCACCCCCTTCCTTCTACATCTCCATTCCACCTTCCCTCTACCATTCCATCACCACCTTCACTCTACCTCCACATCACCCCCTTCCCTCTACATTCCTTACACCCACTTCCCTCTACCTTCCTATCACCCCCTTCCCTCTACATTCCCTACACCCCCCTTCTCCCTATACTCCCTACACCCCCTTCCCTTTACCTCCCCATCACCCCCTTCCCTCTACATTCCCTACATCCCCTTCTCCCTACACTCCCTTCCCTTTACCTCCCCATCACCCCCTTCCCTCTACATTCCCTACACATCCTTCCCTCTACATTCCCTACACCCCCTTCCCTCTATATTTCCAGCATCCTCTGGCTTTCCATGCCTTTTTGCACCTCCCTTTCTTAATGTGTTCAGTACTTTTTCCCTGTGTCATTCCATTTTACACCTAACTTAATTTCTGAACATATTTGTTTTGGTGTTTTTTTTGTATGTATGGATTGCATGGGTTGTTACTGACATGTGGTGTCAGTTTTCATGTCAATACCACCTTTACCAATAGATTTACCTCGAAAAATGGTGAGGTGTTCAATACTTATTGTACCCGCTGTATATAATAGGCACAGCCATGCCTGTGTCACATTCTCCTCTATTAGGCAAACAAGTCCTCTGAGAACCCTTGTGATGTTTGCGCCGAGTATTTCCGAACTCCTGAATGAAAGTATCACATCCATCCCGGGAGTCGCTCTATTGTTTCCAGATGTGACTCCGTAATCTCGTCTTTTTTATCCCAAAGTCAGCGATGGCAGGACGGAGCCCCCAGCAGCTTCCCATGGAACTCTCGTCCTATCCCATCACACGGCGGAACGGGACAGAAAAAGAACTTGGAGATGGACTTCAGGGAACTTAATTTGCACGCCTCGGTGAAGTGGATGTCAACCCTCATTGGAGGACATTGAGTTATCTCTGTGCTCTGTGCATCATCAACCGTTGTCATTGTTACAAATAAAATATTTGTTTTTTTGGCTTTTATTTGCACTTCGCATATTTAATGACATTATGGTCCCGGATCCCGGAATGTTGTGAAACCTGCCCTTGGTTGTATCTCATTACTGCTCATCTCTTGCTGTCTTTTTTCTGCCCCCTCCTCCCTGTCTACATGCACTCCTATAGAGGAGCCCTGGGGGGCATCCTAAAATTTATTACACAAAATTGTGACTTTTAGGGCTCATTTACACTTGCTTCGGCTTCAACACACATTGATGGCTAGTTTACACTTGCTTCAAACTAAGGCTTCGTACACAGATTATTAACCGCTTCCCGACCGGCGCACAACGATGTACGTCGGCAGAATCGCACGGACAGGCATAAGGGCGTATATAAGTCCCTTTTTAAATGCCTCCGTGCCATCAGGAGCGCGCCAGGTCGGGACCCCCGTGAGGCCGGTCGCAATCTTGCTTCCTGGTTCTGGACCGGGGTAGCCCCGCGAGGGGTCCCGGGCCTAGGAGCATTTGCCGTCTCACAGGCATGGTCAGTCTGACTAGCCCTATAGACCCGCATGGTCGGGGGTGGGGATCCGTCTGTTCTCGAGTCTCGGAGCCGGTTAGCACGAGGCCCAGTAACTGAGGGAGGATTGGGGGGGACACTGCAACTCGTACAGGTAACCAGGGGAGGACTCTTTGGAGGAGGGCCAACAGGTTGGCATCTCGGTAAGAGCCTGAAAGCTGAGTTGTATGGACACTAAAGAATCCGCACTTCCACAGTACTGCCAAGGAGACAGAGAAAGTTCCAGGTACTGTAAGAAAGGTTCCTACTATCTTCGGTTACAAGTTTATTCCGTGTCAGAGACTTTTGCAAGTTTCCGGATCACATTGTTGGCTGCTAGACCTCTGGCTAGAGGTCTATCCGGCATTGAAGCGCCCAGCTGCGAGTGGCTACTCTCTGGGTTGATTAGAGACATTTAGTGGATGTCAGCAGTTCAAGGTGCCTGAGTTTCTTCACCCGTACCCTCTATTCACATAAGAGGCTGTGTTATGTTGGATGTTACCACTGCAGAATAAAAACCTTAAAAAGGACTTTTATGTGTCAGCATCCAAAGTTGTTGGTTACCAACCCTGGGAACCCCTAGACAGTCATCGACAAGCCGTGAGGAGGTAACTGGTAAGCCTAAGAAATCAAGGCCGCCCCTCTGGCCGCTAGACATGTGCAATTCGTTTAGTTTTTTTTTTCGTTAAAATTCGCTATATTCGTTCATTCGTTATCGTACGAATGAACGAACGATTCGCTAAAAGTTTTAACAAATAACGAATGTTCGAATCGAACGAATCCGAAAAACAACGAAAATCTGAAATAACCAAATTAGAAACAACGAAACTACGAAAGAAGAAAATCCGAAAAACGAAAACAGTAACAACGAAAATCAAAATTAACGAAAAAATTCGTACATTCGTAACTTTTTTTTTTGTTGAATTGGTAATTTTCCGTGTCCCTTACAATGGTGCTGCTTAACGTGCTTCGAATGGATTGAACGAAAAAATTTGTACATTCGTTACTTTTTTTTTTTTTTGATTCGTAATTTTCCGTGTCTCTTACAATGGCGCTGCTTAACGTGCTTCGAATGGATTGAACGAAAAAATTTGTACATTCGTAACCTTTTTTTTTCGATTCGTAATTTTCCGTGTCTCTTACAATGGCGCTGCTTAACGTGCTTCGAATGGATTGAACGAAAAAATTTGTACATTCGTTACTTTTTTTTTTTTCGATTCGTAATTTTCCGTGTCTCTTACAATGGCGCTGCTTAACGTGCTTCGAATGGATTGAACGAAAAAATTTGTACATTCGTTACTTTTTTTTTTTCGATTCGTAATTTTCCGTGTCTCTTACAATGGCGCTGCTTAACGTGCTTCGAATGGATTGAACGAAAAAATTTGTACATTCGTAACTTTTTTTTTCGATTCGTAATTTTCCGTGTCTCTTACAATGGCGCTGCTTAACGTGCTTCGAATGGATTGAACGAAAAAATTCGTACATTCGTAACTTTTTTTTTTTTTTCGATTGGTAATTTTCCGTGTCTCTTAAAATGGCGCTGCTTAACGTGCTTCGAATGGATTGAACGAAAAAATTCGTACATTCGTAACTTTTTTTTTTTGATTCGTAATTTTCCGCGTCTCTTACAATGTAATAATAGCATACACATTACATAAAATTATGAATTATGCTCCGATTACGAATCTACGAAAACAATGTTACGAAAGTACGAATAAATCAATCTCACGAAAGTACGAATGTAACTAAATCTACGAAAATTAAACTAACGGAAAAACGAATCAACGAAAAAATAACTCTTACGAAAATACGAATCGTTACGAATACGAACACCGACGACTTACGAATTTACGAATCGTTACGAATCAACGGAAACAAAAGAAAAGAAACGAAAATAAACAAATTTTTCTATTGTGCACATGTCTAATGGCCGCTACACTGACAATATTACATAAATGCACTTTAATTAATCGGAGCAATGAAAAAATCTCTCAACACAGACTAACTTCATGTGTTATTTATTTTTTTTTTTTCAATTCTTTCTGAATAATTCTTATTTTATATAACAATTTTTTGAATTGGACTTTTTGAGTACTAAGATAGTTGAGACCGTTCTGAGGGAAATCTCAAGTCTATGGTGTATGAGAGTTGTGTACGATTGGGTGTGGTGGCCACCTGTGTCCCATTAAGACATTCTAACTAAATGTGCTGGAGTTGGGTGTATATAAACTCTTGTTTTCTAACTTTATAAATGTGGTTAATCATTAAAGACATTTAGTTTCACCCGGTTCTTTCCTTATTGAAGAGCACCTTTGGGAATCCTTCCCGTTTTTTTTTTCCTTCCTGCTGGAAGGTGAACCTCCGCCCCAGTCTCAAGTCTTTTGCAGACTCTGACAAGTTTTCTTCTAAGATTTCCCTGTATTTGTCTCCATCCATCTTCTCATCAACTCTGACCAGCTTCCCTGTCCCTGCTGAAGAAAATAATCCCCACAACATGATGCTGCCACCACCATGTTTCACGGTGGGGATGGTGTGTTCAGGGTGATGTGCGGTGTTAGTTTTCCCCCCACACATAGCGTTTTGCTTTTAGGCCAAAAAGTTCAATTTTGGTGTCATGTGAGCAGATCACCTTCTTCCACATGTTTGCTCCCCTCCCCCACATGGCTTCTCACAAACTACAAACAGGACTTCTTATGACTTTATTTCTCCAATGTCTTTCTTCTTGTCACTCTTCCATAAAGGGCAGATTTGGGGAGTGAACAATAATTGTCCTGGGGACAGATTCTCCCACCTGAGCTGTGATTCTCTGCAGCTCCTCCAGAGTTACCATGGACCTCTTGGCTCTTCTCTGATGAATGTTCTCCTCGCCCGGCCGGTCAGTTTAGGTGGACGGCCATGTCTTGGTAGGTTTGCAGTTGTGCCATACTCTTTCCATTTTCCGATGATGGATTGAACAGAGCTCCGTGAGATGGTCAAAGCTTGGGATATTACTTTATAACCGAACCCTGCTTTATACTTCTCCACAACTTTATCCCTGACCTGTCTGGTGTGTTCCTTGGTCTTCATGATGCTGTTTGTTCACTAAGGTTCTCTAACACAAGGGGGATCAGGAAGGAATTTTTTTCCCCTGCTTTAGCAAATTGGATCATGGTCTGCTGGGGTTTTTCGCCTTCCTCTGGATCAACTGTGGGTATAGAATTGGGTATATGGGATTGTATAATATTATTATTTATTTTTTATTTATTTTTTATTTGTGGTTGGACTGGATGGACTTGTGTCTTTTTTCAACCTAACTAACTATGTAACCAACCTCTGAGGGCTTCACAGAACAGCTGTATTTATACTGAGATTAAATTACACAGGCGGACTCTATTTGCTAATAAGGTGACTTGTTAAGGCAATTAGTTCCACTAGATTTTAGTTAGGGGTATCAGAGTCTTTAAGTCTGACCACAGATTTTCTATTGGATTGAGGTCCGGGCTTTGATTAGGCCATTGCAACACATTTACATATTTCCCCTTAAACCACTCAAGTGTTGCTTTAGCAGTGTGTTTGGGGTCATTGTCCTGCTGGAAGGTGAACCTCCGTCCTAGCCTCAAATCACACACAGAGTGGTGACGGTTTTGCTCAAGAATATCCCTGTATTTAGCACCATCCATCTTTCCCTCAACTCTCACCAGTTTCCCAGTCCCGACTGCTAAAAAACATCCCCACAGCATGATGCTGCCACCACCGTGTTTCACAGTGGGGGCGGTGTTCTTTGGGTGATACAATGTGTTGGTTTTGCGCCAGACATAGCGTTTTCTTTGATGGCCAAAAAGTTAAATTTTAGTCTCATTAGACTAGAACACCTTCCTCCATACATCAGACCAGAGCACCTTCCCCCATACATCAGACCAGAGCACCTTCCTCCATACATCAGACCAGAGCACCTTCCTCCATACATCAGAGCAGAGCACCTTCCTCCATCCATCAGACCAGAGCACCTTCCCCCATACATCAGACCAGAGCACCTTCCTCCATACATCAGAGCAGAGCACCTTCCTCCATACATCAGAGCAGAGCACCTTCCTCCATACATTTCCTGCCTTTTCGTAAACTAAAAACGTGCCATTTTGTTTTTTGCTGAAAGTAATGTCTTTCTTCTGGCCACTCTGCCATAAAGCCCAACTCTATGGAGCGTACGGCTTATTGTCGTCCTATATACAGATACTCCAGTCTCTGCTGTGAAACTCTGCAGCTCCTCCAGGGTTACCTTAGGTCTCTGTGCCGCCTCTCTGATTAATGCCCTCCTTGCCCGCTCCGTGAGTTTTGGTGTGCGGCCGTCTCTTGGCAGGTTTGCTGTTGTGCCATGTTCTTTCCATTTGGTTATGATAGATTTGATGGCGCTCCTAGGGATCATCAAAGATTTGGAGATTTTTTTATAACCCAACCCTGACTTGTACTTCTCAACAACATTGTCCCTTACTTGTTTGGAGAGTTCCTTGGTCTTCATGGCAGTGTTTGGTTAGTGGTGCCTCTTGCTTAGGTGTTGCAGCCTCTGGGGCCTTTCACAAAGGTGTGTATATGTAATGACAGATCAGGTGACACTTAGATTGCACACAGGTGGACATCATTTCACCAATTATGTGACTTCTGAAGGTAATTGGTTGCACCAGAGCTTTTTATGGGCTTCATAGCAAAGGGGGTGACTACATACGCACATGTCAATTATCAGTTTTTTATTTCTGAAAAATAGTTTTATGTAATATATTTTCTAATTTTACTTCACCAACTTAGACTATTGTGTTTTGATCCATCACATATAATTCAGATTTAAAAAAAAAACATTGAACTAAAGGCTGTAATGTAACAAAATAGGTAAAAAGCCAAGGGGGTGGCTAGTGTGGGTGGTTACGAGTGGGTCTGATGGAGTGTGTAAAAAGTGCGCACAGAAGGGAAGTCGTCCCTTTTCCGCTCTTGGCTCGTGCCTGATGGCTCTCTCTGTTACCATCATCTTGAGCCCAGCTGATGAGACCATGTCTAGGGGGATAGCCTTATTATATGCTCTATAGTATTTTCATGTTAGCATCTTCCAATTCTCTTGGGAAATAAATAAGACATTGTTTTATTAAGCAGTGTGTTTGTTTTCATAGCTAACCTTATGTTATTGTGCTATCAACAGTAACAGAGTTTTATAGACTAGCTAACCATAGGAATAGACAAATTAATACATATATGGAATACATAGAGGGAATCCGTAACCACCCTCGGATAATAATATTTATTTTAGAAGTTATTTAGAAGTTATTTCAACCGCCTACCTCCAATCCGATCCGCTAAAAAAAAACAGAACGGGGTCCATCCCATTCCATCTGGGTGGATCAGTTTGGAGGGCCTAGGCAGTAGAGCCGGCTGTGTCCATGTCTGCTCTGCATATGCAGAGTGGACACAGACCTGCCATCTGCCAGCTCCGCTCATTGTTACCAAGTCACTTAAATGTGGCCCTCGCTCCTCAAAAGGTTGGGCACCCCTGTTCCTCTATGTTCTGCACCCAGGGGGCAGCGCCCCTGCACAGGGGTCTCCCCCTGAAGGACTGGACTCAGGAGCACTGACTTTGCTGTTCAGGTCTCAGACTATTTATGAGCTCTCTCGCCACCTTCTGGAAACACCCCCCCCCCAGGGATTGGCTGGAAAGCCATAAATAATCAGGCTGCCTGCTCTGTTCTTCTTCCCACTTTAGTTCTAGAATCCTCTACAGGGGAGGGCTGGCAGCCTTAGGCCTGGGGGGGAAGTCCAGTCAAGTGGCCCATTGAACCACAGAATCAGCTCACCATCCATGCCCAGCTGGTTTTTCAATGCAGCCTCACCAGTGCCCCTCAATGCAGCCTGATCAGTGCCCATCAATGTTGCCTCATCAGTGCCACGTCATCAGTGCCCATCAATGCAGCCTCACCAGTGTCTATAAATGCAGTCTCACCAGTGCCCATCCAATGCAGCCTAATCACTGGGGCAAAGTAAATGGGGTGTATAGGGGGGATGGGATGTGGGGGTCAGCTGGGGGTGTCAGGGTCTTTTACCTGGCAGCTCAGGTTGCACGCCACTGCCAGCGCAAGCCAGCACCCAGCCCCACAGCCCGAGCCAGTCATGTGCACCCTGCCTACAAGACTCTGGTCTCTGGGCGTTGTAGTTTCCTTTGCGCTGCTTGGGAGCTTGAATGTGGACTACAACTCCCGGAATGCAACAGTGGCCGACTGCTGCAGCCATAAAAATAGCAGCAGGCAGCAGGGGCCGGCCGCTTTCAGCGTAAGTTAGGGCAGCCTGGGGGGCAATTGCCACTCTGCCCCCCAGCCCAGCACTCCCCTGATCCTCTAGAATACAAAGGGAAGCAACAGAACAGCAGCCTGTGAAATACTGAGCAGTACTGAAAAATCAACCCCTGGTCCCCTGATTACAGGGGAGCCAAACTAAAGTTACGTAGCAACCTGCTCTATACTAGGAGGGTGCTACATACAGTAGATCTGACAATAGTTTGGGTCCTTAACTTGATAAATATGTATTTCCTAGACTTCAGGTCTGATCAGCTATATGTGTTTTGATGAAGCTCCTCTTTGTAGAGATCCGATATGAATGTTTTAAGGAACACAGAGAGCTCCAGAACCCCCAGTACTCCGTACGTCACAGATAATATCAATAATTTGGAGAGTTCAACTGAGAACATGGTATGTAAAGAGATTGATCCCCATTGTAGGAGCAGACATAAACATCCCATGTAAACATACACAGCTCCCCTTGTTGCGTACAGAGTAGTAAGGGCCAAATATTGTTTAAGGTCTATGGCCAAAATAAATAAGATCACACTGAGAAAGTCCTTATTTGGCAACCGCTCTCCTGTTTTTTGGCGAAACCTGGTGTGCAGCAGCTGGTTAACCCAAGTAAATCAGATTTGAGAAATGTCAGATGTTGAAGTAGGAAGTGTGAAGTTTAAACTGATTACACGTGGCTTCTACATATGGATTTGGAGTTGCAAATCCTTTTTTTAAGTGAGTCTGATGACGTCCTGCTAGCAGACTTGAAGTCGAGATGCTCTGCGTCTTGGGGCAGCAGGGTTGGAAGAAGGTCAACCAGAAACTGAAGAAGGTCAGAGAGATAAACACAACATTGGTGGTCCAGGTCGTGTTCTGAGATTAATGGAGGTTACAAATTTTACCAATCACCTTCACATTTCCTGCCCACATCCTCCGGGTGATTGCACATTTTTTAAAACTCTGGGCAAATATAAAATACAGACTCTCAGACTTTGGAGAGGAAATGCAGCCCCAGGAGCCAATCAGATCCTGTGCTAGCAAGAAGAATATTGATAGAGCAGAGTAATAGAGGAATGAGCTCATCACTATGCCACTTCTCTTTCACTGTCCAGTCACTGGATGGGGGCTCGTCCGGGACAATCTTGGCTTATAGAAAGTGCCTTAAGATCAGGTGTTCTCAACCTTAAGACCAGGGGCCTGGTAAATTATTCCAAATCCTTTCATGCCCCAATATTAAAAGAAAAGTTTACGCTCACACAATACAAACATGGGAATATAAAATATATATTGAAATGCTGGAGGGCTCTGGGTGGGGCTGGGTGCCACTTTGAGGGGGATGGGGGTTCTGAAGGGAGTTAGTGGATTCTGCAAGAGACTTGGTGGCTGTGCAGGGGATGGGATTTCTGGACGGAGTCTGGGGCAACTGTGGGAACGGGTTCTCTCCAGGAGGATGCTGGCTTTTCAGGGGCACTGTGAGAGGCTGTGGGGTCCTGCAAGGGCTGGGGTACAATGTTGGACATTGGGAGCACTATGGGGGAACTGGAGGCTCTGCAGCAAGCATTAACAGGGCATTGAGTGTCACTGTAGTAGGTTGGTGGGGCTCTGTGGGTGCTGAGGGCTTTAGGGGGGGGGGGGTGGGGGCACTGTTGGAGGTTAAGTGGTACTGCAGGCCACTATGAGAGGTAGGGGGGCACTATGGTTGCTGGAAGTCACTGTAGGAGGCTAAAGGATCTGCAGCTGACTAAAGACCCAGAGAAGGGGGGGGGCTGCATCCCAGTAGCAGGCCATGGCCTGGTGCTTGAGAATCACTGCACTAGATCATTTAGTCTGGAAGACTGAAGACATCTAGTGACATACTGTGGGAGACAGCTTCGGATTGACAGTCAGTTTTACAGCAAAAGCCTTTGCATAGAAGCCTTAAAAAAGGTTCCTGATGGTTATTTTGGGGTGCTTCGTTTTTCTGATATTAGTTTTTTTCTCAATTTATTGCAACAGAACCTTGTCTTCTGGAAGCTGTCATTTGTTTACCACCTGCGGTTTGCCTCTGCTTGAACGTTGCCTTCAATGACTTGAACACCACCTGCCATAACCACAGCCTGAAATAGTTCATGTGCTTGTTTGCTGATTTTTTGGGTTGCTTCAGCTACTGTATCTTCCAACACATAGGCAGTCAGGAATAGTGCCCCATCATTGACATCAGTGGGAGGAATAGTGCCTCATCATTGGTATCAGTGGGAGGAATAGTGTCTCATTAGTGGGAGGAATAGTGCCCCATCATTGGTGTCATTGGGAGGAATAGTGCCCCATCATTGGTGTCAGCGTGAGGAATAGTGTCTCATCATTGGTATCAGTGGGAGGAATAGTGTCTCATCAGTGGGAGGAATAGTGCCCCATCATTGGTATCAGTGGGAGGAAAAGTGCCTCATCATTGGTATCAGTGGAGGAATAGTGCTCCATCATTGACATCAGTGGGAGGAATAGTGTCTCATCAGTGGGAGGAATAGTGCCCCATCATTGGTGTCAGTGGGAGGAATAGTGTCTCATCATTGGTATCAGTGGGAGGAATAGTGTCTCATCAGTGGGAGGAAAAGTGCCTCATCATTGGTATCAGTGGGAGGAAAAGTGCCTCATCATTGGTATCAGTGGGAGGAATAGTGTCTCATCAGTGGGAGGAATAGTGCCCCATCATTGGTGTCAGTGGGAGGAATAGTGCCCTATCATTGGTGTCAGTGGGAGGAATAGTGCCCCATCATTGGTGTCAGTGGGAAGAATAGTGCCTTATCATTGGCATCAGTGGGAGGAATAGTGCTTCATCAATAGTATCAGTGGGAGGAATAGTGCCCCACCATTGGTGTCAGTGGGAAGAATAGTGCCTCATCATTGGCATCAGTGGGAGGAATAGTGCCTCATCATTGGTATCAGTGGGAGGAATAGTGCCCTATCATTGGTGTCATTGGGAGGAATAGTGCACCATTGTTGGTATCAGTGGAAGGAATTGTGCCCCATCATTGGTGTCAGTGGGAGGAATAGTGCCCCATCATTAGTGCCAGTGGGAGGAATAGTGTCCCATCATTGGTATCAGTGGGAGGAATAGTGCCCCATCATTAGTGGAAGTGGAAGAACTAGTGCCCCAGGGGCCGGATGAAGGCAAGCAAAGGGCCACATCTGGCCAATTGGCCGCAGATTGGAGACCACTGTCCTAGAGGCAGGGGGAAGCAATCAAACTCCCAGCTTGTGAAACCCCAAACAGACTATACTAAACAATCCCTGCTACTGTGATTAAGGTAAAACACAAGATTTGCTCCCATAGCCTATCTACAGTGGTGTGAAAAAGTGTTTGCCCCCTTCCTCATTTCCTGTTCCTTTGCATGTTTGTCACACTTAAGTGTTTCGGAACATCAAACCAATTTAAACAATAGTCAAGGACAACACAAGTAAACACAAAATGCAATTTGTAAATGAAGGTGTTTATTATTAAAGGTGAAAAAAAATCCAAACCATCATGGCCCTGTGTGAAAAAGTGATTGCCCCCCTTGTTAAAACATACTATAACTGTGGTTGTCCACACCTGAGTTCAATTTCTCTAGCCACACCCAGCCTGATTATTGCCACACCTGTTCACAATCAAGGCATCACTTAAATAGGAGCTGCTTGACACAGTAAGGTCCACCAGAAGATCCTTAAAAGCTACACATCATGCCGAGACCCAAAGAAATTTCAGGAACAATTGAGAAAGAAAGTAATTGAGATCTATCAGTCTGGAAAGGGTTATAAAGCCATTTCCAAAGCTTTGGGAATCCAGCGAACCACAGTGAGAGCCATTATCCACAAATGGCGAAGACATGGAACAGTGGAGTGGCCGGCCGCCCAAAATTACCCCAAGAGCGCAGCGACGACTCATCCAAGAGGTCACAAAAGACCCCCACAACAACGTCCAAGGAACTGCAGGCCTCACTTGCCTCAGTTAAGGTCAGCGTTCATGCCTCCACCATCAGGAAAAGACTGGGCAAAAATGGCCTGCATGGCAGAGTTCCAAGGAGAAAACCACTGCTGAGCAAAAAGAACATCAAAGCTCGTCTCAATTTCTCCACAACACATCTTGATGATCCCCAAGACTTTTGGGACAACATTCTGTGGACCGATGAGACAAAAGTGGAACTCTTTGGAAGGTGAGTGTCCAAGTATATCTGGCGTAGAAGGAACACTGCATTTCAGAAAAAGAACATTATACCAACAGTAAAATATGGTGGTGGTAGTGTGATGGTCTGGGGCTGTTTTGCTGCTTCAGGACCTGAAAGACTTGCCGTGATAAAAGGAACTATGAATTCTGCTGTCTACCAAGAGATCCTGAAGGAGAATGTCCGACCATCTGTTCGTGTACTCAAGCTGAAACGAACTTGGGTTCTGCAGCAGGACAATGATCCTAAACACACCAGCAAGTCCACCACCGAATGGCTGAAGAAAAACAAAATGAAGACTTTGGAGTGGCCTAGCCAAAGTCCTGACCTGAATCCTATTGAGATGTTGTGGTATGACCTTAAAAAGGCCGTTCATGCTCGAAAACCCTCTAATGTAACTGAATTAGGACAATTCTGCAAAGATGAGTGGGCCAAAATTCCTCCAGGACGCTGTAAAAGCCTCATTGCACGTTATCGCAAACGCTTGGTTGCAGTTGTTGCTGCTAAGGGTGGCCCAACCAGTTATTAGGTTTAGGGGGCAATCACTTTTTCACACAGGGCCATGATGGTTTGAATTTTTTTTCACCTTTAATAATAAACACCTTCATTTACAAATTGCATTTTGTGTTTACTTGTGTTGTCCTTGACTATTGTTTAAATTGGTTTGATGTTCCGAAACACTTAAGTGTGACAAACATGCAAAGGAACAGGAAATGAGGAAGGGGGCAAAACACTTTTTCACACCACTGTATGAGGGTCCTACATCATGAACAATCATTTCTTCTTCTATGATACCTCCTGGCAGCGAGTGGCCCAGAACGGCCGACACGTGTCCCGGCACACACATCACACACATTACTCTTTTGATACATTTTCATTATCCTCCTATTAGTGTTATATAATTATTCTTGAATTTGTTACATGGCTGCCCTATAATACAACTGTCTGCGCCTTGTCATGTGACTCATCTGGAAAGAACCTATAAAAGGAATAGGAAGTTGGGAAGACGCGATACGCCCCGATATGACACGTGTCATCACCTGGGAAGAGACGCGACAAGCCCGCCATGATCAGACGAATTTCATCATCCCGGGGAATTCAATCGTATGGCCGCGAAGGTCGTGGCGTTGGCGTGTTTTCATAATCAGGTATGATATTCTATATCCCCAGAATTCGGGGGGAAAAAATATAAAACATTCTATCAGCTTGGCTCTTCTGTTCTTAGGGCTTTGGGCTCATTCACATATACAGCCCTTGCCACCCCTCTGATCCGGGTGAATCGCTTTTCAGGGGGTGCTTGACAGGCAGTAAGGTGGTGATATGTCATCTTAAGGTAACCCTGTAAATGGCGCAGCAATCACGTGGATTACACGCGGATGTGGAGCAGCTCCATATTATTATACAGACTGATAATTGCAGAGTCATGGTTTATACTGTGCGGGGGGAGGGAGGCGTCTCTGTACACATGTGATCAGGGAGAGAATACAAAACTTCTGTCCTCACTAATCCGCAGCCAAGTGCCAAATATGACCGAGACTTCTCCCTTTATTAGCGTGATAAAGATTTAACAAGGCTGCTGAGACGTATTATGTAAGAGCTGCGAATCCGTCCGCTAAGAAACCGCGCACCGCGTTCAGCTTCACCAAACCTGGAAAGTACCAGACTGTCAGCCTTCCTTCTCTCCTTCCTTCCTTGCATCCCTCTTCCTTGCTTTCTTCCTCCCTTCCTTGCATATTTCCTCCTTCCTTCAATTAAGCCTTCTTTTCATTTTTCTTCGTTCCTTTTATCCTACAGCCTTCTTTCTTTCCTTCTTCCCTTATTTTTTCTTTGCATATATCTTCTCCCATTTATATATTTCTTTCTCCTTTCTTACTCCTTCTTTCCTTTCCTCCCAGTTTTCTATCTCTTTCTTTCTTCATTGCATATTTCTTTTCCCTTCCTTTTTTTCTCCTTTCTTTCTTTCTAATTGTCTTACTCATTCCTTCCTCTTTCCATCGTCTCTCCTCCCTTGTTTCCATTCATCCTTCCTTCCTTGCAAATTTCTTCTCGCTTCCTATCTTTCTTTTTTCTTTCTTCCTCCTTCCTTTCTTCACAGCTTTCTATCTCCTTCTTTCCTTCTTTCTTCATTGCATATTTCTAACTTTCTTACTCCTTCCTTACTCTTTCCTTCCTTCCTTAATCTCTCCTTCCTCCCTTCCTTCCTTCCTTCCTTCCTTCCTTCCTTCCTTCCTTCCTTCCTCTCTCCTCCCTTCCTTCCTCTCTCCTTCCTCCCTTCCTCCCTTCCTTCCTTTCTCCTCCCTTCCTTTCTTCCTTCCTTCATCTCTCCTTCCTTCCTTCATCTCCTTCCTTCCTTCCTTCCTTCCTTCCTTCCTTCATCTCTCCTCCCTTCCTTGATCTCTCCTCCCTCCCTTTCTTCCTTCCTTCGTCTCTCCTTCCTTCCTTCCTCTCTCCTCCCTTCCTTCCTTCATCTATCCTCCCTCCCTTCCTTCATCTCTCCTCCCTTTCTTCATCCCTCCTCCATTCCTTCTTTCCTTCCGTACTTCATCTCTCCTTCCTTCCTTCCTTCCTTCCTTCCTCTCTCATTCCTTCCTTCCTTCCTGCCTTCCTTCCTTCCTTCCTTCCTTCCTTCCTTCCTTCCTCTCTCATTCCTTCCTTCCTTCCTTCCTCTCTCCTCCCTTCCTTCTTCCTCTCTCCTCACTCCCTTCTTTCCTTCCTTCCTTCCTTCCTTCCTTCCTTCCTTCCTTTCTCTCTCCTCCCTTCCTTCACTCCTCTCTCCTCCCTCCCTTCTTTCCTTCCTTCCTTCCTTCCTTCCTTCCTTCCTTCCTTCCTCCCTCCCTTCCTTCCTCTCTCCTCCCTTCCTTCCTCTCTCCTCCCTCCCTTCCTTCCTCTCTCCTCCCTCCCTTCCTTCCTTCCTTCATCTCTCCTCCCTTCCTTGATCTCTCCTCCCTCCCTTTCTTCCTTCCTTCGTCTCTCCTTCCTTCCTTCCTCTCTCCTCCCTTCCTTCCTTCATCTATCCTCCCTCCCTTCCTTCATCTCTCCTCCCTTTCTTCATCCCTCCTCCATTCCTTCTTTCCTTCCGTACTTCATCTCTCCTTCCTTCCTTCCTTCCTTCCTCTCTCATTCCTTCCTTCCTTCCTGCCTTCCTTCCTTCCTTCCTTCCTTCCTTCCTCTCTCATTCCTTCCTTCCTTCCTTCCTCTCTCCTCCCTTCCTTCTTCCTCTCTCCTCACTCCCTTCTTTCCTTCCTTCCTTCCTTCCTCCTTCCTTCCTTCCTTCCTTCCTTCCTTTCTCTCTCCTCCCTTCCTTCACTCCTCTCTCCTCCCTCCCTTCTTCTTTCCTTCCTTCCTTCCTTCCTTCCTTCCTTCCTTCCTTCCTTCCTCCCTCCCTTCCTTCCTCTCTCCTCCCTTCCTTCCTCTCTCCTCCCTCCCTTCCTTCCTCTCTCCTCCCTCCCTTCCTTTCTTCCTTCCTCTCTCCTCCCTTCCTTCCTCTCTCCTCCCTTCCTTCACTCCTCTCTCCTCCCTCCCTTCTTTCCTCCCTTCCTTCCTTCCTTCCTCTCTCCTCCCTTCCTTCCTCTCTCCTCCCTTCCTTCCTTCCTCTCTCCTCCCTTCCTTCCTCTCTCCTCCCTTCCTTCCTCTCTCCTCCCTTCCTTCCTTCCTCTCTCCTCCCTTCCTTCCTCTCTCCTCCCTTCCTTCCTCTCTCCTCCCTTCCTTCCTCTCTCCTCCCTTCCTTCCTTCCTCTCTCCTCTCTCCTCCCTTCCTTTCTCCTTCCTGTCTTCCTAGCATTCTTTATTTTCTTTTTCTTTCCTTTCTTAGTAATGCCTCTTATGTTCAAAATGTTAATGGAAAGTTGAAGTTGACTGTTTAGAAACTTTACAAGTCTACACAGATACATTCCTGACATGTCAAATATACCGCAACAGTGTAATTTCTTAGGACAAGCTCCGCCTTTTATCATTAAAAAAACTACCTTTGAGCTCCAGTCAGTGACTTTGCCTAGGCTGAGATGATGTTATCAGTCTGCTGCAGGCAGGAGGAAGCATTTCTTCAGTCTCCCCTCCCCCCAGTGATCAGACTGCAACATTGTAAGTTTGTTACAAGTCATAAGATGAGAGGCTGCAGCAGAAGCTGACCTGTGTCAGACATTTGTGAACACAGCTAAGAAGTGCACAGGCACCCTTGAAATGTTCCACATTTTGTTACAGCCTAAAACGTAAATGTATTTTATTGGGATTTTATGTTATAAACCAACACAAAGTGGCTCATAATTGTGAAGTGGAAGGAAAATTATAAATGTTTTTTTAACTTTTTTTTACAAATAAATATGTGAAAAGTGTGTGGGGGGGGGGGGATTTGTATTCAGCCCCCTTTACTCTGATACCCCTAACTAAAATCTAGTGGAACCAATTGCCTTCAGAAGTCTCCTAATTAGTAAATAGAGCCCACCTGTGTGTAATTTAATCTCAGTATAAATACAGCTGTTCTGTGAAGCCCTCAGAGGTTTGTTAGAGAACCTTAGTGAACAAACAGCATCATGAAGGCCAAGGAACACATCAGACAGGTCAGGGATAAAGTTGTGGAGAAGTATAAAGCAGGGTTGGGTTATAAAATAAATCTTCCAAGCTTTGAACATCTCACGGAGCTCTGTTCAATCCATCATCGGAAAGAGTATGGCACAACCGCAAACCTACCAAGACATGGCCGTCCACCTAAACTGACCGGGCCGGGCAAGGAGAGCATTCATCAGAGAAGAGCCAAGAGGTCCATGGTAACTCTGGAGGAGCTGCAGAGATCCACAGCTCAGGGGGGAGAGTCTGTCCACAGGACAACTATTAGTCGTGTTCTCCACAAATCTGCCCTTTATGGAAGAGTGACAAGAAGAAAGACATTGGAGAAAGAAAGTCATAAGAAGTCCTGTTTGTAGTTTGTGAGAAGCCATGTGGGGGAGGGGAGCAAACATGTGGAAGAAGGTGATCTGCTCAGATGAGACTTAAAATTAACTTTTTGGCCTAAAAGAAAAACGCTATTTGTGGGGGAAACTAACACTGCCCATCACCCTGAACACACCATCCCCACCGTGAAACATGGTGGTGGCAGCATCATGTGGTGGGGATGCTTTTCTTCAGCAGGGACAGGGAAGCTGGTCAGAGTTGATGGGAAGATGGATGGAGCCAAATACAGGACAATATTACAAGAAAACCTGTTAGAGTCTGCAAAAGACTTGAGACTGGGGGGGAGGTTCACCTTCCAGGAGGACAACGACCCGAAACATACAGCCAGAGCTACAATGGAATGGTTTACATCAAAGCATATTCATGTGTTAGAATGGCCCAGTCACAGCCCAGACCTAAATCACATTGAGAATCTGTGGCAAGACATGAAAATTGCTGTTCACAGACGCTCTCCGTCCAATCTGACAGAGCTTGAGATATTCTGCAAAGAAGAAGAATGGGCAGAAATGTCCTCTCTAGATGTGCAAAGCTGGTAGAGACATCCCTAAAAAGACTTGTAGAGAAAGGGAATTCTACAAAGTATTGACTCCGGGGGGCGCCATACAAATGCCCCCCCCCCCCCACACTTTTCACATATTTATTTGTAATAATAAAGTAAAATATTTGAAAACCGTTTATCATTTTCCTTCCATTTCACAATTATGAGCCACTTTGTGTCGGTCCATCACATAAAATCCCAATAAATATACATTTACGTTTTTGGTTGTAACATGACAAAATGCGGGAAATTTCAAGGGGGTATGAATACTTTTTCAAGGCACTGTAGATGGTTGTGTCATTTGTGAGCCGACATCTCAGTCCAGGAAGCAGATGGTGACCCCGGATGATGCTTGAACAATGATGTCCTTTTAGAGGGAAAAGCAAATAAAGGTGTAAGAAGTAATACATATCTGAAAGCGTTACACTTATACATAATTTGGTAGCCTGCAGTATATACACTATATTACCAAAAGTATTGGGACACCTGCCTTTACACGCACATGAACTTTAATGGCATCCCCGTCTTAGTCCGGAGGGTTCAATATTGCGTCGGCCCCGCCCTTTGCAGCTATAACAGCTTCACCTCTTCTGGGAAGGCCGTCCACAAGGTTTAGGAGGGTGTCTATGGGAATGTTTGACCATTCTTCCAGAAGGGCATTTGTGAGGTCGGGCACTGATGTTGGACGAGAAGGCGTGGCTCGCAGTCTCCGCTCTAATTCATCCCAAAGGTTTTCTATCGGGATGAGGTCAGGACTCTGTGCAAGCCAGTCAAGTTCCTCCACCCCAAACTCGCTCATCCGTGTCTTTATGGACCTTGCTTGTGCCTGACCTCACAAATGCCCTTCTGGAAGAATGGCCAAACATTCCCATAGACACCCTCCTAAACCTTGTGGACGGCCTTCCCAGAAGAGTTGAAGCTGTTATAGCTGCAAAGGGCGGGGCCAACTCAATACTGAACCCCAGGGCTGGTGCAAGGATTTTTGACACCCTAGGAGATACCTCATTTTGCCCCCCCCCCCCCCGGCTGACTAAGCCCCCTTCTCCCTGCCCATGTAAATCCCACCTTTTTAATAAAGCACCCATCAAATGCAGCCTCACCAGCGCCCATCAAATGCAACCTCACCAGCGCCCATCAAATGTAGCCTCACCAGCGCCCATCAAATGCAACCTCACCAGCGCCCATCAAATGTAGCCTCACCAACGCCCATCAAATGCAGCCTCACCAGCACCCCTCAAATGCAGCCTCACCAGCGCCCCTCAAATGCAGCCTTACCAGTGCCCATCAAATGCAGCCTCACCAGCGCCCATCAAATGCAGCCTCATCAGCGCCCCTCAAATGCAGCCTCACCAGCGCCCCTCAAATGCAGCCTCACCAGCGCCCATCAAATGCAGCCTCACCAGTTCCCCTCAAATGTAGCCTCACCAGCACCCATCAAATGCAGTCTCACCAGCGCCCTTTAATGCAGCCTCACCAGCGCCTATCAAATGTAGCCTCACCAGCACCCATCAAATGCAGCCTCACCAGCGCCCATCAAATGCAGCCTCACCAGCGCCCCTTAAATGCAGCCTCACCAGCGCCCATCAAATGCAGCCTCACCAGCGCCCCTCAAATGCAGCCTCACCAGCGCCCCTCAAATGCAGCCTCACCAGCGCCCATCAAATGCAGCCTCACCAGCGCCCCTCAAATGCAGCCTCACCAGCGCCCATCAAATGCAGCCTCACCAGCGCCCCTCAAATGCAGCCTCACCAGCGCCCATCAAATGCAGCCTCACCAGTGCCCCTCAAATGTAGCCTCACCAGCACCCATCAAATGCAGTCTCACCAGCGCCCTTTAATGCAGCCTCACCAGCTCCTATCAAATGTAGCCTCACCAGCACCCATCAAATGCAGCCTCACCAGCGCCCATCAAATGCAGCCTCACCAGCGCCCCTTAAATGCAGCCTCACCAGCGCCCATCAAATGCAGCCTCACCAGCGCCCCTCAAATGCAGCCTCACCAGCGCCCATCAAATGCAGCCTCACCAGCGCCCCTCAAATGCAGCCTCACCAGCGCCCATCAAATGCAGCCTCACCAGTGCCCCTCAAATGTAGCCTCACCAGCACCCATCAAATGCAGTCTCACCAGCGCCCTTTAATGCAGCCTCACCAGCGCCCTTCAAATAAAGCCTACCAGTGCCCATCAATGAATGTTTGCTTGCTGCGGGAGTCGGAACACAGACACAGTCCTCCACCACTGCTGCGCCTCTGACACTATGTGTGAATGGAGCGGCGGCTGCCTGCTGATGCTGAGAGTTAGTTGCTTGCTGCAGAGAGAAGAGAGTAGGAAAACCAGTGGCCAGGCACCCTAGGAAGCAGGGCGCCCTAGGCGGCCGCCTAGTTTGCCTAGTGGTAGCACCGGCCCTGCTGAACCCTACGGACTAAGACTGGGATGCCATTAAAGTTCATGTGCGTGTAAAGGCAGGCGTCCCAATACTTTTGGTAATATAGTGCATATATTTAAATACAGTAAATAATGGAATGTCTGCTTTCAAATAGTTATAGCTTTACACCTATATTGTACAAAGCAGCCGGTGCCTTTGATCCCGGCACCCAGCTCCTATTTCCACCAGCTTACCACAACTATTTCCTTATTCAGCACAGTTGTGGCAAAAATATTTTTGTATTTTTATTACCAGCTTCCTGAACGGCCGCAGACTGTATCTCCTTGGTGTCTCCCGTTTTTTATTCATGAATTTCTCCTACAGAGAGATGCGGAGTGGTCTTTGTGAGCGAGGCGGATAACAGGGATATTTATATAAAAAAGAGATGGAATTCAAGGACATTGCCACACCTGGACCTCACTCACTGGATTGGCAGTTGTGCTCCTAATGCCGCGTACACGCGGTCGGAATTCTCATCGGAAAAAGCTCTGATGGTTTTCCCGTCGGAATTCCGACGCAATTTCGCTCAAGCTGTCTTGCCTACACACGGTCACACCAAATTCCGACGGTCAATAACACAGCAGCATAAAACACGTTCGACAGCACTATAAAAGGGAAGTTTAATGCTTCTGAGCATGCGTCGAACTGTTTCCGAGCATGCGTCGGAATTTTGCGTGTCGGAATTGCATACACGCGATCGGAAAATCCGATAGAAAGGTTTTCCGTCGGAAAAATTTGAGAACAGGTTCTCAATCCAAAGTCCGTCGGAAATTCCGACAGAAAAAGACCGATGGGCATACACACGGTCGGAAAATCCGATGAAAAGCTCCCATCGGACTGTTTCCATCGGAAATTCCGACCGTGTGTACGCCGCATACGTTTACACATCTGGTAGAATTTATAAAATAATAGCCATGCTTGCTGAATCAACACCATAAAACAGCCCACCTATAATATGCCAAACAGCACTTAGAGAGGCCTAAAAACTTAATTGAGTGATGAAACCAAAACAGAACACTAATGCCGCGTACACACGGTTGGAATTTCCGATGGAAACAGTCCGATGGGAGCTTGTCATCGGATTTTCCGACCGTGTGTATGCCCATCGGTCTTTTTCTGTCGGAATTTCCGACGGACTTTGGATTGAAAACCTGCTCTCAATTTTTCAGACGGAAAACCTTTTCTATCGGATTTTCCGATCGTGTGTATGCAATTCCGACACGCAAAATTCCGACGCATGCTCGGAAACAATTCGACGCATGCTCGGAAGCATTAAACTTCCCTTTTATAGTGCAGTCGAACGTTTTTTTAAGGCGTGGTGTTACTGACCGTCGGAATTTGGTGTGACCGTGTGTAGGCAAGACAGTTTGAGCGAAATTCCGTCGGAATTTCGACGGGAAAACCATCAGAGCTTTTTCCAACGAGAATTCCGACCGTGTGCACGCGGCATTAGAGTCCAGGGCTTACTACGCATCCGTGCCAACTGAGCATGCACCAAAGATAGGGTGACCAGACATCCCCGGTTTCCGGGGACAGTCCCTGGATTGAGGACACTGTCCTCGGACCAAGTCTGTCCCCGGATTTGTCTCCGGATTGTATTTGAACAGGGGCTGGGGCAATTTCAGTCAGAATTAAAAAAATAATAATTCTGAATTACACACCCCCCGCGCTCCGTCGCTCCTACTAGCTTAAAGGGGTGTATTTCTTTCCATTATCTGTGCCCCTTTCTGATGATGTGCTGGTTGGAGAGGAGGGAATTGTTCTTCAGTTTCAGGTGCATGCCCATCCAGCTCCGCTCGCATGTTCTTCTGCCTTGGCTCAAGTCCCGGCCAGCCACCTGCCTACTCATCGCCTTGCCTTCCCTGGCAGAGTGATCTTCCTCCGCTCCCCACCCAGTAGTACCCGGGGCCCGAAGAGTGATGCCCCGTACACACGGATGGAAATTCCGACGGAAAAAGCCCGATCAGATTTTGTTGTCGGAAAATTTTAGATCCAGCTCTCAAACTTTTTCCGTCGTAAATTCCGACGGAAAAAGTCAGATCGTATTAAGTTGGAAAATCCGATCGTGTGTGGGCTCTAGCGGACTTTTTCCTGTCGGAATTTCCAGACGGAAAAAGTTTGAGAGCTGGATCTAAAATTTCCGACAACAAAATCTGATCGGACTTTTTCCGATCGCGTGTACAAAATTCGCACGCACAAAGTGCCACGCATGCTCAGAATAAATTTGGAAACGAAAGCTATTGGCCTCTTCGTAGTCCAATCGTGTGTTTTGTACGTCACCTGGTTCCGAATGATCAGATTTTCCGACAACTTTGTGAGACCGTGCGTATGCAAGACAAGTTTCGGCCAAAATCCGTTGGAAAAAAATCTGACCGGGTGTACAGGGCATTAGCCTTGACAGGCTGTGAGGCGCGCGGCGAGCGGCGATGGGCAGAGTCGCTGATTGCTGCAATTACTAGTAAAAAAAAAATATGTCCCCGGATTTCATTTTAAAAATCTGGTCACCTTAACCAAAGACCCCTCAGGGCGCCAACCCGCACTTGCGCAGAAGACATGATGGAAAAAAGACGTGAAAATACCCAGGAGGCGCACAGGAAGTGACCTCAATCTGATGGAAAAGGGCGGGAAAATGCCCAGGAGGCGCACAGGAAGTGACCTCAAACTTCCCTATATAAGCCCAGCCCAGACACTGCCAAATTGCTGGATTATGCTCAGTCCCCCCCTTGTTCCTGTGCTGGTGTGTGATCTGTCTGAACTAGACATGTGCAATTCGTTTCATTTTTTTTCGTTTTTTTTTTTTTTTTTTCGTTATTTTCGTTCGTTCGTTTTCGTACGAATGAACGAACGATTCGCTAAAAATTTTAACGAATCGTTCGAATCGAACGAATCAGAAAATAACCAAAATCCGAAAAAAACTAATTAGAAACAACGAATGTACGAATGAAGAAAATCCGAAAAACGAAAACAGGAACAACGAAAATCAAAATGAACGAAAAAATTCGTACATTCGTAACTTTTTTTGTTTTTGTTGAATTGGTAATTTTTCGTGTCTCTTACAATGGCGCTGCTTAACGTGCTTCGAATAGATTGAACGAAAAAATTCGTACATTCGTAACTTTTTTTTTTTTTTTTTTCGAATCGTAATTTTCCGTGTCCCTTACAATGGCGCTGCTTAACGTGCTTCGAATGGATTGAACGAAAAAATTCGTACATTCGTAACTTTTTTTTTCGATTCGTAATTTTCCGTGTCTCTTAAAATGTAATAATGGCATACACATTACATAAAATTATGAATTATGCTCCGATTACGAATCTACGAATGTTACGAATGTACGAATGTACGAATAAATACGAATGCGTCCGAATTTCGAATAAACGAAAATTAAACTAACGGAAAAACAAATCAATTAAAAAATAACTCTTATGCGGCGTACACACGGTTGGAATTTCCGATGGAAACAGTCTGATGGGAGCTTTTCATTGGATTTTCCGACCGTGTGTACGCCCATCGGTCTTTTTCTGTCGGAATTTCCGACGGACTTTGAATTGAGAACCTGTTCTCAATTTTTCCGACGGAAAACCTTTCTATCGGATTTTCCGATCGTGTGTATGCAATTCCGACACGCAAAATTCCGACGCATGCTCGGAAAACAATTTGACGCATGCTCGGAACCATTAAACTTCCCTTTTATAGTGCTGTCTAACGCGTTTTATGCCGCGGTGTTATTGACCGTCGGAATTTGGTGTGACTGTGTGTAGGCAACACAGCTTGAGCGGAATTCCGTCGGAAAAACCGTCAGAGTTTTTTCCGACGAGAATTCCGATCGTGTGTACGCGGCATTACGAATGTACGAATCGTTACGCATACGAACACCGACGACTTACGAATTTACGAATCAACGGAAACAAAAAAAACGAAAAGGAAAATAAACAAATTTTTTTGTTGTGCACATGTCTAGTGTGAACCTACTCTTGATTGCTGCTTTCCATTGACCTCGGATTTGTATATTAACCATTCTACTTCTTTGCCCCTTTTTTACTCAGCTGCCAGATTGGAACCGACCCCGCCTTGGATCTCGACCATTCTTCTTCTCCTTTTATGCTTCGTTGCCCAACTGGACTTGACCTCGGCTCGGATCTCGGACTAAGACTTGCACGGTGCTCCGCACCCCTGGCACCCGTGCCACTCGGTGTCCCCACCAAGTCTCTGTCTCCATCTCCAGAAGCTCAAAGGACCCGAGGTGCAAGGGAGGCCTCCCCACTACTTCGGTCTCACATCAGGTACGTGGCCCTCGTGACAAGAACTTTAAGGCCCCTTTCACACTGGGGCGGCTTGCAGGCGCTATTGCGCTAATAATAGCGCCTGCAAACCGACCCGTAACAGCTGTTGCTGTGTCTTCAGTGTGAAAGCCCGAGGGCTTTCACACTGAAGCGGTGCGCTTGCAGGACGGTGGAAAATGTCCTGCAAGCCGCATCTTTGGCTCGCTATAGGAGCGGTATATTTACCGCTCCTATAGCGCCCGTTCCCATTGGAAACAATGGGGCAGCGCACCGAACCCGCCCGCAAAACGCTGCTGCGGTATTGACCCTTTTTCAGCCGCTCGCGGGGGTAAAACCACCCCACGAGCGGCCGCAATGCGCCGCTAAAACGCCGGTAAAACGGCGCTAAATATAGCGCCGCTTTACCGCCAGCGCCCCCACCGCTCCAGTGTGAAAGTAGCCTAAGGTCGCAATCATTAAGGCTACTTTTGAAGAGGAGTCACTGAGGCCCATGAAGAAAAGCGCGCCATTTCTACCGTGAAGCATGGCTTCCAAAGGAATCAATGGTGAATCATTGACAACCTCGCCAATTTACCATTTCAATTTAACGCTGAAAGGGCTTGTGGTCAGTGAATAGACGTCCACCGAAGTCCACAGCGGGATTGGCCAGGCAACAGTAGCTTTTGCCTTTTGCTCAAATGGTGCCTTTGGAAGAAGGCTAATATCTCCACCAAGACCATAAATTGACCTCTTCAGAATACTTGGAAGCCTAAGTTCTTTTCAAATTGGAACTAGATATTTCGGACAAGTTACGACCATCAAAGAACAAATCCAAGAACCCAGATTGCTATGGCTTGTCCATATTTGAAGAACAGAAAACAGTCCACTACCATATGAACTCATTCATGGTGAGGGTGACCTGTCCACTGGAGTATCACCAAACCAAACATATTGAGCAAGACCTGAGGAACCACCAACTGACCAGAAATATCAGCACACATGGCCAAGGATGGGAGCATTTCATTTACCACTTCAGCCCCGGAAGGATTTACCCCCCTTCCTGACCAGAGCGGTTTTTTTTTTGCGATTCGGCACTGCGTCGCTTTAACTGACAATTGCGCGGTCGTGCGACGTGGCTCCCAAACAAAACTGACGTCCTTTTTTTCCCCCACAAATAGAGCTTTCTTTTGGTGGTATTTTATCACCCCTGCGGTTTTTATTTTTTTGCGCTATAAACAAAAAAAATAGCGACAATTTTGAAAAAAAAAAAACATTATTTTTTACTTTTCGCTATAATAAATATCCCCCAAAAATATATAAAAAAAACTTTTTTTTTTTACTCAGTTAAGGCCGATACGTATTCTTCTACATATTTTGTTAAAAAAAAAATCGCAATAAGCGTATATTTATTGGTTTGCGCAAAAGTTATAGCGTCTACAAAATAGGGGATAGTTTTATGGCATTTTTATTAATATTTTTTTTTTTTACTAGTAATGGCGGCGATCAGCGATTTTTATCGTGACTGCGACATTTTGGCGGACACATCGGACAATTTTGACACATTTGTGGGACCATTGGCATTAATACAGCGACCGATGCAATAAAATTGCATTGGTTACCGTAGAAATGTCACTGGCAGTGAAGGGGTTAACCACTAGGTGGCAGTGTAGGGGTTAAGTGTGTCCTAGGGGCGTGTTTATAACTGTCTGGGGGCGTGGCTGTGTGTGTGACACCACTCTGATCGCTGCTTCCGATGACAGGGAGCAGACGATCAGTCCGCTGTCACTAGGCAGAACGGGGAGGTGCTGTTTACATCAGCATCTCCCCGTTCTTGCGCTCTGTGACATGATCGCGGGTATCCCCGCGGCGATCGAGTGCGCGGGACCCGCGACCACGGTCACGGAGCTCTCGGTGCGCGCACACATGGCGGGAGATTCAAAGTAACGTATGGGTACGTTACCTTTGCCCAGCTGTGCCATTCTGCCGACGTTAATGTGCAGGAGCCGGTCGGGAACCGGTTAACAACATGCAGAATGCAGCGGAACCTACATATTGGTTGAAAGGACTACCTGCTCTTCAATCGCCAGCTAAACATTAAAGTGATACTAAACACACACACTGTATCATTTACATTCTATTTCTGGATGTGGATGAGGGTACTGTCATTATTTTAATTAAAAAAACATCTACAGTAAGTAACTTTTTCCTATTGGATATCCAGCTGTCACATGACCCAGCTCTCTCCCAGCCTATCTGCAGGGAAACATGAGCAGGAGGAGCTTCTAGTCCTCTGCTGCTGGTCACATGTTAACCACTTCAGCCCGGACCAATTGGCAGCCAAAGGACCAGGCCCCTTTTTGCGATTCGGCACTGCGTCGCGTTTAACTGACAATTGCGCGGTCGTGCGACGTGGCTCCCAAACAAAATTGGCGTCCTTTTTCTCCCCAAAATAGAGCTTTCTTTTGGGGGTATTTGATCGCCCCATGCGGTTTTTATTTTTTGCGCTATAATACAAAAAATATATATAAAAAAACATTTTTTTTCCTCAGTTTAGATACGTATTCTTCTACATATTTAAAAAAAAGCAATTAGCGATTATTGATTGGTTTGCGCAAAAAGCTATAGCGTATACAAAATAGTTTTATAGCATTTTATTAATATTTTTTTTTTTTGACACTAGTAATGGCGGCGATCTGCGATTTTTATTGTGACTGCGACATTATGGCGGACACATCGGACATTTTTGACAATTTTTATATATACAAAAACATTTTTTTTCCTCAGTTTAGGCCGATACGTATTCTTCTACATATTTTTGGTAAAAAAAATCGCAATTAGCGATTATTGATTGGTTTGCGCAAAAGCTATAGCGTTTACAAAATAGGGGATAGTTTTATAGCATTTTTATTAATATTTTTTTTTTTTATTAGTAATGGCGGCGATCTGCGATTTTTATTGTGACTGCGACATTATGGCGGACACATCGGACATTTTTGACACATTTTTGGGACCATTGTCATTTATACAACAATCAGTGCTATTTAAATGCATTGATTCCTGTATAAATGACAGTTGTAGTGAAAGAGTTAACCACTAGGGGGGGGAGGAGTTAGTGTGACGTGTGTGTTTTTACATTAGGGGGCGTGGCTGACATCTGACGTCACTGATCGGCTTTCCCCGATGACAGGGAACAGCCGAACAATGACAGGCAGTGTAGGAAGCGCGGGGAGAGGTTTGTTTACACAGACCTCTCCCCGTTCTTCAGCTCTCTGACCCGATCGCAGGACACCAGCGGCGATCGGGTCCGCTGGTCCTGCGGCCGGGGTCACGGAGCTCCCGACCGGGTCGCGAGCGAGCGACCCACGGGCAGGCAATTAAAGGGCCACGTACAGGTACGTGATTTTGCCTGCCCGTGCCATTCTGCTGACGTATATATGCGTGAGGCGGTCGGGAAGCGGTTAAAAAAAATAAAAAAACAGCCTTTGGAATACAGAGTAAAGATAAATTACCGTATATACTCGAGTATAAGCCGACCCGAATATAAGCCGAGGCACCTAATTTTACCACTAAAAACTGGGAAAACGTATTGTACTCGAGTATAAGCCTAGGGTGAGAAATGCGCAGCTACTGTAAGTGTAAAAGAGGGTCAACAATGCCCATTTGCAGCCATAGGTCCCCCGAACTTCAAACTTGGTAGTTAAGGGTTCCTAGATGCCCCCTAGCTGCAGCCAAAATTTGGGGGTTTCTGGACCCAAAGGGTCCCGAAATGACATTGCTGCAGATGGACACAGTTGACCGAGTTTGGGGCCCCGTATCTCGGGGTCACTTGGTGCTGGGAACCCCATCTTTGGATATGTTGTAGTGCTGGTTCCACTGGGTTTGAATACCAAATGGGGTTCCTAGCACCAAGTGTCCCCGGGATACAGGGCCCCAAAGTCGGGTCGGAAAATGTCAAGCACTTTTCTGCAGCAGAGAATGACATTTTCCGTACCGAATTTGGGGCCCCGTATCTCGGGAACCTCATCTTTGGATATGTTGTAGTTCTAGGTCCACTGTGGGGGGTTCCTAGCACCAAGTGGCCCCGAGATACGGGGCCCCAAAGTCGGGTCGGAAAATGTCTGTAATTTTCTGCTGCAGAAAAGTGCTTGACTCGAGTATAAGCCGAGGGGGGCATTTTCAACACACAAAAAATGTGCTGAAAAACTCGGCTTATACTCGAGTATATATGGTAATCAATTAATATAATTTTTTTTTCAATTGTCATACAAATATATACAGTAATTGAAATCAAATCTTTATTATTTTTTTGGCACTAACATGGTGTTGGGGGGGGGGGGGGGAGGGGGGCAGATTTCTGCCAGTCACAGGCTGTGTCACGCCCCTCCAGCCTGTCTTAGAATAAGAGGGAGGTGAAGCCTCTATCAATCTACATGTAATATCCCTCCCCCATTGTGTTTAGCTGGTTAGTGGGCGTGGAGGAGGGAGGAAGGGAGTGGGCTGTCATTTAGCACTGTGTATACGCCCACATGTGTGACTCTATAGTCACATGGGCTGCTCAGATGTGATAGGGAGGAAATGCTCAGCATAGAAACTCACATTGCTCTACATAATCCCCAACTGCAGTGAGGACATGAACAGAAGGGGGAGATAGAGAGCAGCAGGAACAACCAGGTTTTATTTTGTGCAGAATACAAAAAAGGAATCTCATAGTGACTGACTGAGTATGACCAGCTTGATATACACCATTGATCGATTGATTTTTATGATTTGGGATTAGTGACACTTTATCCACTTGCCAATTGGGAACTTTTACTCCCCTCCTGCCCAGGTCAATTTTTAGCTTTCAGCGCTGTCACACTTTGAATGACAATTGGGGGTCATGCTACACTGTACCCAAATTACATTTTTATCATTATTTTCACACACATAGAGCTTTCTTTTAGTGGTATTTAATCACCACTGGGTTTTGTTTTTTTTTTTGTTTTTGTTTTGCTAAACAAATAAAAAAAGACAGAACATTTTGAAAGAAAAAGGTTTTCTTAGCTTCTGTTATAAAATTTTGCAAATAAGTAATTTTTCTCTTTCACTGATGTGTACTGACGAGACAGGACTAATGGGCGTTGATAGGCTGCATTGATGAGCACTGATGAGGCTGCACTGATATGGGGCACTGATAGGCGGCACTGATAGGCATCACTAATGGGCACTGATAGGCAGCACTGTTGGGCACCTAACAGGCAGCAGTAGTGGACACTGATAGGGCAGCACTGATGGGCACTGATAGGCAGCACTATGGGCACTGATAGGCAGCACTAATGACCACTGATAGGCATCACTAATGGCCCCTGATAGGCAGCACTAATGGCCCTTGATAGGCAGCACTAATGGCCACTGATAGGCAGCACTAATGGCCACTGATAGGCAGCACTAATGGCCACTGATAGGCAGCACTAATGGCCACTGATAGGCAGCACTAATAGCCACTGATAGGCAGCACTAATAGACACTGGTAGGCAGCTCCAATAGGCACTAATAGGCTGCACTGATGGGCACTGATAGGCAGCACTGATAGGCTCTGATAGGCACTACTAATGGGCATTGATAGGCACTACTAATGGGCATTGATAGGCAGCACTAATGGCCACTGATAGGCAGCACTAATGGCCACTGATAGGCAGCACTGATAGGCTCTGATAGGCAGCACTGATAGGCACTGATAGGCACTACTAATGGGCACTGATAGGCAGCACTAATGGGCACTGATAGGCAGCACTAATGGCCACTGATAGGCAGCACTGATGGGCACTGATAGGCACTGTTGGGGCTGTACTGATAATCAGGACTCTGAGAAAAGCCAATGTCCTTTTACCCTTCAAAAGACTGGAAAAATATTCTCTGTATTGCAATTAGCTGAAGTAAAATAGTTCTGTGTGTTATTGAAGAGCTAAGCTGCCTGTGGATGGTGCCAAGTCACCAGGTGGCCATGCTATGTGGGCAGACTGGGTCCAAGGAGGTCTGCCAATGCATAAAGGGGCATTTGAAAAAGAACGGGTCAGCGAATACACCATTGGCCTAATTATGAATACAGAAAGTTATGATGAGACCATAGATTTCCTATTGAAGAATGGGAAAGACAGACATCGGCCCGAACGACAGCGAAGGAGACTCAATCGGGCGAATTTGGGGGCTGCCAAACGGGCTTCATAAATCTTCCAATGGGCATCCTGAGGTGTCATAAAGGGGTTAACCCAAGCGAAGGAATCCGCGGGCGTTTTTTTTCCCCCCGAACGGGTTACAGATGACAAGCCTTGCAGCCGTCTCCGCTTCCGTAGGTCAGGCACAAAAGACACTGTAATGGAGATTAAGTATTGAGACCACTTAATCCCCAATGGAAATTGCCCAAACCAAACATTTGTTGAGAGCACATTCATCTGAAATCCCTTCCAGCGCAGGGCTAATAACTGTGTGTTCGGAGATAAGCCCCCTCTCATTCGCAGAGCGATCGCTTATCCTGGGAACTCGGGGATTCTGGCAGCTAAAACACAACAACAATGACCCAAAACATGTCCGAAAGATGTAGAGGGGGGGGGGGAGGGGAGCGGGGCTCACTTTCAACTCTCCGTAACTAAAACTTCAAGTAAGTAATGTTTTCAGCCCCGAAATCCGAGTCACCCGAGTCATGTTCTCAAAGGGATGTAATGACTTTACGATGGGCACTTACTGAATACCAAACAAAATATGAGAAAATAATCAGATACAGGTACGTGGCTGCAGGGGCGTAGATAAGGGGGGGGTTGGGGGTTGAAAAAGATTGCAGAAGTAGTTATGGCTGACTCCTTAACCACTTCAGCCCCGGACCAATTGGCAGCCAAAGGACCAGGCCCCTTTTTGCGATTCGGCACTGCGTCGCTTTAACTGACAATTGCGCGGTCGTGTGACGTGGCTCCCAAACAAAATTGGCGTCCTTTTTTTCCCACAAATAGAGCTTTCTTTTGGTGGTATTTGATCGCCCCTGCTGTTTTTATTTTTTGCGCTATAAGCAAAAATAGAGCGACAATTTTGAAAAAAATGCAATATTTTTTACTTTTTGCTATAAGAAATATCCCCAAAAATATATAAAAAAAAAAACATTTTTTTTCCTCAGTTTCGGCCGATACGTATTCTTCTACATATTTTTGGTAAAATACAAAATAGGGGATAGTTTTTATAGCATTTTTATTAATATTTTTTTTTTTACTAGTAATGGCGGCGATCAGCGATTTTTATTGTGACTGCGACATTATGGCGGACACATCGGACATTTTTGACACATTTTTGGACCATTGTCATTTATACAGAAATCAGTGCTATTTAAATAGCACTGATTCCTATGTAAATGACAGTTGTAGTGAAGGGGTTAACCACTAGGGGGCGGGGAGGAGTCAGTGTGACGTGTGTGTGTTTTTTTACAGTAGGGGGGCGTGGCTGTACGTCTGACGTCATTGATCGGCTTTCCCGATGACCGGGAACAGCCGATCAGTGACAGGCAGAGTAGGAAGCGCGGGGAGAGGTTTGTTTACACAGACCTCTCCCCGTTCTTCAGCTCCGTAACCCGATCGGGTCCGCTGGTCCCACGGACGGGGTCACGGAGCTCCCGACCGGGTCGCGAGCGCGCCGATGGGAGCTTTTCAACGGATTTTCCGACCGTGTGTATGCCCATCGGTCTTTTTCTGTCGGAATTTCCGACGGACTTTGCATTGAGAACCTGTTCTCAATTTTTCCGACGGAAAATCTTTCTATCGGATTTTCCGATCGCGTGTATGCAATTCCGACACACAAAATTCCGACGCATGCTCAGAAACAATTCGACGCATGCTCAGAAGCATTAAACTTCCCTTTTATAGTGCCGTAGAACGTGTTTTATGCCGCTGTGTTACTGACCGTCGGAATTTGGTGTGACCGTGTGTAGGCAACACAGCTTGAGTGAAATTCCGTCGGAAAAACCGTCAGAGTTTTTCTCCGACGGGAATTCCAATCGTGTGTACGCTGCATTAGGGGCAGCTCTGGGACAAGGTCATCTAGAGTGAAAACAGAAAAATCTGGGCTACTACCCATACAACACATAGATAGCAGAGCTAGACATGTGCACAATAGAAAAATTCGTTTATTTTCGTTTTGTTTCTTTCGTTTCCGTTGATTCGTAAATCCGTAAGTCGTCGGTGTTCGTATTCGTAACGATTCGTATTTTCGTAACAGTTATTCTTTCGTTGATTCGTTTTTCCGTTAGTTTATTCGAAATTCGGACGCATTCGTATTTTCGTAGATTTAGTTACATTCGTACTTTCGTAACATTGTTTTCGTAGATTAGTAATCGGAGCATAATTCATAATTTTATGTAATGTGTATGCTATTATTACATTGTAAGAGACACGGAAAATTACGAATCGAAAAAAAAAGTTACGAATGTACGAATTTTTTCGTTCAATTCATTCGAAGCACGTTAAGCAGCGCCATTGTAAGAGACACGGAAAATTACGAATCGCAAAAAAAAAAAAAAAAGTTACGAATGTACGAATTTTTTCGTTCAATCCATTCGAAGCACGTTAAGCAGCGCCATTGTAAGAGACATGGAAAATTACGAATCGCAAAAAAAAAAAAAAAGTTACGAATGTACGAATTTTTTCGTTCAATCCATTCGAAGCACGTTAAGCAGCGCCATTGTAAGAGACACGGAAAATTACGAATCGAAAAAAAAAGTTACGAATGTACGAATTTTTTCGTTCAATCCATTCGAAGCACGTTAAGCAGCGCCATTGTAAGAGACACGGAAAATTAAGAATCGCCAAAAAAAAAAAAGTTACGAATGTACGAATTTTTTCGTTCAATCCATTCGAAGCACGTTAAGCAGCGCCATTGTAAGGGACACGGAAAATTACGAATCGCAAAAAAAAAGTTACGAATGTACGAATTTTTTCATTCAATCCATCCGAAGCACGTTAAGCAGCGCCATTGTAAGGGACACGGAAAATTACCAATTCAAAAATAAAAAGTTACGAATGTACGAATTTTTTCGTTCATTTTGATTTTCGTTGTTCCTGTTTTCGTTTCTCGGATTTTCTTCTTTCGTAGTTTCGTTGTTTCTAATTTGGTTAATTCGGAATTTCGGATTTGTTCGATTCGAACATTCGTTATTCGTTGAAATTTTTAGCGAATCGTTCGTTCATTCGTACGATAATGAATGAACGAATATAACTAATTTTAACGAAAAACAAAAAAAAACTAAACGAATTGCACATGTCTAAGCAGAGCTCCCGCGTGCTCGATCCACAGTCGCTGGCTGAGTAGAGTAATGTAGGAAAGATGATCCGCACTCCGGTTGTAGCTTTTAAAAAAAATCTTAATTTCATTGAAAAGCCACAGTGTAAAATGCACGATAAGATCAGTCGACGCGTTTCAGCCCATAAGGCCTTAGTCATAACCAGGGTTATGACTAAGGCCTTATAGGCTGAAACACATCAACTTATCTTATCTGCGTTTACACTGTGGCTTTTCAATAAAATGAAGATTTTTTTAAGAGCTGCAACCGGAGTGCAGATCATCAAGGGCAAACATGCCAAATTGCCCCCCCCCCCCCCAAGATGTATGATTATGTGTCAGAATAGCCCCCCCCCCCCAAAAAAAGCCCCATCTTTCCTACAAGGTCATCTAGAGCCAAAAGCAAACATGCCAAATTGCCCCCCCCCCCCAAGATGTATGATTATGTGTCAGCAAAGCCCCCCCCCCTTCCCTAAGTACAAATCCACTCCCCTGCTGAAATCCCCCCTCTTGGCACAAATATTTGCCCCTCCACCCCCCCCCCCCAGCTCAAATCCTCTCTCTCCCCATATGTCTCTAAAACAAACCCCTCCAAATTTCCCCTCTGAGCGCCAATCCTATCCCCCCTCCTCGCACAAATACTCCCCATTCATCTCTACTAACATAAATCCCCCCCCCCCAAACATTTTTTTTGATCTTAGCACAACCCCCCCCCCCCCAAACAGTAAGCCATCAACACCCTTCCTGGTCGCTTGGTCGGTGGGACGGTCGGTCGCACTTACCCCATTGCGGCTTCCCATGCTTGGTGGCGGCCTGCACTTCACGGGTCTCCACGGCGGCAGTGGCTTCTGTTTTCTCTCTCCTTCTCCGCAGCCAATCGGGATTATCTCTTTTCGGCCAATCAGAAATGGGTCTCATGCCTGCTTCTGATTGGCCAGTTTGAAGATCAGTGTTACAACAGCGAATATTAATTTGCTGTTGTAACACTTGGGTGGGCTCATGGCGCAATGCTCTGTGCCACGAGCCACCCTATTTTGAAGCCTATTAGAGCCAATGGCTCTAATCAGGTGCCTAAAAAAACACCCCCGTGCTGTAAGTCAGGTGCCCGGCATCCGGAATAGGGCCGGATGCCTGAATAGGGGGTGGCCGTGGTGGTCATGGATAGATTCATGCTATGCTATGCATGAATCTATCCATGATTTATATAGGGGGTGGCGAGGGTAGAGGGGGTGGTGCCTGGGTGCCCCAACAGACGGGCCGCCCCTGAATATTACCTTTTCTAGCACAATCCCCCCAAAAATCCCCCCTCCTAGCATAAATCCTTTTCACCCATCCCCCCTCCCAACACAAATCTTCCCAAATCACCACTCTTAACACACCTCCCCAAATTTCCCTTCTTCTTACCTCCTGACACCCCTCCCCTTCTTCCAAACTCCTTGTGGTGCCCCCCCCCCCCCAACACCTCACATGATACCACAGTGCCCAGGGCCCCCTTATCCCGGACCTGCTTTCGATTCTTGCCCTGCCCCCAGCCTGTGATTGGACAGAGAAAGGAGAAGCAGCCGACTGATGAGTTAATTTCTGTGTGTCACTCTGCTCTCTCCTCCTATCAGCATGCTCTGTTGCAGTGCAATACTTAGTTATATGTGGTTCTTGGTGGGAAGAGTAAACCCCTGGCTTTTCATATGTCTGGGATACGCCAACAGACTCCGTTTCTGTCCACCTGGAAGTTTTGGGTGTTCCCCCAAAGTTTGTGTGTTCCAGCTGCCCCTCATAATGGGCACAGCAGGTGTACAGACCCGGGAACTCAGCACAGGGATGGTGGGAACCCCTCATAATGGGCACAGCAGGTGTACAGACCCAGGAACTCAGCACAGGGATGATGAGAATCCCTCATAATGGGCACAGCAGGTGTACAGACCTGGGAACTCGGCACAGGGATGGTGGGAACCCCTCATAATGGGCACAGGGGGTGTACAGACCCGGGAACTCAGCACAGGGATGGTGGGAACCCCTCATAATGGGCTAATGGGCACAGCGGGGTGTACAGACCCGGGAACTCAGCACAGGGATGGTGGGAACCCCTCATAATGGGCACAGCAGGTGTACAGACCCAGGAACTCAGCACAGGAATGGTGGGAACCCCTCATAATGGGCACAGCGGTGTACAGACCCGGGAACTCAGCACAGGAACAAAAAAAAAACTGCCCCAATACCCTCATCCACACATTTTTGAGGTGGATGAGGGAGTCCTCCCCACTGAGTTATTGTGTTCTGACAGTCAAGAGACTTCCCCAGTGTCGGGATACACTGATCAGTACTGCAGGTTATAGCCTGCAGCGCTTATCAAGCGGGGAAAATCCAAACGGGGGGTTAAACAGAAGTTGATCGGTAGAGCACAGGGGTCACACATAGATCGAAATGCAGCCAAACCCTGCTGAACTTAGATTTAGAAGCATTTAGATTTGTGTATGGCCAGCTTAAGAGATGCATGACAAGTTCAGTGTCAGAGCTACAGTATGTGTAATAATAGTGTGTGACCGGTGGGGGGGGGGGGGGGGGGGGGGCATTAGAGTGTAAGCTCTTCTGGTACAGAGACTGATGTGACCGGCTCAGGGATCTCTGTACAGCACTGCGGTATATGTCAGAGCTATATAAATGTATAATAATAATAGTGTGTGACTATGGGGGGGGGGATTAGATTGTAAGCTCCTTTGGTTCAGTGATGACTGTGGTTGGACATTAGAGTGTAAGCTCCTCTGGTGCAGAGACTGATGTGACCGGCTCAGGGATCTCTGTACAGCACTGCGGTATATGTCAGAGCTATATAAATGTATAATAATAATAGTGTGTGACTATGGGGGGGGGGGGGGGGATTAGATTGTAAGCTCCTTTGGTTCAGTGATGACTGTGGTTGGACATTAGAGTGTAAGCTCCTCTGGTTCAGTAAAGACAGTGGGTGAGATTAGAGTGTAAGCTCCTCTGGTTCAGTGATGACGATGACTGTGGTCGGATATTAGAGTGTAAGCTCCTCTGGTTCAGTAAAGACTGTGGGTGACATTAGAGTGTAAGCTCCTCTGGTTCAGTAAAGACTGTGGGTGACATTAGAGTGTAAGCTCCTCTGGTTCAGTGATGACTGGGGTCGGACATTAGAGTGTAAGCTCCTCTGGTACAGAGACTGATGTGATTGGCTCAGTGTTCTCTAAACAGCACTGCAGTATATGTCAGAGCTATATAAATGTATAATAATAAATAGTGTGTGACTATGGGGGGGGAGGGTCATTAGAGTGTAAGCTCCTCTGGTTCAGTGATGACGATGACTGTGGTCGGATATTAGAGTGTAAGCTCCTCTGCTTCAGTAAAGACTGTGGGTGACATTAGAGTGTAAGCTCCTTTGGTTCAGTGATGACTGTGATCGGACATTAGAGTGTAAGCTCCTTTGGTACAGAGACTAATGTGATTGGCTCAGTAACCTCTGTACAGCTTCAGCACTGCGGTATATGTCAGAGCTATATAAATGTATAATCATAAATAGTGCGAGACATTAGATTGTAAGCTCCTCTGGTTCAGTGATGACTGGGGTCGGACATTAGAGTGTAAGCTCCTCTGGTTCAGTGATGACTGGGGTCGGACATTAGAGTGTAAGCTCCTCTGGTTCAGTGATGACTGGGGTCGGACATTAGAGTGTAAGCTCCTCTGGTACAGAGACTGATGTGACTGGCTCAGTGTTCTCTGTACAGCATTGCGGTATATGTCAGAGCTATATAAATGTATAATAATAATAGTGTGTGACTATGGGGGGGGGGGCATTAGAGTGTAAGCTCCTTTGGTTCAGTGATGATTGTGGTCGGAAATTAGAGTGTAAGCTCCTTTGGTACAGAGACTAATGTGATTGGCTCAGTAACCTCTGTACAGCTTCAGCACTGCGGTATATGTCAGAGCTATATAAATGTATAATCATAAATAGTGTGAGACATTAGATCGTAAGCTCCTCTGGTTCAGTGATGACTGTGGTCGGAAATTAGAGTGTAAGCTCCTCTGGTACAGGGAGTGATGTGTACAGTATAATTTTTATTTTTTTTGTTTTTTTCTTGTTGATCTATGTATTGGTATTACTAGCAGTCATGAAATCCGTAGACCCCCCCCCCCCCCCCCCCCCCGGACGGCACTCCTCTCTATCCCCCCACTGAGTGCGAACTTGCAATGTGAGCGCTCCCCGCGCTGCTGCGCAGTTTCACGCTCAGCTTGTGTTTAGAATTCCATTTGCTGTGGGTGACACATGTGAGCAGCTGTTACTGCAAAGCCTACTTGTTCCCACACTGTTCAGATTTCGCAGAAAAATATTCTCCTACTGTTAACCCGTTTATCGACAAACCACACACAAAAAAGATAAAAATCAGTCCCAGAACAGAGAATTTGAAATGATCAACATTTGATGAATAATCAAAAGAAAAAAACATAATACATAAAAAAAATAAAAGGGGTCACAAATTGGGATTTTCAGCTTCACTTTTCAACCCTTTCATTAAGCAGATCTTTTTTTTTTCTGTTTCCATAGTATGACTGACAATTACTCTGCATCCAAATACATTTTATCAAAATTTTTTCGGCTTCTTTTTAACCACTTTCAGCCCCGGACCAATTGGCAGCCGAAGGACCAGGCCCCTTTTTGCGATTCGGCACTGCGTCGCTTTAACTGACAATTGCGCGGTCGTGCGACGTGGCTCCCAAACAAAATTGGCGTCCTTTTTTTCCCACAAATAGAGCTTTCTTTTGGTGGTATTTGATCGCCCCTGCGGTTTTTATTTTTTGCACAAAAATAGAGCGACAATTTTGAAAAAATGCTATATTTTTTACTTTTTGCTATAATAAATATCACCAAAAAATATATAAAAAAACATTTTTTTCCCTCAGTTTAGGCCGATGCGTATTCTTCTACATATTTTTGGTCAAAAAAAATCGCAATTAGCGATTATTGATTGGTTTGCGCAAAAGTTATAGCGTTTACAAAATAGGGGATAGTTTTATAGCATTTTTATTAATATTTTTTTTTTTTACTAGTAAATTTTTATTGTGACTGCGACATTATGGTGGACACATCGGACACTTTTGACACATTTTTGGGACCATTGTCATTTATACAGCAATCAAGGCTATTTAAATGCACTGATTCCTGTATATATGACACTTGCAGTAAAAGAGTTAACCACTAGGGGGCGGGGAGGGGTTATGTTGTGTGACGTGTGTGTGTTTTTTTTTTACATTAGGGGGCGGGGCTGACGTCTGACGTCATTGATCGGCTTTCCCGATGACAGGGAACAGCCGATCAGTGACAGGCAGAGTAGGAAGCACGGGGAGAGTTTTGTTTACACAGACCTCTCCCCGTTCTTCAGCTCTGTGACCCGATCGCGGGACACCAGCGGTGATCGGGACCGCTGGTCCCGCGGCCGTGGTCACGGAGCTCCCGACCGGGTCGCGAGCGCGCGCGCGCGACCCACGGCAGGCCTCTTAAAGGGCCACGTACAGGTACGTGCTTTTGCCTAGACATGCCATTCTGCCGACGTATATCGGCGTGAGGCGGTCGGGAAGCGGTTAATAAACATTTTTTTTTTTTTTTTACCATATAAAGAAAAAATCCTCCAAAAGTTTTGAAAAAAAAAAACCTTATGTACCACACTTCTTAAAGTGGAGTTCCGGCCAAAATCTGACTTTTAAGATAAAAATATCCCTAGAATACTCATGCGTCATGCAATGTAACAAAGGCATGCTGTAAACTATGCCCAGTTATCTTTCTGTGCAGCATCGGTTTCTCACTTTGTGAAGTTCCTGCACAGCACGGCCATCTCCAGTGTGGGCATCTTAAGCCACAGTGTCCTTCTTCCTGGATTCCATGCTTGCTGGCTACCCAGCATGCACCTGCCGATCCCGCGCATGTGCAGTGCAGTTTTGGTCAGCTTAGCATGGCATAGCCATGCCAAGTTGACCAAGATTTTCCATAGACGCCAATGTTAAATGTTACTGGAGCCGTGCGATGCCAAGCTGGCCAAGAGTTTCTATAGACACCAAAGTTAAATGTTACCGGAGCCGTGCGATGCCAAGCTGGCCAAGAATTTCCATAGACGCCAATGTTAAATGTTACTGGAGCCGTACGATGTCAAGCTGGCCAAGAATTTCTATAGACGCCAATGTTAAATGTTACTGGAGCCGTGCGATGCCAAGCTGGCCAAGAATTTCTATAGCTGCCAATGTTAAATGTTATTGGAGCCGTACGATGCCAAGCTGGCCAAGAATTTCCATAGACGCCAATGTTAAATGTTACTGGAGCCGTGCGAGGCCAAGCTGGCCAAGAATTTCTATAGACGCCAATGTTAAATGTTACTGGAGCCGTGCGATGCCAAGCTGGCCAAGAATTTCTATAGACGCCAATGTTAAATGTTACTGGAGCCGTGCGATGCCAAGCTGGCCAAGAATTTCCATAGACGCCAATGTTAAATGTTACTGGAGCCGTGCAATGCCAAGCTGGCCAAGAATTTCCATGGACGCCAATGTTAATGTTACTGGAGCCATGCGATGCCAAGCTGGCCAAGAATTTCCATAGACGCCAATGTTAAATGTTACTGGAGCCGTACGATGTCAAGCTGGCCAAGAATTTCTATAGACGCCAATGTTAAATGTTACTGGAGCCGTGCGATGCCAAGCTGGCCAAGAATTTCTATAGCCGCCAATGTTAAATGTTACTGGAGCCGTGCGATGCCAAGCTGGCCAAGAATTTCCATAGACGCCAATGTTAAATGTTACTGGAGCCGTGCGATGCCAAGCTGGCCAAGAATTTCTATAGACGCCAATGTTAAATGTTACTGGAGCCGTGCGATGCCAAGCTGGCCAAGAATTTCTATAGACGCCAATGTTAAATGTTACTGGAGCCGTGCGATGCCAAGCTGGCCAAGAATTTCTATAGACGCCAATGTTAAATGTTACTGGAGCCGTGCGATGCCAAGCTGGCCAAGAATTTCTATAGACGCCAATGTTAAATGTTACTGGAGCCGTGCGATGCCAAGCTGGCCAAGAATTTCTATAGACGCCAATGTTAAATGTTACTAGAGCCGTGCGATGCCAAGCTGGCCAAGAATTTCTATAGCCGCCAATGTTAAATGTTACTGGAGCCGTGCGATGCCAAGCTGGCCAAGAATTTCTATAGACGCCAATGTTAAATGTTACTGGAGCCGTGCGATGCCAAGCTGGCCAAGAATTTCTATAGACGCCAATGTTAAATGTTACTGGAGCCGTGCGATGCCAAGCTGGCCAAGAATTTCCATAGACGCCAATGTTAAATGTTACTGGAGCCGTGCGATGCCAAGCTGGCCAAGAATTTCTATAGACGCCAATGTTAAATGTTACTGGAGCCGTGCGATGCCAAGCTGGCCAAGAATTTCTATAGACGCCAATGTTAAATGTTACTGGAGCCGTGCGATGCCAAGCTGGCCAAGAATTTCTATAGACGCCAATGTTAAATGTTATTGGAGCCGTGCAATGCCAAGCTGGCCAAGAATTTCCATAGATGCCATGCCAAGCTGACCAAGATCTCCCAGGAGCCAAGGCAAACTGTAGGGATGGTACTGGCCAGGTGATGAGCGGTGCCTGGTTTCCTCCAGACATGACGCTTGCCATACAGGCCAAATAGTTCAATATTTGTTTCATCAGATCAGAGAATTTTGTTTCTCATGGTCCTTCAGGTGCCTTTTGGCAATCTCCAGGTTGGCTGTCATGTGCCTTTTACTGAGGAGTGGCTTCCGTCTGGCCACTCCTCCATACAGGCCTGATTGGTGGAGTGCTGCAGAGATGGTTGTTCTTCTGGAAGGTTCTCCTCTCTCCACAGAGAAATGTTGGAGCTCCATCACAGTGACCATCGGGTTCTTGGTCTCCTCCCTGACTAAGGCCCTTCTCCCCCGATCGCTCAGTTTGGTCGGGCGGCCCGTTCTAGGAAGAGTCCTGGTGGTTCCAAACTTCTTCCATTTACAGATGATGGAGGCCACTGAGCTCATTGGGACCTTCAATGCTACAGAAATGTTTCTGTACCCTTCCCCCGATCTGTGCCTCCATACAATCCTGTCTCCGAGGTCTACAGACAATTCCTTGGACTTCATGGCTTGGTTTGTGCTCTGACATGCACTGATACCTGTGGGACCTTCTATAGACAGGTGTGTGCCTTTCCAAATCATGTCCAATCACCGGAATTTACCACAGGTGGGCTCCAATCAGGTTGTAGAAACATCTCAAGGATGATCAGTGGAAACAGGAGGAGCCTGAGCTCAATTCTGAGTGTCATGGCAAAGGCTGTGGTACTTATGTACATGGGAGGAGCCTGTGATACTTATGTACATGGGAGGAGCCTGTGATACTTATGTACATGGAGGAGCCTGTGATACTTGTGTACATGGGAGGAGCCTGTGATACTTATGTACATGGGAGGAGCCTGTGATACTTATGTACATGGGAGGAGCCTGTGATACTTATGTACTTGGGAGGAGTCTGTGATACTTATGTACATGAGAGGAGCCTGTGATACTTATGTACATGGGAGGAGCCTGTGATACTTATGTACATGGGAGGAGCCTGTGATAATTTTGTACATGGGAGGAGCCTGTGATACTTATGTACATGGGAGGAGCCTGTGATACTTATGTACATGGGAGGAGCCTGTGATACTTATGTACATGGGAGGAGCCTGTGATACTTATGTACATGGGAGGAGCCTGTGATACTTATGTACATGGGAGGAGCCTGTGATAATTATGTACATGGGAGGAGCCTGTGATACTTATGTACATGGGAGGAGTCTGTGATGCTTATGTACATGGGAGGAGCCTGTGATACTTATGTACATGGGAGGAGTCTGTGATGCTTATGTACATGGGAGGAGCCTGTGATACTTATGTACATGGGATGAGTCTGTGATACTTATGTACATGGGAGGAGCCTGTGATACTTATGTACATGGGAGGAGCCTGTGATACTTATGTACATGGGAGGAGCCTGTGATACTTATGTACATGGGTGGAGCCTGTGATACTTATGTACATGGGAGGAGCCTGTGATACTTATGTACATGGGAGGAGCCTGTGATACTTATGTACATGGGAGGAGTCTTTGATACTTATGTACATGGGAGGAGCCTGTTATACTTATGTACATGGGAGGAGCCTGTGATACTTATGTACATGGGAGGAGCCTGTGATACTTATGTACATGGGATGAGTCTGTGATACTTATGTACATGGGAGGAGCCTGTGATACTTATGTACATGGGAGGAGCCTGTGATAATTATGTACATGGGAGGAGCCTGTGATACTTATGTACATGGGAGGAGTCTGTGATACTTATGTACATGGGAGGAGTCTGTGATACTTATGGACATGGGAAAAGTCTGTGATACTTATCTACATGGGAGGAGTCTGTGATACTTATGGACATGGGAGGAGCCTGTGATACTTATGGACATAGGAGGAGCCTGTGATACTTATGTACATGGGATTTTTTTCAGTTTTTAATTTTTAACATTTTTAACATTTCAAACAAATTTCTTTCAGGTTATCATTATGGGGGATTGTTTGTAAAATTTTGAGAAAAATAATGAATTTAATCCATTTTGAAATAAGGCTGTAACATAAAAAAATGCACTGTATAAATCTAATCGCTCTCCACTCTATGCAAAACTAAAAAAAAAAAAAGAAAGTTATATTTTAGGTGAAATCCTTCCTTTCCCGGACATAATCCGGGTTGTTCGGAATCTTTCATCACTATTGTATACATATAATTTCTTGCAACATTGTATCCGGTTTTCGCTTCAGGTGCTTTCCAGAAACATTATCTATCCAGAAATATTATCTCCACAGAAAGTATCTGTTATTATTCCCACTGTGAAGATTAAAAGAGATCAGGAGGAAAGAATATCCCGCTACGGGGCAGAGACTGGTGATGGACGGACAGAAAATGGACCCCTCTATTCCTGTCCTGGTGATGGACAGACATGGACCCCTCTATTCCTGTCCTGGTGATGGACAGACATGGGCCCCTCTATTCCTGTCCTGGTGATGGACAGACATGGACCCCTCTATTCCTGTCCTGGTGATGGACAGACATGGACCCCTCTATTCCTGTCCTGGTGATGGACAGACATGGACCCCTCTATTCCTGTCCTGGTGATGGACAGACATGGACCCCTCTATTCCTGTCCTGGTGATGGACATACATGGACCCTCTATTCCTGTCCTGGTGATGGACAGACATGGATCCCTCTATTCCTGTCCTGGTGATGGACAGACATGGGCCCCTCTATTCCTGTCCTGGTGATGGACAGACATGGACCCCTCTATTCCTGTCCTGGTGATGGACAGACATGGACCCCTCTATTCCTGTCCTGGTGATGGACAGACATGGGCCCCTCTATTCCTGTCCTGGTGATGGACAGACATGGACCCCTCTATTCCTGTCCTGGTGATGGACAGACATGGACCCCTCTATTCCTGTCCTGGTGATGGACAGACATGGACCCTCTATTCCTGTCCTGGTGATGGACAGACATGGACCCCTCTATTCCTGTCCTGGTGATGGACAGACATGGACCCTCTATTCCTGTCCTGGTGATGGACAGACATGGACCCCTCTATTCCTGTCCTGGTGATGGACAGACATGGGCCCCTCTATTCCTGTCCTGGTGATGGACAGACATGGACCCTCTATTCCTGTCCTGGTGATGGACAGACATGGACCCCTCTATTCCTGTCCTGGTGATGGACAGACATGGACCCCTCTATTCCTGTCCTGGTGATGGACAGACATGGACCCCTCTATTCCTGTCCTGGTGATAGACAGACATGGACCCTCTATTCCTGTCCTGGTGATGGACAGACATGGACCCCTCTATTCCTGTCCTGGTGATGGACAGACATGGACCCCTCTATTCCTGTCCTGGTGATGGACAGACATGGACCCCTCTATTCCTGTCCTGGTGATAGACAGACATGGACCCCTCTATTCCTGTCCTGGTGATCCCTATCACATGGTGGATTTTCCCTTCTCTGGTTAGCAGGACAATTACAGAGGGCAGATCCTCAAAGAGGGGGCACAGGCAGAAATAAAAACCTGACAGGGGCTTAAACCCTCCACCAATCCATCCAAAATGAATAAACCTTCCTTCAGTCTTGCACAATTTTACTGGCTCCTTCCCTGGACTGAAATGGCCTACTCTGATTTCTCCGCACACTGTGAGCTTCTCATAATGTGCAGCATTAGAAGCTGCAGCAAGTCACATAGAGCCCCCCCCGCCCACCCTCATTTCCTGGCTGGAGGATGCCCAACATTATCTAGCCCCTTTCCTCCCCAACCTGACTGTCTCTGGCCCCACCCCTTTCATTCATTGGCTTTCAGGCCTTTCAATCATAGAGGCTCAGCATCCAATCCTGGAGGCTCAGCATTGCAGGTGAGCGTTACCAATATATACAGCCTGGCTCTAACATCCGCTCATCAAGGCATTTTTTGATATTTGCATAACTCCGCCCACTGCTTGCATCAGGGGTGAGGGCCCTTGAGAGGAGTACTGAGGTCGGGTGCTGCGATTATTATTATTATACAGGTTTATATAGCGCTAACAGTTTACAATATATATTTTCAGGAAGCTATGTCTGGCCCCCTGATGGCCCTTCCCACTAGCCACGATCTGCCTGCATTGTATAGAGAAGCATACAGACCAGTGCCCCCTCCCCCCCCAGCCAATGGTCCGGCCTCCTAATCTACACGCAGGGCTCCGGATTCCTGGATTCCTGGACAGAGTCTCATTTTGAGATTTGGTCTTTACAAGTTAAAATCTGTTTTTTTTTTTTTTGCTAGAAAATGACATTATATATATTTTTTCCCACACCCTAGAGAATAAAATGGCGGTCGCTGCAATACTTTCTGTCACACCGTTTTTGCGCAACGGTCTTACAAGCGCACTTTTTTTGGAAAAAAATACACTTTTTTTTAATTAAAAGATAAGACAACAGTAAAGTTAGCCCAATATTTTCATATTGTGAAAGATAATGTTACGCCGAGTAAATTGATACCCAACATGTCACGCTTCAAAATTGCGCCCCGCTCGTGGAACGGCGACAAACTTTGACCAAAATATCCATAAACGTTTAAAAAATTTTTTTTTTTTAAAAACGTTTAAAAATGTCTACAGGTTACCAGTTTTGAGTTACAGAGAAGGTCCAGTGCTAAAATTATTGCTCTCGCTCTACCGATCGCAGTGATACATGTGTGGTTTGAACACCGTTTTCATATGTGCCCAGCAAATTATGTATGCGTTCGCTTTTGCGTGCGAGTGGGGCGCTTTAAAACTTTTTCTTATTTATTTACTTTTTATTTTTTTATATTTTTACCCTGTCTTTTAAAAAAAAAATAAAATTTGGGTCCCTTTTATTCCTATTACAAGGAATGTAAACATCCCTTGTAATAGAAAAAAAGCATGACAGGACCTCTTAAATATGAGATCTGGGGGGGGTCAAAAAGACGTCACATCTCATATCTACACTAAAATGCAATAAATAAATAAAAAAAAATTAAATGTAATTTTTTTTTTTTACAAAAAAAAAAAAAAATTCCCCTTTAACCACTTCAGCCCGGACCAATTGGCAGCCAAAGGACCAGGCCCCTTTTTTGCGATTCGGCACTGCGTCGCTTTAACTGACAATTGCGCGGTCGTGCGACGTGGCTCCCAAACAAAATTGGCGTCCTTTTTTTCCCACAAATAGAGCTTTCTTTTGGTGGTATTTGATCGCCCCTGCGGTTTTTATTTTTTGCGCTATAAACAAAAATAGAGCGACAATTTTTGAAAACAATGCAATATTTTTTGCTTTTTGCTATAATAAATATCCCCCCAAAAATATATAAAAAAACTTTTTTTTTCCTCAGTTTAGGCCGATACGTATTCTTCTACATATTATTGGTAAAAAAAATCGCAATTAGCGATTTATTTATTGGTTTGCACAAAAGTTATAGCGTTTACAAAATAGGGGATAGTTTTATAGCATTTTTATTAATATTTTTTTTTTTACTAGTAATGGCGGCGATCAGCGATTTTTATCGTGACTGCGACATTATGGCGGACACATCGGACATTTTTGACACATTTTTGGGACCATTGTCATCTATACAGAAATTAGTGCTATTTAAATGCATTGATTCCTGTATAAATGACACTGGCAGTGAAAGAGTTAACCACTAGGGGGAGGGGAGGGGTTATGGGCTGTGACGTGTGTGTGTTTTTTTACATTAGGGGGCGGGGCTGACGTCTGATGTCATTGATCGGCTTTCCCGATGACAGGGAACAGCCAATCAATGACAGGCAGAGTAGGAAGCGCGGGGAGAGGTTTGTTTACACAGACCTCTCCCCGTTCTTCAGCTCTGTGACCCGATCGCGGGACACCAGCGGCGATCGGGTCCGCTGGTCCCGCGGCCGGGGTCACGGAGCTCCCGACCGGGTCGCGCGACCCACGGGCAGGCAATTAAAGAGTCACGTACAGGTACGTGATTTTGCCTGCCCGTGCCATTTTGCCGCAGTATATCTGCGTTAGGCGGTCGGGAAGCGGTTAAGACGATTGGGCGGAAGTGACGTTTGATGTCGCTTCCACCATCCAATACTATGGAGCCAAGTGGGGGCCATCTTCCCCTCACTTGGCTCCAGGCTGTTGATGGGAAAGGATCCGATCGTCTCCGCCGCTACTGCCGACTCCGGAGCGCGGTGGGGGGGCCCTCTCCTGCCCCTGATTAATGTGATCTCACAGCGAATCCGCCGCTAAGACCACTTTTATCTGAAAAGCCAACCGCCCGCTGAAGAAGAGGATATCTGCTATCTGCTGCCATAACAACTGTATTCCTATTCAAACATCCGCCGTATAACGACGGGGGCGGTCGGCAAGCGGTTAAAGTACGTGACTAAAACCCAAGGCTCTAATAGGCTTCAAAAAAAAGGATGGGCTCTGCGCCCAAAGCCCACCCAGTTGTGTGACAATAACGAATGAATATTCACTATTGTCACACTGATTCTCTTCCCGGCCAATCAGAAAGTGGGTCCTGCTTCCCAATTGGCCGAAAGGAAAGGTGATCCTATTGGCAGCCTAGGAGGAGGAGGGAGGAGACGCAGGGGAAGCTGCGCCACCATGAAGCCGAGGAAGGAGGAGACGCCGGCCGGAGGACCAGGGGACCTAGATGGGGTAAGTGCGGGCTCCGTTCACACTTGTACAACTCCAAAGTGATGCAACTTTGATGCAACTTTGGATGGGTGCCACTTGGATGGGACTTTGGCTTTGACCACCAGGGCGAGTGCTACCACTAGGCAAACTAGGCAGCCGCCTAGGGCGCACTGCTGCCTAGAGCGCCTGGCCACTGGTGTTCCTACTTTCTTCTCTATGCAGCAAGCAACTAAGTCTCAGCATAAGCAGGCAGCCGCTGCTCTGTTCGCACATAGAGTCAGAGGCGCAGCGGTGGCGGAGGACTGTGTCTGTGTCCCGACTCCCGAATGAATGGAAGCAAGCAAACATTCATTGATGGGCACTGGTGGGCTGCAGTTGATGGGCACTGGGGAGGTTGCATTGATGGGCATTGGTGAGGCTGCATTTGATGGGCGCTGGTAGACTGTATAGATGGGCATTGGTGTGGCTGCATTTGATGGGCGCTGGCAGACTGTATAGATGGGCGCTGGGGAGGCTGCATTGATGGGCGCTAGTAGGCTACATTGATGGGTGCTGGTGAGGCTGTATTGATGGACGCTGGGGAGGCTGTATTTGATGGGCGCTGGGGAGGCTGCATTGATGGGTGCTGGTGAGGCTGCATTGATGGGTGCTGGTGAGCTGCATTGATGGGTGCTGGGGAGGCTGTATTTGATGGACGCTGGGGAGGCTGAATTGATGGGTGCTGGTGAGGCTGTATTAATGGACGCTGGGGAGGTTGCATTTGATGGGTGCTGGTAGGCTGCATTGATGGGCATTGGTGAGGCTGCATTTGATGGGCGCTGGTGAGGCTGCATTGATGGGCATTGGTGAGGCTGCATTTAATGGGCGCTGGTAGGCTGCATTGATGGGCACTGGTAGACTGTATAGATGGGGGCGCTGGGGAGGTTGCATTTGATGGGCATTGGTGAGGCTGCATTTGATGGGCGCTGGTAGGCTGCATTGATGGGCATTGGTGAGGCTGCATTTGATGGGCACTGGTAGGCTGTATAGATGGGGGCGCTGGGGAGGCTGTATTTGATGGGCGCTGGTGAGGCTGCATTGATGGGCGCTGGTGAGGCTGCATTGATGGGCGCTGGTGAGGCTGCATTGATGGGCACTGGTGAGGCTGCATTGATGGGTCAAAAATCCTTGCACCAGCCCTGTTGACCACTGATAATGGACAACTGTCGCATGTAAAACATCCAGGTGCGACTTTCATGTGACTTTTTAGGATTAACATTGAAGTTTATAGCCCTCAAGTCGCACGAAAGTCAGACCAAAGTAGCGCAGATATAAACGGTACTTAATGGAAAACACGGGGGGTGCGTCTCGCATGACAAGTGAATGGCGCCTGAACTTCAGCTTTAAATCATGAGTCTATATAGCTGCTTATTTGGTGGCAAATCCTCCGAGTCCCACGGGGGAGGTGCAGACCCCCTCTGACACCACCGGGTGGGGGGAGGGGGGATATAAAATACATAAAATAGCTGAAATGGCAGAAAAAACAAAAAGGTAAAATTCAGCAACTCATCCATCATAAGTGTTTATTGTTTGTCTTGGTCATTGAGGTCCCATTTACTGCAGGATGCAGACTATTGTCTCTCGCGGTGTCATAACCCGCGGTGCGCCGTTAGTTGCCGTATCTCAGCAGAAATATCCCAGCGGACGGTCAACCTCCAGCATCCGCCGCTCTGCGCAGCTGCTGACAGAGAAGAGACATTTGTGTGATGGATCGATCCGCCACTGCCAAGATCAGCCGCAACACAACGGCTCGCATGTGTCCCCCGGGAAACGGCCCACCGTCCCGCCAACCTTTGGGGTGCGAGCCGCCATTATAATAAAAGCAGAAATAACATAAAGAGAGATATGAGTGTCATCCCGCCCAGACCCCACCCCTAAATATACAAGGACCACCCCATTTCATACCCCATGCTTATACCCCATACTTAATGCTCACACCCCATGCCTATATCCCATGCTCATACCCCATGTTCATACTCAACACTCATACCCCATGCTCATACCCCATGTTCATACCCCATGTTCCTCCTTTATGCTCATACTCCATGCTCATACCCCATGTTCATACTTCATGTTCATACTCCATGCTCATACCCCATGTTCATACTCCACACTCATAACCCATGTTCATACTTCATGTTCATACCCCATGCTCATACCCCATGTTCATACCCCATGTTCATACCCCATGTTCCTCCTTTATGCTCATACTCCATGCTCATACCCCATGTTCATACTCCATGCTCATACCCCATGTTCATACTCCATGCTCATACCCCATGTTCCTACTTCATGCTCATACTCCATGATCATACCCCATGTTCATACTCCATGCTCATACCCTATGTTTATACTCCATGTTCATACTCCATGCTTAATGCTCATACCCCATGCCTATATCCCATGCTCATACTCAATGCTTATACCCCATGTTCATACCCCATCTTCATACCCCATGTTCCTACTCAACGCTCATACCCCATGTTCCTACTCAATGCTCATACCCCATGTTCATACTCCACGCTCATACCCCATGTTCATACTCCATGTTCATACTTCACGCTCATACCCCATGTTCCTACTCCACGCTCATACCCCATGTTCATACTCCACGCTCATACCCCATGTTCATACTCCATGCTCATACCCCATGTTCATACTTAACGCTCATACCCCATGTTCATATTCAACGCTCATACCCCATGTTCATACTTAACGCTCATACCCCATGTTCATACTCCACGCTCATACCCCATGTTCATACTCAACGCTCATACCCCATGTTCATATTCAACGCTCATACCCCATGTTCATACTTAACGCTCATACCCCATGTTCATACTCCACGCTCATACCCCATGTTCATACTTAACGCTCATACCCCATGTTCATACTCCATGCTCATACCCCCTGTTCCTACTCAATGCTCATACTCAACGCTCATACCCCATGTTCTTACTCCATGTTTATACTCTATGTTCATACTTCACGCTCATACCCCATGTTCCTACTCCAAGCTCATACCCCATGTTCATACTCCACGCTCATACCCCATGTTCATATTCCACGCTCATACCCCATGTTCATACACCACGCTCATACCCCATGTTCATACACCACGCTCATACCCCATGTTCATACTCCACGCTCATACCCCATGTTCATACTCCATGTTCATACTTCACGCTCATACCCCATGTTCCTACTTCATGATCATGCCCCATGAATTTACCCCATGTTCATACTCTATGCTCATACCCCATGTTCATACTCCATGCTCATACTCCACGCTCAAACCCCATGTTCCTACTTCACGCTCATGCCCCATGTTTATACTCCATGTTCATACTCCATGCTCATACCCCATGTTTATACTCCATGTTCATACTCCATGCTCATACTCCACGCTCAAACCCCATGTTCCTACTTCACGCTCATGCCCCATGTTTATACTCCATGTTCATACTCCACGCTCATACCCCATGTTTATACTCCATGTTCATACTCCATGCTCATACCCCATACTTAATGCTCATACCCCATGTTCCTACTCCACGCTCATACCCCATGTTTCTACTTCATGCTCATACCCCATGTTTCTACTTCATGCTCATACCCCATGTTTATACTCCATGCTCATACTCCACGCTCATACCCCATGTTTATACTGCACATTCATACTCCATGCTTCATGCTCATACTCTATGTTAATACCCCATGCTTATACCCCATGCTCCAACTCTCAGCCTGGGCAACTTTCACTAGGTCAGTTGTGATCCCAAAGCTTGCTCTGCACCTGTCCGGCTGGTGAAAGCTGCGTCTGGATGGAGAGTTGGTTGTGTCTGGGGACTTGATGAAGTAGGGATCCTCGTTCTCTCCCTCTCTATGCCTAGTAAAGGGTCTAAAGTCAAGCGGATTGTTTTTTTCCCACAGTGACACAGCAGTTATCACAATGGCCCAGGATTGTGTTTACTGAAGCAGCGCTCTGTTATTGTTTCCAGCGCGGTATTTGCAGTCACACATGTTCCCCGGCCGGCTGTCACTCTTCTCTTATGCAATTTCTCCATCGCATTCAAATGGAAACTTTGCTTTACTGGAAAAATACGGGGTCACCTTCCCCTCGAGGTTCCCATTGCCAGGAATCCCAGGAATGCCGAACTGTTATTCCAAGCGGTGCTGATCACTTTTTCTGTGTTGTAACCGATAACAAGTTACTCGTTACCGAGGCGTTACCGAGGCGTGAACTTCACATACGTCACTCCCAAAGAGGTTCAGATACACGTTGTTTTTCTGCTGAAACTGCAAAATGCAACATTAGAGAATAAAATCAATAACTCAACACACAGCCATTAATGTCTAAACCGCCGGCAACAAAAGTGAGCGAAAATGTCCAAATTGGGCCCAAAAGTGTTAATATTTTGTGTGGTCACCATTATTTTCCAGCACTGCCTTAACCCTCTTGGGCATGGAGGTCACCAGAGCTTCACAGGTGGCCACTGGAGTCCTCTTCCCCTCCTCCATGATGACATCACAGAGCTGGTGGATGTTAGAGACCTTGCGCTCCTCCACCTTCCGTTTGAGGATGCCCCACAGATGTTTAATAGAGTCAAGGATCTGCAGGGCTCAAGTCCTGCGGGAACGCATGGGAACGAAGTTCCTGTACTTTTTCCACAACAGGAACTCAGTTCCCGTTAGCAGCCGTGTCCTGCAAGACTTTGAAGTATGCGAGCTGTGTGGCCGGTGCTACACCAGCAGCCGCCGACGCAGCTCGCCATAGTAAGTGCCGCACACCTGACCATTCAGGCATTGCCAGTAGGGGGCCCCCATGACAGCTTCCGCTTTGATCTACCTGTCCATCACAGCTAGCTGACGGGTAGATCAGGTCCCTGCTGCTAAGAGATTGTATTTAGTCAGACCTCTCGTGATGCGCTCCTCCCCGCCGGCCCCTCCTGATTTTCTGTCTCCTCGTCTCCCCCCCCCCCCCAGTCTCCTGCATACTTGCTCTGTGTGTCCCTCTGAATCCCCCCCTCCTCTACCTTCAGTGCCATATGATGAGAGAACCCCGAGGAGGAGCACAGCTATTCTGCTCACAGGACATGCAGGGAGAGAGGTGAGCTGAGGGAGGAACATCAGTTTGGGGTGGTAAGCTGAGCACAATACCTGGCAAAGTTTAATGCCAGGAGGGAAGTTTATGTGGAAATATGTGAAGGGTTGGAATAGCAGTGAGTGTGTGTTGGAGCCCCTGCAGAGTTTGCAGCCCCCCCCCCCCAAGCTAACATACATTTCCTAAGCAGGAACACATCACTATCTCCCCAAGCATTCTGTCCAGATAATGTGCACTTCATTTATCACCTTTCCGTTTAACCCTGTGTTATCCAAACTCTGTTCAATGAAAAGTGTAAACTCACCACATAAACACTCTATATACAAAATAACATTCCCCAATAAAGATCAGAACATGATGTTCACATTACATGGAAGCACAATTGTATGAATGCTGATTATTCAGAGAATTACCGGATTTATGTTTATTGAGGATTGTTTTTTTTTTATGTACTAACAGTTAAGCTTCATCCACACAATACGAAAATTGGATGAAAAATACCACTTTTGAAGCGTTCGTGCATATGAGCGTTTCATTTTTTTTTTTTTTTGGTGGGCGAGTGGATCTTAGGTGGGAGTTCCCACACTTTTTTCCCCAGGACTGGACCCCTGAGGATCTGGGTGTGTCAAATGGAATCTGAAGTCTTTTTGAATACATATCTCTGTATATGTACTTGTAGAAGGTCTCTGGCCTTGTCCAGTCTAATGAGGACCTCCAAAGCCAAAGATAGCTGACCTCCTTCAATATGTGGTGGGGTGTGAGGCGTAGTGGGTGCAAAGATGGTGAAAGTCATTGGGTGCCAGACACTTCTTGGATGTAAAAGAGGTTTATATTTCTTTTGACAGTCCTTTTTGTATTTTCGGGGGAAAGAGGGTTAGGGCCAGGTCACCCTTAAGTAGTTATAGATTCAATTGGCAGACTCCAAGACTTCAATAGGAGGACAGCCGTGGCGGGAAAAGCTCCAGAAAGAATGCTGTCTCCTCCTATGGTAACAGTCTTTAACAGTTCCTAACTCAAACATAACAGTCCTTTCAGCTCCACTACAACTGCCTCTTCAACACCAAGCTCTTGGTTTCTCACTAGACCCTCTGATTCACTGACTCTGAATCCCGTGAGCTCCTCCAAGGTTGGCAGTGGTATCTCCCTCAAGTGTCAAGCCCCATACACACTATCAGATTTTCTGCTGATTTTTTCCTTCAGATTTACCAAAACCATATAATATGAGTTTCAATTTGTATGCAATCAGGCAGGCCCTTGCACTACATGGTTTTGGTAAATCTTAAAGAAAAAATCAGCAGAAAATCTGATAGTGTGTATGGGGCTTCACCCCGGCTTCTCTGCTGGATCCCTAACTTGGCATTTCAGATTAGACATGTACAAAAAAATCAGTTTATTTTCGTTTCGTTTTTTTTCGTTTCCGAAAAAAATTTGTTTATTTTCGTTTTTTTCGTTTCCGTTGATTCGTAACGATTCGTAAATCCGTAAGTCGTCGGTGTTCGTATTCGTAACGATTCGTATTTTCGTTAGAGTTATTTTTTTCGTTGATTCGTTTTTCCGTTAGTTTAATTTTCGTTTATTTGAAATTCGGACGCATTCGTATTTATTCGTACTTTCGTAACATTCGTAACATTCGTAGATTCGTAATCGGAGCATAATTCATAATTTTATGTAATGTGTACGCTATTATTACATTTAAAGAGACACGGAAAATTACGAATCGAAAAAAAAAAGTTACGAATGTACGAATTTTTTCGTTCAATCCATTCGAAGCACGTTAAGCAGCGCCATTGTAAGAGACACGGAAAATTACGAATTGAAAAAAAAAGTTACGAATGTACGAATTTTTTCGTTTAATCTATTCAGAGCACGTTAAGCAGCGCCATTGTAAGAGACACGGAAAATTACCAATTCAACAAAAAAAAAAAGTTACGAATGTACGAATTTTTTCGTTCATTTTCATTTTCGTTGTTCCTGTTTTCGTTTTTCGGATTTTCTTCATTCGTTGTTTCTAATTAGTTTTTTTCGGATTTTCATTATTTTCGGATTCGTTCGATTCGAACGATTCGTTATTCGTTAAAATTTTTAGCGAATCGTGCGTTCATTCGTACGAAAACGAATGAACGAAAATAACGAACAAAAACGAAAACGAAAAAAAACGAAACGAATTGCACATGTATATTTCAGATACTTCTCAAGCTTCACCCCTGCTAACCGGTGAGATCCCTGGTTTGACTCACAAGGCTGCTCTGCAAGCGTCTCCTCCGAGGGGTTTAGGACCCTGACTTGATCACTGCCTGAAGTTTCCCAATTCTCCACCGTGCCCATTCGGTGAGAATATGGTCCCGGTACTTTCTTCAGTTACTCACTGTGGTCCCTGGTAAAGGTGGTTGCTCCCTCCGGCCAGCAGAACCGTCAACCCAGGCTGGACTGCAAGCCACAGTCCCAACCCTGCGCTGCCCTCTTACTTCTGGATAGACCCTCACACAGCCTGGCAGCCAGATGCCCCCGGGATAGGCCCAATCACCGGCCTAGCCGCCTCGGGCGTACGACACACGTCCATCCAGGAGGCACAGGACCTAGATCACCTGACCTCACCCGCATATATAGGTTCTCCCAGCAGACCAAGGGATTCAAGAAAACCCCTACTCATTGACTGAGATACCTCATATACTCATAACCTGACCTTGGGTTGCCCTTTTTCATATTTAGTACCACCAAGTACCTGGCAACCTAGTGTTAGAAGAGAAAAGTGCAACAAGGTCAAACTTAGGGAGAAATCAGTAGATCTCCATCAATCGATCAAGATGACTACTCATGGCAAGTACATTTGTGAGGAGCTCCCTGACTAAACCCCAGGGTGCTACATACTGTCCATGTATATATAACGATCTAATTCGTTTAGATGCTCAGTCTTTGCAAAACTGGAGAGTTAAAGCACGAGATCCAAAACCAAATCCAAAAATGTAATATATTGCAGTTTACCAGCCCTTAGATATGGTGGCTTCATTAATTTTGTTTCAGGGGTATTTTTCTTGAATTTTACTCAAGGAAGCCAAAAGGTCAGGGCAAGTTGCAAACTCAGATAGCCAGGAATAAAGCCAAGGGTCAGGACAGGTAGCAGGTTTGGATAGTCAGGAACTAAGCCAAGGGTCAGGGCAGCTAGCATGCTCGGATAGCCAGGAATAAAGCCAAGGGTCAGCACAGGTAGCAGGCTCGGATAACCAGGAACGAAGCCAAGGATCAGGGCAAGTAGCAGGCTCAGATAGCCAGGAACTAAGCCAAGGGTCAGTGCAGATAACAGATTTAGATAACCAGGAATGAAGGCAAGAATCAGGGCAGGTAGTAAAATCAGATAGCCAGGAATAAATCCAAGGGTCAGGGCAAGTTGAAGATTCTGATAATCAGGAATGAAGCCTAGGGTCAGGGCAGGTAGCAGATTGGATAACCAGGAATGAAACCAAGGGTCAGGGCAGGTAACAGACTCAGATAACCGGAAACGAGGCCAAGGGTCAGGGCAGGCAGCAGATTGGATAACCAGGACCAAAGCCAAGGGTCAGGCAGGTAACAGACTCAGATAACCAGAAATGAGGCCAAAGTTCAGGGCAGGTAGCAGACTTGGATAACCAGGACCAAAGTCAAGGGTCAGGCAGGTAACAGACTCAGATAACCAGGAACAAAGCCAAGGGTCAGGACAGGTAGCAGACATGGATAACCGGGAACAAAGCCAATGTCAGGGCATGTAGTGGACTTGGATAGCCAGGAACAAAGCCAAGGGTCAGGCATGTAGTGGATCAATAGTGATCCAATCTACAGATCTGGATTTGTATAGAGTGTAGTCACTCTAAGATATACATTGTGTGACTCTATATAAATGCACTTTTGATATTTTTTAAATGTGTAGCGCTACCCCTGTAGGAGCTTCTGATTTTTACTGGTTCTTCCCCAAACAGTGCAGGGGCCACCAATCACACAGGCAACAGTCCATTCACTCTGACTCCATTAAACAGTCTAGGCCCTCTAGGGCAGTGATGGTGAAGCTTGGCACCCCAGATTTTTTGGAACTACGTTTCCCATGATGCTCAACTACACTGCAGAGTACATTAGCATCATGGGGAATGAAGTTCCAAAACATCTGGAGTGCCAAGGTTCGCCATCACTGCTCTAGGGGATGTCTTCAGTTTAACCACTTCAGCTCTGGAAGATTTCACCCCCCCCCCCCCCCTTCATGACCAGGACATTTTTTGCTATTCGTCACTGTGCTGTTTAAACCACTTCAGCCCCGGACCAATTGGCAGCCAAAGGACCAGGCCCCTTTTTGCGATTCGGCACTGCGTCGCTTTAACTGACAATTGCACGGTCGTGCGACGTGGCTCCCAAACAAAATTGACGTCCTTTTTTTTTCCCACAAATAGAGCTTTCTTTTGGTGGTATTTGATCGCCCCTGCGGTTTTTATTTTTTGCTCTATAAACAAAAATAGAGCGACAATTTTGAAAAAAATGCTATATTTTTTACTTTTTGCTATAATAAATATCCCCAAAAAAATATATAAAAAAACATTTTTTTCCCCTCAGTTTAGGCCGATACGTATTCTTCTACATATTTTTGGTAAAAAAAAAATCGCAATTAGCGATTATTGATTGGTTTGCGCAAAAGTTATAGCGTTTACAAAATAGGGGATAGTTTTATAGCATTTTTATTTATATATTTTTTTCTAGTAATGGCGGCGATCAGCGATCTTTATTGTGACTGCTACATTATGGCGGACACGTCGGACATTTTTGACACATTTTTTGGGACCATTGTCATTTATACAGCAATCAGTGCTATTTAAATGCACTGATTCCTGTGTAAATGACACTGGCAATGAAGGAGTTAACCACTAGGGGGCGGGGAGGGGTTAAGTGTGTGTGTTTTTTTTAACTGTAGGGGGGCGTGGCTTGGCGTCTGACGTCACTGATCGTCTTTCCCTATAACAGGGAACAGACGATCAGTGACAGGCTCAGTAGGTTTGTCTACACAGACCTCTCCTCGTTCTTCAGCTCTGTGACCCGATCGTGGGACACCAGCGGCGATCGGGTCCGCTTGTCCCGCGGCCACGGTCACGGAGCTCAGGACCGGGTCGCGTGCGCGACCCACGGCTGGGCACTTAAAAAGTCACGTACAGGTACGTGATTGTGCCCAGCCGTGCCATTCTGCTGATATCGGCGTGAGGCGGTCCTTAAGTGGTTAACTGGTAATTGCGCGGTCATGCAACACTGTACATAAATTACATTTATATTATTTTTTACACACAAATAGAGAATTCTTTTGGTGGTAAATGAAAAAAGACTGACAATTTTGAAAAAGAAACAATATTTTCTACTTTCTGCTATAAAACATATCCAATAAAATGTAAAAAAAAAAAAAAAAAATCATAAAATAAAATAAATTTATTTATAAATTTAGGCCAAAATGTTTTCTGCTACATGTCTTTGGTAAAAAAATAAATACATATAAAGATATTGGGGTCGATTTACTAAAGGCAAATCCACTTTGCACTACAAGCGCACTTGGAAGTGCAGTCGCTGTAGATCTGAGGGGGACATGCTTGTACATGATTGGATGATAGAAATCAGCAGAGCTTCCACTCATTTTGATCTTTCCCTCAGATCTACAGCGACTGCACTTCCAAGCGCACTTGTAGTACAAAGTGGATTTGCCTTTAGTAAATCAACCCCATAGTGTCTACAAACTATAGTATAAATACTAGAATTTTTTTTTTTATACTAGTAACGGCAGACAGTGATCAGCGACTTATAGTGGGATTGTGATAGTGCGGTGAGCAATCTGACACTAACTGAAGCTGGGGGGTTACTGACTTCCACTGACCTCACCAGTGACTAGTGATGGGCTGAACATCCTCCAGTTCGGTTCGCACCAGAACTCCCAAACAGGGAAAAGGTTCGGACCGGAGCCCCGAACTCCTAAAGTCTATGGGACCCGAACATGAAAACTCAAAAGTCTCCATTTTGAAGGCTTATATGCAAGAAAATGACATTTACAGTATCTCACAAAAGTAAGTACACCCCTCAATTTTTTGTAAATATTTTATTCTCTCTTTTCATGTGACAACACTGAAGAAATGACACTACAATGTAAAGTAGTGAGTGTACAGCTTGTATAACAGTGTAAATTTGCTGTGCCCTCAAAATAACTCAACACACAGCCATTAATGATAAAAAGTATACCGCGCTAAATGCTAAAAAAAATGACATACAGGTAATAAATGATACACTGGTAACAAATAAAATTAATCAAACAGTCCCCAGTGAAAAAAAGGTGCTTGTGCTAGTGAAACAATATCCAGTGCTGTGACTTGAATAATAGATGGATGATTCCGTGCTTCTTAAGTGCTTTAAATAGGGTGCCCCCCTAATAGATGTGCACTCACCCCTGGGAGTGGATCAACTATCGCTAGTTAGGTCAAATGCGCGTGTGGGACGACCCCTATGGGTATCCTCTGGGCCGATGATTGGCAGCGGGGAATGTTCCTCATATAAATAGATATAATAGAAAAAGCCTCATTGTACCGTTGATAAAGAGCTTTTTATTCCAAAAAATATAAAGGTATTCAACTCACATGTATGAGTGCCTAATGTCCTGGCACCCGGAGTGAACAGCAGGTATAAGTAAATCCGTGAAATCCGCCTGGTTGGTTCATGCAGCTGCTGGCTCAGAAAAGGCTTGATTTCCAGATTGAATGTGTGGGCGGAAGTGTGTCACGATAAAGTGACTCAACCTCTATGCACTTCGGCCTATCAGATTGGCCGTCCTCAGGAAGTAAAACTTCCTGAGGACGGCCAATCTGATAGGCCGAAATGCATAGAGGTTGAGGTTGAGTTAACTTCCTGAGGACGGCCAATCTGATAGGCCAAAGTGCATAGAGGTTGAGTCACTTTATCGTGACACCCTTCCGCCCACACATTCATTCTGGAGCCAGCAGCTGCATGAACCAACCAGGCAGACTTCACGGATTTACTTATACCTGCTGTTCACTCCGGGTGCCAGGACTTTAGGCACTCATACATGTGAGTTGAATACCTTTATATTTTTTGGAATAAAAAGCTCTTTATCAATGGTACTGCGCAATGAGGCTTTTTCTATTAGATCTATTTATGCCAATCATCGGTCCAGAGGATACCCATAGGGGTCGCCCCACACGCGTATTTGACCTAACTAGCGATAGTTAGTCCACTCCCAGGGGTGAGTGCACATCTATTAGGGGGGCACCCTATTTAAAGCCCTTAAGAAGCACGGAATCATCCATCTATTATTCAAGTCACAGCACTGGATATTGTTTCACTAGCACAAGCACCTTTTTTTTCACTGGGGACTGTTTGATTAATTTTATTTGTTACCGGTGTATCATTTATTACCTGTATGTCATTTTTTTTAGCATTTAGCGCGGTATACTTTTTATCATTTATTAATTGTTCATACCAATTTCACACTGCAGCTGCTTTAATTATGTGGTAAAGCAATTTGTTCTCTTTATCCATATTAACACATACATGAGATTTTTTTCACTTATTTTAATCCTTTGGCGCTTTGGTTCATTTTTATATTTTTGCACAGCCATTGATGTCTAAACCACTGGCAACAAAAGTGAGTACACCCCTAATGCTGCGTACACACGATCGGAATTCTCGCCGGAGAAAGCTCTGATGGTTTTTCCGACGGAATTCTGCTCAAACTGTCTTGCCTACACACGGTCACCCCAAATTCCGACCGCCAAGAACGCGGTGACGTACAAAACATTACGACGAGCCGAGAAAAAATGAAGTTCAATGCTTTTGAGCATGCATCAAATTGTTTCCGAGCATGTGAAGGAATTTTGCGCGTCGGAATTGCTACAGACGATCGGAATTTCCGATAGAAACCTTTTCCGTCTGAGAACATGCTCTCAATCTTTTGCTGGCGGGAATTCGGCCAGCAAAATTCCGATGGAGCCTACACACGGTCGTATTTTCCGATTGAAATCATCGGTCTTTTGCTGGCTGAAATTCCGATCGTGTGTACGCGGCATATGTCCAAATTGGGCCCAATTGATTTTCCCTGCTGTAAAAAAAAACAAAACATTGGGGGTTATTTACGAAAGGCAAATCCACTTTGCACTGCAAGTGCACTTGGAAGTGCAGTCGCTCTAAAGGGGTAGCTCTGAAATGAGGGAAGCTCTGCTGATTTTATCATCCAATCATATACAAGCTAAAATGCTGTTTTTTATTCTTCTTGCATGTCCCCCTCGGATCTACAGTGACTTTACTTCTAAGTAAATGGCAGAAACAGTTAACCACTTCCCATCCCGCCCATAGTCATATGACGCCCACAAGGTGGATCTCCCATCCTGGGTGGGCGTCATATGACGTCCTCCCATTCCCGGCCGCCTAGGGGGCGCGAGCGCGCCGCCAGCGGCATCGCTCGGGACCCGGTGGCCGCAATGTCCGCCGGGCACCCGCGATTGCCCGTGAAAACTGCGGGACCGTGCAGGACCGTGGAGCTGTGTGTGTAATGGTGGGGTGTAAACACACAGCTCCACGTCCTGTCAGTGGCGAGGAGACAGATCATGTGTTCCCAGTACGGAGGAACACCGATCGGTCTACTCCCCTTGTGAGTCCCCTCCCCCCACAGTTAGAATCACTACCTTAGGGAACACATTAACCCCTGCAGCGCCCCCTAGTGTTAACCCCTTCTCTGCCAGTCACAATTACACAGTAATCACTGCAATTTTATAGCAACGATCGCTGTGTAAATGTGAATGGTCCCAAAAATGTGTCAAAAGTGTCCGAAGTGTCCGCTGCAATGTCGCAGTCACGAAAAAAAATCGCAGATCGCCGCCATTACTCGTAAAAAAAAAAAAATGCAATAAATCTATCCCCCTATTTTTGTAGACGCTATAACTTTTGCGCAAACCAATCTATATACGCTTATTGCGATTTTTTTACCAAAAAATATGTAGAAGAATATGTATCGGCCTAAACTGAGTAAAAAAAATAGTTTTTTTTAAAAAAAAATGGGATATTTATTATAGCAAAAAGTTTAAAAATATTGTGTTTTTTTTCAAAATTGTCGCTCTTCTTTTGTTCATAGCGCAAAAAATAAAAACCGCGGAGGTGATGAAATACCACCAAAAGACGTAAATTTTGTTTGGGTGCCACGTCGCACGACCGTGCAATTGTTAGTTAAAGCGACGCAGTGCGGAATCGCAAAAAGTGCTCTGTAAGGAAGGGGGTAAAATCGCCCGGGGCTGAAGTGGTTAATAATATATGCTTTCTGAGCTTGGGGAGGGTCTATATGATGTTATCTTTACAAACGCTTATAGACGCAAACGCGGTAAAACGCGGCTAATTGCGGCATTAAAAAGCGTGTTTTAAATGCAGGTTTCTGCGTTTTAAAACACGCGTTCAGCAGAGTTTGCATCGGCGTCTCGTGTGCGTGGGGCATAACTCCTTTTGTCCAGCTTGGTCCGATGGCTCACACAATACAACGCTCTCCTTCACCAAACAAAAAATTTTAAATAAAAACTCCATTGTATACCCGGGTGATTCAATGACTAATAAATGTAATGCGAGACGCAGAAATAATATTGTATCAAAGTCACAAAGGCCGAACTTTGCAGACAGAGAACCCATTGTCATTGGGGGAGGGGGGAGGGGGGGGGGGGGTCGGTGAAGGCTCCTTATAGATAAAACAGAGGATCGCTCGGGACACACGGGCTTTATCGCAGATAATTGCTATGATACAACGCTCAGGACAGGGCCGGCCAATCTCCTGATAGTTTGTGGTTTTGTGTTCTGGCCAGAGAAATATGAGCGACTTTAATAGCGATCGCTGGACACAGAGCGGTTTAATCCAGGAGACCGTTTGTGGAATATTCCACCATTTTTTTTTAAATAATCATCCAGAAGTCCTGCCAGCCGATTCACAATAATGAGGAGGAACATTTTGTAGCTGCAAATAAATGATTGCAACATTGTATCCACTTTAAATGTGATAGTAAATCATTTTTTTTGTTTTTTTTTAAATAAAAAAACAAACATGTTATACTTACCTGCTCTGTGCAGTGGTTTTGCACAGAGCAGCCCCCGATCCTCCTCTTCTCGGATCCCCCACTGGTGCTCCTAGCTCCTCCCCCTCCACCGAGTGCCCCCATAGCAAGCTGCTTGCTATGGGGGTGCTCATGTGTAGACATGTGCAATTCGTTTCGTTTTTTTTTTTTTCGGTTTTCGTTAAAATTCGTTATATTCGTTCATTCGTTATCGTACGAATGAACGAATGATTCGCTAAAAATTTTAACGAATAACGAATGTTCGAATCGAACGAATACGAAAGACAACAAAAATCCGAAATAACCAAATTAGAAACAACGAAATTACGAAAGAAGAAAATCCGAAAAACGAAAACAGGAACAACGAAAATCAAAATGAACGAAAAAATTTGTAACTTTTTTTTTGTTGAATTGGTAATTTTCCGTGTCCCTTACAATGGCGCTGCTTAACGTGCCTCGAATGGATTGAACGAAAAAATTCATACATTCGTAACTTTTTTTTTTTGATTTGTAATTTTCTGTGTCTCTTACAATGGCGCTGCTTAACGTGCTTCGAATGGATTGAACGAAAAAATTCGTACAATCGTAACTTTTTTTTTCGAATCGTAATTTTCCGTGTCTCTTACAATGTAATAATAGCATACACATTACATAAAATTATGAATTATGCTCCGATTACGAATCTACGAAAACAATGTTACGAAAGTACGAATAAATCAATCTAACGGAAGTACGAATGTAACTAAATCTACGGAAATACGAATGCGTCCGATTTTCGAATAAACGAAAATTAAACTAACGGAAAAAACGAATCAACGCAAAAAATAACTCTTACGAAATTACGAATCGTTACGAATCAACGGAAACGAAAATAAACACATTTTTCTATTGTGCACATGTCTACTCATGCGTGCTCACTCCTGAGCCCCCCCCTACTCCCTTGTCACTGACTGTGATTGCTCTCGTGCACATAACTGGATCGAATCTAGGATGGAAAAGGACCTGGGGGTCCTAGTAGATGATGGGCTCAGCAATGCCAAGCTGCTGCTAACAAAGCAGACAGAATATTGGCATTAAAAAGGGGATCAACTTCAGAGAAAAAAAAAATTGTTTTAAAAATCATAAAAAAAATAATTGGAAATTTTTTTTTTTTACTCACCTCTAAATGCCTGTTGCTAGGGGGGTCCCTCGTAGTCTGCCACCTTCAGTGCCCGGGCACTGACGTCACTTCCCCTCGGCGCCGCACAGTCATCTGGGACCTGTCACGTGTCCCAGATGTGTGAGCGTCGAATCACGGCGCCGCTAGCGCATGCGCAGTGGGTGCCCGGCTGTGAAGCCACAGCCGAGTGCCCACATAAAGAATGCCGGCGCCGCGAGCGGAGCGGGGAACGAGAAGGGGCCCCGTTCCCGCCGCATCGCTGGACCCCGGGACAGGTAAGTGTCCGATTCATTAAAAGTCAGCAGCTGCAGTATTTGTAGCTGCTGACTTTTAATTTTTTTTTTTTGTGGGCACCCCACTTTAAGTCCAAACATGAGAGCTGAGGACTTTTTGACCCCCCAGATCTCATAGTTAAGAGGACCTGTCATGCTTTTTTTCTATTACAAGGGATGTTTACATTCCTTGTAATAGGAATAAAAGTGAGCCATTTTTTTATTTATTTTTTAAAAAACAGTGAAAAAATAAATAAAATCAAGTAAAATAAATAAGAAAAAAATATATATTTTTTTTAAGCGCCACGTCCCGACGAGCTTGCGTGCAGAAGCGAATGCATACGTGAGCAGCGCCCGCATATGAAAACGGTGGTCAAACCACACATGTGAGGTATCACCGTGATCAGTAGAGCGAGAGCAATAATTCTAGACCTCCTCTGTAACGCAAAACATGCAACCTGTAGAAATTATTTTTTTTATATATATTTTTGGGGGATATTTAGTAAAAAATATTGCTTTTTTTTTTTTTCAAAATTGTCGCTCTATTTTTGTTTTTTTTAGGGCAAAAAATAAAAAACGCAGAGGTGATCAAATACCACCAAAATAAAGCTCTATTTGTGGGGAAAAAAAGGACATCAGTTTTGTTTGGGTACAATGTTGCACAACCGCGCAATTGTCAAATAATGCGACGCAGTGCCGAATCGCAAAAAAAAATGCCTTTAACCACTTCAGCCCCGGAAGGGAATTTACCCCCTTTCCTGACGGAAGGGGGTAAATTCCCTTCCGGGACTGAAGTGGTTAACCCAGAGTTTGGCTTTTCTCTAATTTTTCTCTTAGCCCCCTTTCACACATGCGGACCGCACATTAGATCAGTTCAGTCACGTTTTTTTATCATCAGTTGTTCTCAGTAAACATCAGTTTTCATCCATTTTCATTTCCGTTTTACATCCGTTGTCATCTGTTTTTCATACGGTTTTCATCCGGTTTTTATCCGTTTACGTCTGTTTTTTTCTTTCTTTCTTTTTTTTTTTTTTTTAAAGCAGTTTTTCATGAATTATGGGAATTTTCCCATGATTCCTTGTTTTTGGGCCATAGGTTATTTGTAATTAGACATGTGCACAATAGAAAAATTTATTTATTTTCGTTTCGTTTCTTTCGTTTCTGTTGATTCGTAACGATTCGTAAATTCGTAAAGTCGTCGGTGTTCGTATTCGTAACGATTCGTATTTTCGTAAGAGTTATTTTTTTCGTTGATTCGTTTTTCCGTTAGTTTCATTTTCGTTTATTCGAAATTCGGACGCATTCGTATTTTCGTAGATTTAGTTACATTCGTACTTTCGTAGATTCGTAATCGGAGCATAATTCATAATTTTATGTAATGTGTATGCTATTATTACATTTTAAGAGACTCGGAAAATTACGAATCGAAAAAAAAAGTTACCAATGTACGAATTTTTTCGTTCAATCCATTCGAAGCACGTTAAGCAGCGCCATTGTAAGAGACACGGAAAATTACGAATCGCAAAAAAAAAGTTACGAATGTACGATTTTTTTCTTTCAATCCATTCGAAGCACGTTAAGCAGCGCCATTGTAAGAGACACGGAAAATTACGAATCGCAAAAAAAAAAGTTGCGAATGTACGAATCTTTTCGTTCAATCCATTCGAAGCACATTAAGCAGCGCCATTGTAAGAGACACGGAAAATTACGAATCGCAAAAAAAAAAGTTACGAATGTACGAATTTTTTCGTTCAATCCATTCGAAGCACGTTAAGCAGCGCCATTGTAAGAGACACGGAAAATTACGAATCGGAAAAAAAAAAAAGTTACGAATGTACAAATTTTTTCGTTCAATCCATTCGAAGCACGTTAAGCAGCGCCATTGTAAGAGACACGGAAAATTACGAATCGCAAAAAAAAAAAAAGTTACGAATGTACGAATTTTTTCGTTCAATCGATTCGAAGCACGTTAAGCAGCGCCATTGTAAGGGACACGGAAAATTACGAATCGGAAAAAAAAAAAAGTTACGAATGTACGAATTTTTTCGTTCATTTTGATTTTCGTTGTTCCTGTTTTCGTTTTTCGGATTTTCTTCTTTCGTAGTTTCGTTGTTTCTAATTTGGTTATTTCGGATTTTCGTTGTTTTTCATATTCGTTCGATTCGAACATTCGTTAAAATTTTTAGCGAATCATTCGTTCATTCGTACGATAACGAATGAACGAATATAACGAATTTTAACGGAAAACAAAACAAAAAAAAAACGAATTGCACATGTCTATTTGTAATGTATGCATATAAAACTACAAAATTTGATAAAAAAAAAGGATGTGAGCGGATCGTCCGCTTACGTCCGTTTTTCGTCCGTTACGTTTTTTTTACGGAAGACAAAATAGGGTTTTCTTCCGTCCAGAAAAACGGAGCTTAACGGAGATGGATGTTAACGGACGTTAGCGGATGATCATCCGCTAACGTCCGCTATCCCATAGAGAAGCATTGGATGTCCGTTTTGATCCGTAAACGGATGTATGAAAAAATGGACGAACGGTCCGCACGTGTGAAAGGGGCCTTATTAGTTTTTTTTTATTTATATACAAAGTAAATATAGTAAACAAAAACACCATTTTAACCACCTGATTACTGGGCACTTAAACCCCCCTCGTGACCAGACCAATTTTCAGCTTTTGGCGCTGACGCACTTTGAATGACAATTGCGCAGTCATACAACACTGTACCCAAATGACATTTTTACAATTTTTTCCCCACAAATAGAGCTTTCTTTTGGTGATATTTAATCACAGCTGGGGTTTTTATTTTTTGCTAAACAAATAAAAAAAGATGGAAAATTAAAAAATAAAATAAAATCATGTTTAATAGTTTGTTATAAAATTTAGCAAACAGGTAATTTTTCTGCTTCATTGATATGCGCTGATGAGGCGGCACTGGTGGGCACTGATAGGCTGCACTGGTGGGGACAGATAAGTCGGTACTGATGGGCACAGCAAAGATGGCACTGATGGGCACGGATGGGTGGCACTGATGGATGGCACTGATAGATGGCACTGATGGGCACTGATAGATGGCACTGATAGGTGGCACTGATAGATGGCACTAATGGGCACTGATAGGTGGCACTGATGGGCACTGATAGGTGGCACTGATGGGCACTGATAGGTGGCACTGGGCACTGGTAGGGGACACTGATGAGCACTGGTAGGGGACACTGATGAGCACTGGTAGGTGACACTGAATGTGCAGCACTGGCACTGTGGGCACTGACAGATAGCTCTGGGGGCACTGACAGATGGCACTGGGGGCACTGACAGATGGCACTGGGGGCACTTTTATCAGCAAATGTGGGCACCCTGGGCATATTGCAGTGAGAGGGACTGATGTCCCTCTCACTGCCGCCGGTGATCGGCTTTTTTTTTGTTCTCCTCGCGCTGTCAGCACGAGCAGGAAAAAAAGCCGATTACCGGCTCGGTTAATATCACATGATCAGCTGTCATTGGCTGACAGCTGATCACATGGTAAGGGGTCGGGATCGACCCCTCACTCGGATCTGTGATCCAGCGAGTCTCACAGACTCGCGGATCACAGAGCGCGCCGCGCGTGCCCTTCAGGGGGCGCGCAGGCAGCTCGTTGCCGGGACAACGTCAATAGACGTCGTCCCGGCACATCAGATCCGCGCTGTAGCCGCCATTTGGCTATAGCGCGGGTCTAAGGTGGTTAAAAACAAATTCACCCAAAACCTTGATAGTTACTTTAGGTAGAAAGCAGTTTTATAGACCCAGAAACTGGAGCTCTGACACCTTGTACAGTTCTAATACATTTCTCTATGGAAGCCGGAACGATCGGTTTGGGGAGGGAATGAATCCAACTGTACTTTAGACACCTCCTTTAATAAGCTCCGGATCTGAATTTAGAACACGCAGCATAACAGCTGCGAACGCGCAGATATCTTCCTGTAAAACACATTAGAACTGTGAAGTATTAGATTACATTTTGGCCACAAAAGATTTGCTCACCGACAAGCCAAGTAATCATTCTGAGCGGCTTTGGCTGTGTTGTGTTTCTTGGTGAGCGAATCTTCTTACACTCCGAGCGGCACAAATACTTATATTTTCATGAATCATCCGAGTTTATACAAAGTGTGGTCCTCAAACTGCGGTCCATTGCTTGCTATTAGCAGAGCCCTGCAAGGACTTCTCATTGCACATCAAAGTCAAGGTATGAATAGTGCCATCTGGTGATGGGTACTGGGGATGGGGGGTTCCCAGGGCCGTCCCTAATATTGGTTGGACCCTGGGCAAACATTTTCTTGGGTCCTCCCGAATCCACTTGTCAACTATTTTCAGGCAATGTAAACTCAAGGGGCAGCTGCTTTGGGCCCCACAATAATGACTGGGCCCAGGGGCAGCTGCCCTGCTACTGATGCCAATCAAACGATGGGGCACTATTCCCCTCCTTTGATGCCAACGATGTGGCACTATTCCTCCCCCTGACACTATCGATAGGGCGCCATTCATCCCACTACCACTAATGATGGGGCACCATTCTTCTCACTGACACCATTGTAATGGCACCATTCTTTACACTGACACCAATGATGGGGCACCATTCTTCCCACTGACACCAATGATGGGGCACCATTCTTCCCACTGACACCAATTATGGGGGCACTATTCCTCCCACTGACTCCAATGATGGGGCACTATTCCTCCCACTGACACCAATGATGGGGCACCATTCCTCCCACTGACACCAATGATGGGGCACTATTCCTCCCACTGACACCAATGATGGGGCACCATTCCTCCCACTGACACCAATGATGGGGCACCATTCTTCCCACTGACACAAAAGATAGGGCACCATTATTCCCACTGACACCAATGATGGGGCACCATTCCTCCCACTGACACCAATGATGGGGCACTATTCTTCCCACTGAAACCAATGATGGGGCACCATTCCTCCCACTGACACCAATGATGGGGCACCATTCCTCCCACTGACACCAATGATGGGGCACTATCCTTCCCACTGATACCAATGATGGGGCACCATTCCTCCCACTGACACCAATGATGGGGCACTATTCCTCCCACTGACACCAATGATGGGGCACTATTCCTCCCACTGACACCAATGATGGGGCACCATTCTTCCCACTGACACAAAAGATAGGGCACCATTCTTTCCACTGACACCAATGATGGGGCACCATTCCTCCCACTGACACCAATGATGGGGCACTATTCTTCCCACTGATACCAATGATGGGGCACCATTCCTCCCACTGACACCAATGATGGGGCACTATTCCTCCCACTGACACCAATGATGGGGCACTATTCCTCCCACTGACACCAATGATGGGGCACTATTTCCTCCCACTGACACCAACAATGGGGTGTTATTTCATCCGATGACGAAACCAATGATAGAGAACTAGTCTTCCAACTGACACCAATGATGGGGCACCATTCTTCCCACTGACACCCATGATGGGGGCACCATTCCTCCCACTGACACCAATGATGGGGCACTATTCCTCCCACTGACATCAATGATGGGGCACTATTCCTCCCACTGACACCAATGATGGGGCACCAATATTCCCACTGACACCAATGAGGAGGATTTATTCATTTCATGGACACCAATGATGAGGCACTACTCCTTCCACTGATATCAATGATAGAACACTCCTCCTCCCACTGTAACCAATGATGGGGCACTATTTCTACTACTGATATCAATGATGGTTCGCTGTTCCTCCAACTGACACCAATGATGAGACACTATTCCTCCCACTGATACCAGCAATGGGGAACAATTCCTTCCACTGATACCATTGAGTAGGAACTATTCATCTCATTGACACCAATGATGGGACACTATGCTTCCCACTGACACCAACAACGTGGTGCTATTTCATCCGATGACGAAACCAATGATAGAGAACTAGTCTTCCAACTGACACTAACAATATGGAAATTATGAAACTGAGATGGGAAACTATTCCTCTCACTGACACCAATGATGGGAAACTTTTCTTCCCGCTGAAACCAGTTGTTGGTCACTATTCCTCCAATTGATATCATCAGTGTGGCACTATTCCTGACACTGTTTGCCAGGACACTTTTTACTTCCACTAGCCACAGTCTGCCTCCCCCAGCAACCTGACAGACAGTGAACAGAACCTTTATTAGTTTAAGGACCCCTGGTTACTATCCTTGTGAATTCCCAGATGCCTAAAATACACCATATGGAGGCTAGCATTGGTAGCCTACTTATAAAAACGTGGCAATGTTTTGTTACCTTTATATCACCAGAACAAGCAAGTTATAAATCAGTGCCAGTAAAGAGTGAGAATACCTTATCTCTACACTTGCTCCTGGACAGTAATTAAGAAAGCATTGACCCCGTAGCCCATTTTATACCTGGCCATTAATATGGAGTTGCCCCCTTTTGGGGCTATAACATACCCCTTCCTGGGAAGGCTTTCAACAAAATTTTGACGTGTCTGTGGGAATGTGGGCCTATTTGTGAGATCAGGTTGGATGAGAAGTCCTGGTGGCTCACAATTGACATTCCAATACATCCCAAAGATGTCCAGTCCAGTCCAAAGGTGTTCAGCAGGGTTGGAGTCCAAAGGTGTCCAGTAGGGTTCAGGTCCATGGGTGTTTAGTAGAGTTGGGGTCCAAAAGTGTTCAGTAGGGTTGAGGTCCACATGTGTTAAGTAGGGTTGAGGTCCACATGTGTTTAGTAGGGTTGGCGTCCACAGGTGTTTAGTATGTTTGGGGTTGAAAGGTGTCCAGTAGGTTTCAGGTCCATGGGTGTTTAGAAGAGTTGGGGTCCAAAGGTGTTCAGTAAGGTTGAGATCCACAGGTGTTCAGTAGGTTTGGAGTCCAAGGTTGTTTAGTAGGGTTGGAGTCCACAGGTGTTTAGTAGGGTTGGAGTCCACAGTTGTTTAGTAGGGTTGGAGTCCACAGTTGTTTAGTAGTGTTGGAGTCCACAGGTGTTCAGTATGTTTGGGGTTAAAAGGTGTCCAGTAGGGTTCAGGTCCATGGGTGTTTAGTAGAGTTGGGGTCCAAAGGTGTTCAGTAGGGTTCAGATCCACAGGTGTTCAGTAGGGTTGGGGGTCCAAGGTTGTTTAGTAGGGTTGGAGTCCAAAGTTGTGCAGCAAGGTTGGAGTCCAAAGGTGTCCAGTAGGGTTGAGGTCCATGGGTGTTTAGTAGAGTTGGGGTCCAAAAGTGTTCAGTAGGGTTGAGGTCCACAGGTGTTAAGTAGGGTTGAGGTCCACATGTGTTTAGTAGGGTTGGAGTCCAAAGGTGTTCAGTATGTTTGGGGTTGAAAGGTGTCCAGTAGGGTTCAGGTCCATGGGTGTTTAGTAGAGTTGGGGTCCAAAGGTGTTCAGTAAGGTTGAGGTCCACAGGTGTTCAGTAGGTTTGGAGTCCAAGGTTGTTTAGTAGGGTTGGAGTCCACAGTTATTTAGTAGGGTTGGAGTCCACAGTTGTTTAGTAGGGTTGGAGTCCACAGTTGTTTAGTAGGGTTGGAGTCCACAGGTTTTTAGTAGGGTTGGAGTCCACAGTTGTTTAGTAGGGTTGGAGTCCACAGTTGTTTAGTAGGGTTGGAGTCCACAGTTGTTTAGTAGGGTTGGAGTCCACAGTTGTTTAGTAGGGTTGGAGTCCACAGTTGTTTAGTAGGGTTGGAGTCCACAGTTGTTTAGTAGGGTTTGAGTCCACAGTTGTTTAGTAGGGTTGGAGTCCACAGGTGTTTATTAGGGTTGGAGTCCAAAGTTGTGCAGCAAGGTTGGAGTCCAAAGGTGTTCCATAGGGTTGGGATCCAAAGATGTCCAGTAGGGTTGAGGTCCAGAGGTGTCCAGTAGGGTTGAGGTCCAAAGGTGTTTAGTAGAGTTGGGGTCCAAAGGTGTTTAGTAGGGTTGAGGTCATGGTTCTACAGGACACTCAAGATCCTTCACGGCATGCTAGTCAAACCATGTCTTCATGGAGCTGGGTTTGCACACAGGGGACAGTCATGCTGGAACAGAAAAGGGTCTTCACCAAACTGTTACCACAAGGTTGGAAGAGCACAATTGTCTACAATCTCTTTGTATGATGGTGTATTAATAGTACCCTTTACTAGAAACCACGTCCATGAATATGGAGTTGTTCCCCCCCCCCCCACGGCCATGAATATGGAGTTGTTCCCCCCCCCCCCACCCATGGCCATGAATATGGAGTTGACCCTTCCCCCATGGCCATCAATATGCAATTGCCTCCTTTTTTGTAGCTATATCATACTCTGTTCCTCTGGGAAGGCTATCCAGACATATGAACTCTATCATGCGTGTGGTGATCAGGTGTTCCCAATTTTTGTCCATATATTGTAGATCTTCTTCTTGTTTTCAGTGTATTTGCTTTGCTGAAATGAACTTTATCAAAATACATAAAATAACCATCTTAAAAACCACAAAAGTTTGAGTTGATCTTGCACTCATTTTATGTAAATGGGCCCAGTAACAGACTGATGATGCCACGTCAGTGGTCAGCAGAACTGACATGTTTCGGCTTTTTTTAATTGTACTATCAATCTTTTTTTTGCATGCTATTTTTTTATTTAATACAACTGTAGCACCCTCTAGTGTGCTACTGGTGCGAGTGCATGTTTTGTCTCACATTAAAATTAGTCTTTGAATTTGGGTCAAAAGTTTACTCCAGTTCAGGGCTGGATGACTCATAAAGGCTGGACTCTGGTGCCTCCTCCTGGTTCTGAAAGGTTAGAGAACCTTCTGGAAGCTGGAGGGTAGGGGCCAGGAGGGTGGATCTGCATACTTTTGGGAATTTGGCCAATCCTCAGGCTGTGGGCCTGGCATGGCGGCTGAGCCAGCCCTTAAATATGGATGAGTCCTGCTGGCAAGGGAGAAAGGTGGAAGGCGGAGTGCTGAGAAGGTGACCCCTGCCAGGGTGGGGCTCTGCCTCTGGCTAGCTTGGTAGCATCACGGTTTGGAAGGAATCTTATCTGAAAATCAGTGGGATCAAGAAGAACAGTGTGAGTACCTCAGAAGGGGCAGGAACTTGCAAGGGGAAAGACTGTCACATGTAGCAAGCCTTTCTAGAAGACAGAATTGGGCTTAAATCTTTCCTTTACCTTGCCCTTGGAACAGTGGCGGCCTGTCCATAGAGGGCACACGGGCACATGGGCGCCGCCTCCCCTATCCATGAATCCGGCCACCTAATCTACATATCAGTGGCGCCAGACCATGGAGTCCAATGCGGGGTGGGTGTTTTTATGAAGCACCTGATTAGAGACAGAGGCTCTAATAAGCTTCAAAAAAGGGTGGCCTCTGAGCACACAGCATTGGATGCCTAGCGCTTTGGTGGAAGAGGAGACATGGTGGAGGAAGCTGGAAGCTGGAGGAGCGAACACTGGAGCCATGGCCACTGCCCGCACTCCAGGAGAGCAGGAGAGGACACCACAGCCCCGCCACACGAGCGGGTAAGTGACGGACCGCCCGTGGGCGAGGAGTTGCTGTTTCAGTGCCGTGCCATGCTGCCAGGGGGGTGTTGTTTGTTTGCTGCACCCCCCCCCCCCCAAAATAAGAACCCACCAGCCATCACTGCCTTGGAAGATCTTCAGTAGCAGCTAAGTGGGCTAGTGAAGAAGCAGCCAGGTGGGCTGGTAGTTCCTGCAGTCAGTAGAACCGGGATAAGTGTCTACGGTGGAGTTGGAGTCACCCCTGTATGCAACATGCAACATTTTTGTGCTACTTTCCAAAGGGACTGAGAGTTCTTAGTCCTTAAAGGGGATGGCCAGCCGGGAATTTTTTTTTTTAAAAGTCAGCAGCTACAAACACTGAGCTGCTGACTTTTAATAAGCACACTTAACTGTGCTGGGTGCCCGCGATGTTGGCCGACCGTCCCTCGGCTCTCGTGTCCCGGCGCCGCCATTCCGACTAAGGGAAACAGGCAGTGGAGCCTTGCGGCTTCACTGCCCGTTTCCTACTGCGCATGCGCGAGTCGCGCAGCGCTTTGTGAATGGGGCGCGCTGTGTTGTGGGACACACACACAGTTCCCAGAACACACTGCGCCCCATTCACTAGAAGACGACGTGAGGAGGAGAAGACTGAAGATCACCGCGAAATAGGAAGAGGCAGATTAGGATGATCTGCCTAGCAACAGCCATTTCTGGTAAGTTAAAAAAATTATTTTATTTTTCCTCCAAATTTTTAGTAACATTTTTATCCAATTATTTTTTTTTTTTAGGGTGGCCCTCCACTTTAAGGGGCTTTTGCTTTCAAAGACTGTGAGCAGTCGGGAGTGAGATCAATCAGACTTGTACATAGAGAATAAGAGACAAATCAGAGTTGTGCACATGGAGGAAATTGTTCAGGGTCGGAGGAAATTGTTCAGGGTCTTGTTGCTATCAAGTTGGGCATCCCATAATTCCTATCCCCCCATCCAAGTTTTTACTCCCTAATAAAACATAAAAACCAAGCTCAAAGACTGTTCCTTGGGAGGTACATTACATGGTACATTGGGTCTGAGGGGGGGGGGGGGGCGCTCTGTATTGTAGTTGGGGGGTCTGTATTGTAGGGGGGGTCTCCACTGTAGGGGGGTCTGTACTGTAGGGGGGGGGGTCTGCACTGTAGAGGGGGTCTGAATTGTAGGGGGTCTGAGGGGGGGTGCTCTGTATTGCAGTTGGGGGGTCTGTATTGTAGGGGGGTCTGCACTGTAGGGGGGGTCTGCACTGTAGAGGAGGGTCTGAATTGTAGGGGGTCTGAGGGGGGGCTCTCTGTATTGTAGATGGGGGGGTCTGTATTGTAGGGGGGGTCTGCACTGTAGGGGGGGGTCTGCACTGTAGAGGGGGGTCTGTACTGAAGGGGGGGTCTGCACTGTAGGGGGGTCTGCACTGTAGGGGGGTCGTGCAGGGGGGGGTCTGTATTGTAGGCGGGTCTGTGTAACATACAGATGTCCAGAGATGTGGGGGGGCTGTGTAATGTAAAGGGGTCTAGAGGTGCAGGGTGCTGTGTAATGTAATGGGGTCTAGAGGTGCAGGGTGCTGTGTAATGTAAAGGGGTCTAGAGTGCTATGTAATGTAAAGGGGTCTAGAGGTGCAGGGGATGTGTAATGTAAAGGGGTCTAGAGGTGTAGGGGGATGTGTAATGTAAAGGGGTCTAGAGGTGCAGGGGATGTGTAATGTAAAGGGGTCTAGAGGGCAGGGGGATGTGTAATGTAAAGGGGTCTAGAGGTGCAGGGGGGTGTAATGTAAAGGGGTCTAGAGGTGCAGGGGGATGTGTAATGTAAAGGGGTCTAGAGGTGCAGGGTGCTGTGTAATGTAAATGGGTCTAGAGGTGCAGGGGGATGTGTAATGTAAAGGGGTCTAGAGGTGCAGGGTGATGTGTAATGTACAGGGGTCTAGAGGTGCAGGGTGCTGTGTAATGTAAAGGGATCTAGAGGTGCAGGGTGCTGTGTAATGTAAAGGGGTCCAGGGTGCAGGGTGCTGTGTAATGTAAAGGGGTCCAGAGGTGCAGGGTGCTGTTTAATGTAAAGGGGTCCAGAGGTGCAGGGTGCTGTTTAATGTAAAGGGGTCTAGAGGTGCAGGGGGATGTGTAATGTAAAGGGGTCTAGAGGTGCAGGGGGATGTGTAATGTAAAGGGGTCTAGAGGTGCAGGTGCTGTGTAATGTAAAGGGGTCTAGAGGTGCAGGGTGCTGTGTAATGTAAAGGGGTCCAGGGGTGCAGGGTGCTGTGTAATGTAAAGGGGTCCAGGGGTGCAGGGTGCTGTGTAATGTAAAGGGGTCCAGAGGTGCAGGGGGCTGTTTAATGTAAAGGGGTCCAGAGGTGCAGGGTGATGTTTAATGTAAAGGGGTCTAGAGGTGCAGGGGGATGTGTAATGTAAAGGGGTCTAGAGGTGCAGGGGGATGTGTAATGTAAAGGGGTCTAGAGGTGCAGGGTGCTGTGTAATGTAAAGGGGTCTAGAGGTGCAGGGTGCTGTGTAATGTAAAGGGGTCCAGGGGTGCAGGGTGCTGTGTAATGTAAAGGGGTCCAGAGGTGCCGGGTGCTGTTTAATGTAAAGGGGTCCAGAGGTGCAGGGTGCTGTTTAATGTAAAGGGGTCCAGAGGTGCAGGGTGCTGTGTAATGTAAAGGGGTATAGAGGTGCAGGGGGATGTGTAATGTAAAGGGGTCTAGAGGTGCAGGGGATGTGTAATGTAAAGGGGTCTAGAGGTGCAGGGTGCTGTGTAATGTAAAGGGGTCTAGAGGTGCAGGGGGATGTGTAATGTAAAGGGGTCCAGAGGTGCAGGGTGCTGTTTAATGTAAAGGGGTCCAGAGGTGCAGGGTGCTGTTAATGTAAAGGGGTCCAGAGGTGCAGGGTGCTGTGTAATGTAAAGGGGTCCAGGGGTGCAGGGTGCTGTGTAATGCAAAGGGGTCCAGGGGTGCAGGGTGCTGTGTAATGCAAAGGGGTCCAGGGGTGCAGGGTGATGTGTAATGTAAAGGGGTCCAGTGGTACAGGGTGCTGTGTAATGTAAAGGGGTCTAGAGGTGCAGGGGGATGTGTAATGTAAAGGGGTCCAGAGGTGCAGCGTGCTGTTTAATGTAAAGGGGTCCAGAGGTGCAGGGTGCTGTGTAATGTAAAGGGGTCCAGGGTGCAGGGTGCTGTGTAATGTAAAGGGTCCAAGAGGTGCAGGGTGCTGTGTAATGTAAAGGGGTCTAGAGGTGCAGGGGGATGTGTAATGTAAAGGGGTCTAGAGGTGCAGGGGGCTGTGTAATGTAAAGGGGTCTAGAGGTGCAGGGTGCTGTGTAATGTAAAGGGTCTAGAGGTGCAGGGGGCTGTGTAATGTAAAGGGGTCCAGAGGTGCAGGGTGCTGTTTAATGTAAAGGGGTCCAGAGGTGCAGGGTGCTGTTTAATTCAAAGGGGTCCAGAGGTGCAGGGTGCTGTGTAATGTAAAGGGGTCCAGGGTGCAGGGTGCTGTGTAATGTAAAGGGGTCCATGGGGTGCAGGGTGCTGTGTAATGTAAAGGGGTCCAGAGGTGCAGGGTGCTGTGTAATGTAAAGGGGTCCAGAGGTGCAGGGTGCTGTGTAATGTAAAGGGGTCCAGAGGTGCAGGGTGCTGTGTAATGTAAAGGGGTCCAGAGGTGCAGGGTGCTGTGTAATGTAAAGGGGTCCAGAGGTGCAGGGTGCTGTGTAATGTAAAGGGGTCCATGGGGTGCAGGGTGCTGTGTAATGTAAATGGGTCAATGGGTGCAGGGTGCTGTGTAATGTAAAGGGGTCCAGGGGTGCAGGGTGCTGTGTAATGTAAAGGGGTCCAGAGGTGCAGGGTGCTGTGTAATGTAAAGGGGTCTAGAGGTGCAGGGTGCTGTGTAATGTAAAGGGGTCCATGGGGTGCAGGGTGCTGTGTAATGTAAAAGGGTCTAGAGGTGCAGGGTGCTGTGTAATGTAAAGGGGTCCAGAGGTGCAGGGTGCTGTGTAATGTAAAGGGGTGCAGGGTGCTGTGTAATGTAAAGAGGTGCAGGGTGCTGTGTAATGTAAAGGGGTCCATGAGGTGCAGGGTGCTGTGTAATGTAAAGGGTCTAGAGGTGCAGGGTGCTGTGTAATGTAAAGGGGTCCAGAGGTGCAGGGGGCTGTGTAATGTAAAGGGGTCCAGAGGTGCAGGGTGCTGTGTAATGTAAAGGGGTCCAGAGGTGCAGGGTGCTGTGTAATTTAAAGGGGTCTAGAGGTGCAGGGTGCTGTGTAATGTAAAGGGGTCCATGGGGTGCAGGGTGCTGTGTAATGTAAAGGGGTCCAGAGGTGCAGGGTGCTGTGTAATGTAAAGGGGTCCAGAGGTGCAGGGTGCTGTGTAATGTAAAGGGGTGCAGGGTGCTGTGTAATGTAAAGAGGTGCAGGGTGCTGTGTAATGTAAAGGGGTCCAGGGGTGCAGGGTGCTGTGTAATGTAAAGGGGTCCAGAGGTGCAGGGTGCTGTGTAATGTAAAGGGGTCTAGAGGTGCAGGGTGCTGTGTAATGTAAAGGGTCCAGGGGTGCAGGGTGCTGTGTAATGTAAAGGGGTCCAGAGGTGCCGGGTGCTGTTTAATGTAAAGGGTCCAGAGGTGCAGGGTGCTGTGTAATGTAAAGGGGTCTAGAGGTGCAGGGTGCTGTGTAATGTAAAGGGGTATAGAGGTGCAGGGGGCTGTGTAATGTAAAGGGTCTAGAGGTGCAGGGTGCTGTGTAATGTAAAGGGGTCCAGAGGTGCAGGGTGCTGTGTAATGTAAAGGGGTCCAGAGGTGCAGGGTGCTGTTTAATGTAAAGGGGTCCAGAGGTGCAGGGTGCTGTGTAATGTAAAGGGGTCCAGGGGTGCAGGGTGCTGTGTAATGTAAAGGGGTCCAGGGGTGCAGGGTGCTGTGTAATGTAAAGGGGTCCAGGGTGCAGGGTGCTGTGTAATGTAAAGGGGTCCAGAGGTGCAGGGTGCTGTGTAATGTAAAGGGGTCCAGAGGTGCAGGGTGCTGTGTAATGTAAAGGGGTCCAGAGGTGCAGGGTGCTGTTTAATGTAAAGGGGTCCAGAGGTGCAGGGTGCTGTGTAATGTAAAGGGGTCCAGGGGTGCAGGGTGTTGTGTAATGCAAATGGGTCAATGGGTGCAGGGTGCTGTGTAATGTAAAGGGGTCCAGGGGTACAGGGTGCTGTGTAATGTAAATGGGTCCAGAGGTGCAGGGTGCTGTGTAATGTAAAGGGGTCTAGAGGTGCAGGGTGCTGTGTAATGTAAAGGGGTCCATGGGGTGCAGGGTGCTGTGTAATGTAAAGGGGTCAGAGGTGCAGGGTGCTGTGTAATGTAAAGGGGTCCAGAGGTGCAGGGTGCTGTGTATTGTAAAGGGGTGCAGGGTGCTGTGTATTGTAAAGAGGTGCAGGGTGCTGTGTAATGTAAAGGGGTCCATGGGGTGCAGGGTGCTGTGTAATGTAAAAGGGTCTAGAGGTGCAGGGTGCTGTGTAATGTAAAGGGGTCCAGAGGTGCAGGGTGCTGTGTAATGTAAAGGGGTCCAGAGGTGCAGGGTGCTGTGTAATGTAAAGGGGTCCAGAGGTGCAGGGTGCTGTGTATTGTAAAGGGGTGCAGGCTGCTGTGTATTGTAAAGAGGTGCAGGGTGCTGTGTAATGTACACAGTAGTGACAAAGATATATTTAGGGATGAAGGGGCACAGTGGGGTGTTTTTACGTTTTTAAGGTGGAGGGGGGGTGTCAGATATAGGATCCGCCCCGGGTGCCAAATGCACTAGGTACGCCCCAGGGCGAAAGGGTTACCTAGGTGTGGTGGAAGTCAAGCTCAGGTATCTACAATGAAATAGCCCCAAGTCCTGGGTAAGCCACAACCTCTAATGTTATATTCCCTATAGAGAACCAGGGAGGGGGTGAGGGGGACTTAAAAACAAAAAGCAGAATTATTTTTATCTACTGCCGGCCAGGGAACAACCTTGAAGGGTCTCAAACAATAAGAACGTGAAGTCATCTACATAAACAGAACGTTTAACAACCTTTTACTGTAACGACACCTGAGGACAATCAAAAAAAAGTACATCCATAAAGCTCCTCCTCGGAGAATAATAAGGTCTGGAAATAGATGTTCCTCAGAAAAGTCTGTATTACACCTAAATAGAGCGGCCGCATCGCTTGTCGCGTCACCATCGGTGTAACAATTTTTCGAGATATTTCCGAAACGCCCCAAAAAAATGCGTATTTTCTTCTTTAGATATTCCCAGTGGCTCTGGCATGTTCGATGAGATGATAAAACCTTATATCATTTTATTTATTTTTTTCCTTTTATTTTGGTAGTCCAGGGATTTTGGCCCCGCTGGGAAGGAACATTTAATTGTATTAACTGATTAACATCCTGTTTACTGCTGCAGAGCAATAAAACATCTAATTCTGGCCTCTGCGCTGCAACGGTGGAATTCCAACTTCAAACACTGTGAAAGTCACTCGAACATCCTCGGAAAAAAACAAATCGCCATGCGTAAGGCGTAAACAATGCGAGGAAGAAAGACTCTGAGACGAGAAATCAGGAAAGAGATGAAATTGATCACTTACCACTGTATCGGGCTGTGACCATATCTGTGGGGGGGGGGCATTTGGAGGATCTGGAATGGAACAATTATTTTCTTTATATTATTATTATTATTACCGTATATACTCAAGTATAAACCGACCCGAATATAAGCCGAGGCACCTATTTTACCACAAAAAAATGGGAAAACGTATTGACTCGAGTATAAGCCTAGGGTGAGAAATGCGCAGCTACTGTAAGTGGAAAAGAGGGTCAACAATGCCCATTTACAGCCTCACTGTGCTTATTTGCAGCCTCACTGTGCCCATTTGCAGCCTCACTGTGCCCATTTGCAGCCTCACTGTGTCCATTTGCAGCCTCACTGTGCCCATTTGCATGCCTCACTGTGCCCATTTGCAGCCTCACTGTGCCCATTTGCAGCCTCACTGTGCCCATTTGCAGCCTCACTGTGCCCATTTGCATGCCTCACTGTGCCCATTTGCAGCCTCACTGTGCCCATTTGCAGCCTCACTGTTCCCATTTGCATGCCTCACTGTGTCCATTTGCAGCCTCACTGTGCCCCATTTGCAAGCCTCACTGTGCCCATTTGCAGCCTCACTGTGCCCATTTGCAGCTGCAGATGGACCACTGTGCCCATTTGCAGCCTCACTGAGCCCATTTGCATGCCTCACTGTGCCCATTTGCAGCCTCACTGTGCACATTTGCAGCCTCACTGTGGTGCCCATTTGCATGCCTCACTGTGCCCATTTGCAGCCTCACTGTGCCCATATGCATGGCTCACTGTGCCCATTTGCAGCCTCACTGTGCCCATTTGCAGCCATAGGTCCCCCAAAGTCGATTCGGAAACTGTCAAGCACTTTTCTGCAGCAGAGAATACATTTTCCGAACCGACTTTGGGGCCCCGTATCTTGGGGGCCACATGGTGATAGGAACCCCCTAGCTGCAGCCAAAATTTGGGGTCTCAGGACCCAAAGGGTCCCGAAATGACATTGCTGCAGCAGAGAATGACATTTTCCGAACCGACTTTGGGGCCCCGTATCTCGGGCCACTTGGTGCTATCACTACAACATATCCAAAGATGGGGTTCCTATCACCAAGTGGCCCGAGATACGGGGGCCCCAAAGTCGGTTCCGAAAAATGTCAAGCACTTTTCTGCAGCAGAGAATGACATTTTCCGAACCGATTTTGGGGCCCCGTATCTCGGGGGCCACTTGGTGCAAGGAACCCCATCTTTGGATAAGTTGTAGTGATAGTTCCACTGGGTATGCACACCAAGTGGTCCCGAGATACGGGGCCCCAAAGTCGGGTCGGAAAATGTCATTCTCTGCTGCAGAAAAGTGCTTGACTCCAGTATAAGCCGAGGGGGGACATTTTCAGCACAAAAAAAAAATGGGCTGAAAAACTCAGCTTATACTCGAGTATATACGGTATTATTATTATGATTAGTTTTTAGAAAAAAATTCTAAAATGTTTGGAGGATCTGGATTGGAAAAAATATTTTCTTTATATTATTATTATTTTATTTTTGAATTATTATTTTTATCATTATTATTGTTATTATTATTATTAGTATTTTATCTGTAAGGGGGAATCAGTGTTTAAATGGTTGTATTGATAGATAGTATTTTGATATTTTTTTGATAGATTATTTTATTCTGGAACATTTGGAGAATAAATATTTAATTGTGTTTAAAAAAATAATTTTCTTCATATATTTTTTTTTTTATTGTTATTATATATTATTTTGTTATTATTTATAGCTGTATGAGGAAATAAATATTTAACTTTATTATTTATATTTTAAATATATATTTTTATTATCTGTGACATTTAAAGTCTCTGGATTATATATATATATTTTTTATATATTTTATCATATATATTATTATATTATTATATATATATAAATATTAAATAAATATATATATATATAAATATCAATATATCATATATATATAAATATTTCTATTTTTATATAAATATTACAATATAATATATATATATATATATAATACAAAATATATATATATATATATATATATATATATATATATATATATATATATATAATATATATATATATATATATATATATATATATATATATATTTATTTATATTTATATTCTTTATATTATTATGATTATTTGATTTTGTATTATTATTTTTAACATTGTTATTATTATTTTACTATTATTGTTGTTATTATTATTATTATTATTATTATTACTTCTATTACTCTCTTACCATGGCAGCCCTCATGAAATTGACACTTCACAAGAATCTTCAGGGCATTTATTAAACCAGATCTATTTTTTAGAGAAGGTATCTTTTTATCTGCCCGAAAATTAAAGTGGAGTAACTTTCATTAACTTGCATGAATAAAATTCTACAATATACAGCAGTAGTATAATTTTTCAGAAAAGCTCCACCCTTTATCATTAGAAAGCCGTCCTTGAGCTCCAGTCAGTGACTTTGCCAAGGCTGAGGTGATGTCATCAGTCTGCTGCAGGCAGGAAGAAGCATTTCCTCAGTCTCCAGGATTTATATTATTAGTTCATTGTGACGGACTACTACTAGATACCCCTTCATGATGAATTCAGGACTACTACAAATCCGGCATGCAGCGGGTCGGTATAACAGCCAGGCAAACCTGCATTTTCAGAAGGAGGTCAGCAAAGGCAGGTGACAGGTGGACTTACTGGATCGCCTACAAAAATTGCAAAAAAAAATCTGTATAGTAACAATATTGCCTCTGCCATAGTTATCACCTCACTGTGTATAATCCTTTCATTGGGTTACATTGTGTTTATTGATTTGGCAAATTTTTACCAAATAAAACGTAAACACAGCAGGGATGGAGATATCGCCAAACTCTACGACCATCACAATCCGGCAACAACCGCGGTGCCTAAATCTGTCCCACCTGGTGCTAGATTTACACTTTGTGTCTCAAAATGACGAAGGAGGATGGATGGAGGAAACGGAAGGGCATCCTGTCCTCTCTGGGGAGACCTCTGAATAACTCTTCTTCCCGAAAAAAGCCAACTTCCCGACTTTGGGTCAACCTGGGGGATCACACAGATAGTAATCCTTTACATAATTACTGTCTAAAAGACAAAAAAAATTCCATCTATTTATATAGATAAATGACTAAACTCGAATATTCTGTAGATGCCAAGGCTCTTCAAAAAGTTTCTGCACTTTTTTTAACTCTATTAAATAAAACTTTTTGAAGAACCCGTGTGTGTGTGTGTGTGTGTATATATATATATATATAGGTTTTAACTGTCTTTTTATAATTATTATTAAATGTAGGCTTTAATTTTATTTACAAAATTTAGGCTTTAATTGTCTTTTTTTTTTTTACTTAGCGTAGGATTTTTTTTAATAAACATTGGCTTTAATTGTATATATATATATATATGTATGTGTATGTTTATGTGTGTGTGTGTATATATATTTTTTACTAAACATAGGCTTTAATTGTCTTTTTATAATTAATATTAAATGTAGGCTTTAAATTTATTTACAAAATTTAGGCTTTAATTGTCTTTTTTATTTTTTTTTACTTAGCGTATGTTTTTTTTTTTAAATAAACATTGGCTTTAATTGTCTATATATATATATATATATATATATATATATATATATATATATATATATGTTTAGTAAAAAAATATATATATACACACACACACACACACATAAGCATACACATACATTATATATGTATGTATATATATATGTATGTATGTATGTGTATGCTTATGTGTGTGTGTATATATATATATATATAATATATATATATATATATATATATATATATATATATATATATATATATATATATATAATATATATATATATAAAAAGACAATTAATGCTTATGTTTAGTAAAAAAATATATATACACACACATAAACATACACACATATATATATATATATATATATATATATATATATATATATATATATATATATATATATATATAGACAATTAAAGCCAATGTTTATTAAAAAAATACTACGCTAAGTAAAAAAAAAAAACAATTAAAGCCTAAATTTACTACGCTAAGTAAAAAAAAAAACAATTAAAGCCTAAATTTTGTAAATAAAATTAAAGCCTACATTTAATAATAATTATAAAAAGACAATTAAAACCTATGTTTAGTAAAAAAAATATATATACACACACATAAGCATACACATAAATATATATAAATATATATATATATATATATAAATATATATATATATATATATGACAATTAAAGCCAATGTTTATTAAAAAAACAAACCTAGCTAAGTAAAAAAAATAAAAAAAGACAATTAAAGCCTAAATTTTGTAAATAAAATTAAAGCCTACATTTAATAATAATTATAAAAAGACAATTAAAGCTTACGTTTAGTAAAAAAAATATATATACACACACATAAACAAACATACACATACAAATATATATATAGACAATTAAAGCCAATGTTTATTAAAAAAAAAAAAACTACGCTAAGTAAAAAAAACAAAAAAAGACAATTAAAGCCTAAATTTTGTAAATAAAATTAAAGCCTACATTTAATAATAATAATAATAAAAAGACAATTAAAGCTTACGTTTAGTAAAAAAAAAAATATACACACGCACACATAAACATACACATACATATATATATAAATATATATATATATATATATATAAATATATATATATACAATTAAAGCCAATGTTTATTAAAAAAATAAATAAACAACCTACACTAAGTAAAAAAAAAAAAAAAAAAGACAATTAAAGCCTAAATTTTGTAAATTAAATTAAAGCCTACATTTAATAATAATTATAAAAAAGACAATTAAAGCCTATGTTTAGTAAAAAATAAATAAAAAAAAGCCTAGGCTAAGTTAAAACAAAGAGACAATTAAAGCCTAAATTTTGTAAATAAAAATTTCAAAAAAAGACAACTAAAGCCTACATTTAATAATAATTATAAATAGACAAATAACGTATTTAGTAAAAAAACAAAAAACAAAAAAAAAAGCCTGAGCTAAATGAAATATTAAAAGACAATTAAAGCTTAAATTTTATAAATACAATTAAAAAAAAAGACAATTTAAGCTGACATTTAATAATAATTATAAAAAAGACAATTAAAGCCTATGTTTAGTAAAAAAAAATGTAAAAAAAAGACAATTAAAGCCTACATTTAATAATAATTATACAAAAGACAATTAAAGCTTATGTTATGAAAAAAAAAAAAAACCTACGCTAAGTTTTAAAAAAAGACAATTAAAGCCTAATTTTTGTAAATAAAATTTAAAAAAAGACAAATAAAGCCTACATTTAAAAATAATTATACAAAAGATAATTAAAGCCCACAAAAAAAAAATAATCCTTTGCATCGTAATAAAATAAAAGACAATTAAAGCCTAAATTTAGTAAAAAAAAAATAAGTAAAAAAGAGAGAACAGAGAGACAACTAAAGCCTACATTTAATAATAATAAAAAAACACAGGCCCCTGGACCTCCACAGCTTCATGATGCCACGGGGAGTTCTGTTGATTGAAATCCCATCCCTGTCATCTGTAAAGCTCACCCCTTCCTCTTTAGGCTCCACCTTTTCCTGCACACGCGGAAGTGACGTCACCGTGCCCCCCCCCCCCCCCCCATCACCACTCATGTAGCCGAAGGCCGCAAACCCAGAAGAAAGACCGGGGGAAGATGTCAACCCTCTCAGCGGTGACATTGCGGAGGCCTTTGTTCTAAGCTAAGTTTCTCACAATGTGCTAGTATGCGATGCATACTAGCACATTATGAGATTGCCTTGCAAAAGTTTTCTTTTTTTTTTAAGCACCAGCGGTTTACAACCGCTTTAAGGCTTAAACCCAAACCACAGACCGATGGTGAGTAAACCCGTCATGCTAATAAATCGAAGGCCTATTGTTCTAGAAATTGTGAAAGGAATAATCTGATGGTAACACTACAGATCGGGTTTAATTAAATGTTAATAGCAAAACTAATATTTTAATTTTGGGAGGTCTGAATCTCCGGTTGACGTTGCTCTAGATGTCTAAGTGGGGTCCATCCTACTAGAACTCCAAAATCAGACCTCTGCTGCAGTACTTTTAAAGCCAATCAAGAAAATCCCTGTCCTCCGGCTGTATTCTCTATGCTGTAAAATAAAGATAGACGGCAGTCGTAAACGAAAGGCTCTTTTGTAAAATTACTGTGAGTAGAACTGGAATCCACCGGAATTTAAAGCAGATATCGCCACATACCTGGCCTGGGGGCTACCCTCCTCCACCTCCTCTCTCTTCTATTGACACAGAGCCCGAGCCGGGTAGGAAGGTAGGTGGAACATTTGGCTCCACTAGTTGCATTAAGTGTGGCCAGTCTGGCCAGTCACTGCCCGCTTCATGGGGGGCACCAGTCCCTGCCCCCCCCGGCCAAGTACACCCCATAATACTGGTGACAGTCCCTGCCCAGTTCGCCCCATAACACTTGTGCCAGGGCAGCCATCAGAAATTTTGGGGCTCCTTAAACAGCTTTAGGCCTGCCCCCCTTCCCCAAGGCCTGACCACCAACATTCCCCAGGGCCCGCCCACTGGTCGACCCACTGAATCCACTCACTGACCATCCTTCCATGTCCTTCTCCTCCCCCATCCCATGTCCTCCTCCTGTCTCATCTCCCTCATCCCATGTCCTCCTCCAGTCCCATCTCCCCCATCCCATGTCCTCCTCCTCCTCCAGTCCCATCTCCCCCAACCCATTTCCTCCTCCAGTCCCATCTCCCCATCCCATGTCCTTCTCCTCCATCCCATGTCCTCCTCTTACAGTCTTATCTCCTCCATCCCATGTCCTCCTCCTCCTCCTCCAGTCTCATCTCCCTCATCCCATGTCCTCCTCCTCCAGTCTCATCTCCCTCATCCCATGTCCTCCTCCTCCTCCTCCAGTCTCATCTCCCTCATCCCATGTCCTCCTCCTCCTCCAGTCCCATCTCCCCCAACCCATGTCCTCCTCCAGTCCCATCTCCCCATCCCATGTCCTTCTCCTCCATCCCATGTCCTCCTATTCCAGTCTTATCTCCTCCATCCCATGTCCTCCTCCTCCTCCAGTCTCATCTCCCTCATCCCATGTCCTCCTCCTCCTCCAGTCCCATCTCCCCCATCCCATATGCTCCTCCTCCTCCAGTCCCATCTCCTCCTTCTTATGTCTTCCTCCATCCCATGTCCTCCTCTTCCAGTCTTATCTCCTCCATCCCATGTCCTCCTCCAGTCTCATCTCCCTCATCCCATGGCCTCCTCCTCCTCCAGTCCCATCTCCCCCATCCCATGTCCTCCTCCGGTCCCATCTCATCCAACCCATGTCCTCCTCCAGTCCCACCTCCCCATCCCATGTCCTCCTCCTCCTGTCTCATCTCCCCCATACCATATCCTCCTCCTCCTCCAGTCCCATCTCCTCCTTATGTCCTCCTCCTCCTCCATCCCATGTCCTCCTCTTCCAGTCTTATCTCCTCCATCCCATGTCCTCCTCCTCCTGTCTCCCATCCCTCATCCCATGTCCTCCTCCTCCGCCAGTCCCATCTCCCCCATCCCATATCCTCCTCCTCCTTCAGTCCCATCTCACCCAACCTATGTCCTCCTCAAGTCCCATCTCCCCATCCCATGTCCTTCTCCTCCTCCACAGTCTCATCTCCCCCATCCCATCTTCTCCTCCAGTACCATCTCCTCCATCCCATATCTTCCTCTTTCAGTCTTATCTCCTCCATACCATATCCTTCTACATGGAGGACACGTTATCCTCTATCCCATGTCCTCTCCTCCAGTTCCATCTTCTCTATGCCAGAAAAATACAGGTGAACACATACACATGATTCAAAACCCGGACTGTCTGGGTAAATCCTGGTCAGGTGGGAACCCTAGTGTCACCCTGTATACTGATAGCAGCCAGTGTGGCCCCAGACAATACATACAGAAGCAGCACAGTGTTGGGCCCCAAAACACAATGTAGGAAAGCATCAGAGTGTGGCCCCCAGGGGCCCAAAACACAGAATATAAGTACAGCACAGTGTGGTCCTGGGGGGTCCAGCATACTATCAAATGGAGGCAGCAGAATGTGGCTCCCCACACAATATAAAATAGAACAGTGTTGCCCCCCCCCCCCCATCCGCCAGGGGCCCCAGAAGCTGCCTAAACCAAAACACATACAGAACGTCCCTGTGTGGCCTCCAGGTTCCCTCCTCACACATTCCAGCACAGCCCCATGTCAGTCTCACCTGGATGAACTGTATGGTGAGAGTGGACTTTCCACCCCACCTCCTCCCACCACCACCAGCCGGTACTTCGCCTACATGGCGCCCTCTCTCCTGTCGGACATCCCGCCGTCCACACTGGAGCATCACTGACTGAGCACAACCATTGCACAACCATTGCGGAGGTGGGGCCTCACTGCAGGCTAAAGAACAGGGAAAGGCGGGGTCTACCTGGGCCCCCAACATGTGTGTGGTCTATCCCCCCTGATGCTGGGGACTGGTTTTGTGCTGGAGGAGCGGAGGGCTTTTTTTTTTATTGCGCAAAGTGCCGCCCTAGGCCTGGGCCTTGTTGGCCTAGGCCAAGATACAGCGCTGGACACGTCACCCTGATAGTAAGTTATGTTCTTTCTGCTGAATTTTTTTTTTTCTTTGACTAACTGTGAAAGAAGTTATACTGTCTGTGCCCCTCTCCCTGTGTACTTACCTTACCCCAGTCTTCCACCCGCAGTGCCTAGGCAAGGGTGACATCACACTCCTCCCAGTGAGATCCCGGGGAATACACAGCAGCTGAATGCTCATGAGAAGGCGCTCTTGGTCTTGTGCCCCGTACACACGGTCGGAATTTCCGACGGAAAATGTCCTATCGGACAATGTTCTCGGAAATTCCGACCGTGTGTGGGCTCCATCGGACTTTTTCCGTCGGATTTTCCGACGGACAAAGTTTTATCTCCTGCTCTCAAATTTTCCGACAACAAAGTCCTATCGGACTTTTTCCGATCGTGTGTAGCGAATTCCGACGGACAAAGTGCCACGCATGCTCAGATCACATTACAAGACCAAAGCTATTGGCTACTAGCCTCTACGTAGTTCAGTCGTACGCAACGAACGTCACCACATTCAGAATGATCGGATTTTCCGACAACTTTGTCCGACCGCGTGTATGCAACACCAGTGTCGGACAAAATCCGTCGGAAAAAATCCGAAGGATTTTGTGGTTGGATTTTTCGACCGTGTGTACGGGGCATTGGAGTGTCTTATTTCATGATTTCGTCTTCTCTGCTTTTCATCTTCTTGGAATGTCGGTGACATCACACCCAGCGATATGGAAGATGGAGGGAAAAATTGAAATTGGACTTTATGGGTACATTTTGGGTGTAATATCTCTCAGTGATATACAGTGCCTTGAAAAAGTATTCATACCCCTTGAAATTTTCCACATTTTGTCAACCAAAAACGTAAATGTATTTTATTGGGATTTTTTGTGGCATAAAGTGGCACATAATTGTGAAGTGGAAGGAAAATGATAAATGGTTTTCAATTTTTTTTTTACAATACTTTGTAGAACCCCCTTTTCTCTGCAATTACAGCTGCTTTGGGGGTGTCTCTACCAACTTTGCACATCTAGCGAGGACATTTTTGCCCATTCTTCTTTGCAGAATATCTCAGGCTCTGTCAGATTGGATGGAGAGCATCTGTGAACAGCAATTTTCAAGTCTTGCCACAGATTCTCAATGGAATTTAGGTCTGGACTGTGACTGGGCCATTCTAACACATGAATATGCTTTGATCTAAACCATTCCATTGTAGCTCTGGCTGTATGTTTCGGGTCGTTGTCCTGCTGGAAGGTGAACCTCCGCCCCAGTCTCAAGTCTTTTGCAGACTCTAACAGGTTTTCTTCTAAGATTGCCCTGTATTTGGCTCCATCCATCTTCCCATCAACTCTGACCAGCTTCCCTGTCCCTGCTGAAGAAAAGCATCCCCACCACATGATGCTGCCACCACCATGTTTCACGGTGGGGATGGTGTGTTCAGGGTGATGTGCAGTGTTAGTTTTCCCCACACATAGTGTTTTGCTTTTAGGCTGAAAAGTTAAATTTTGGTCTCATCTGATCAGATCACCTTCTCCCACATGTTTGCTCCCCTCCCCCACATGGCTTCTCACAAACTGCAAACAGGACTTCTTATGACTTTCTTTCACCAATGTCTTTCTTCTTGTCACTCTTCCATAAAGGGCAGATTTGTGGAGAACACGACTAATAGTTGTCCTGTGGACAGATTCTCCCCCCTGAGCTGTGGATCTCTGCAGCTCCTCCAGAGTTCCCATGGACCTCTTGGCTCTTCTCTGATGAATGCTCTCTTTGCCCGGCCGGTCAGTTTAGGTGGACGGCCATGTCTTGGTAGGTTTGCAGTTGTGCCATACTCTTTCTGTTTTCAGATGATGGATTGAACAGAGCTCCGTGAGATGTTCAAAGCTTTTTTTTTATAACCTAACTCTGCTTTATACTTCTCCACAACTTTATCCCTGACCTGCCTGGTGTGTTCCTTGGCCTTCATGATGCTGTTTGTCCACTAAGGTTCTCTAACAAACCTCTGAGGGCTTCACAGAACAGCTGTATTTATACTGAGATTAAATTACACACAGGTGGACTCTATGTACTAATTAGGTGACTTCTGATGGCAGTTGGTTCCATTAGTTTTAATTGGGGGTTTCAGAGTAAAGGGGGCTGAATACAAATGCCCCCCCCCCACACTTTTCACATATTTAATTGTTAACATTTTTTAAAACTATTTTTCATCTTCCTTCCACTTCACAATTATGTGCCACTTTGTGTTGGTCCATCACATAAAATCCCAATAAAATACATTTATGTTTTTGATTGTAACATGACAACATGTGGAAAATTGCAAGGCACTTTTTCAAGGCACTGTGTACAGGGGGGGTGAAATAAAACCTTGCATTTATTTCTTGGTCTATTTTTATAAACTATCAAACCTTATATAACCTTGTTTAACATCCCATTTAAAAACCTTGGCCATTAATATGGAGTCCCCCACCCCCCCTCCCCCCAAGATCATTAATATAAAGTTGCTCTCCTGCATGTCTATACCATCTTCTGGGATGACTTTATACAAGATTTGATTTCGGAGGGTGTCTATGGGAATTTATACCATTTGTAAGGTCAGGTATTGACGTGGCATGAGAAGACCTGGCTCACCATCGGTGATCCAATTCATCCCAAAGGTGTTCAGTAGGGTTATGCTCAGTTCTCTGTGCAGGACAATTGAGTTTCTACAAATCAAACTGGTCAAAACATGTCTTTATGGAGTTGGCGCCACTCTTCTTGGAAGGCTTTCCACAAGGTTTTTGGAGAGTGTCTGTGGGAATTTGTTTCCATTTGTGAGGTCAGGTCATTGGTGTTCCAATTCATCCCAAATGTGTTCAGTAGGGTTGTGGTTCAAAGGTGTTCAGTAGGGTTGAGATACAAAGATGTTCAGTAGGGTTGAGGTGTAAAGGTGTTAAGTAGGGTTGTGGTTCAAAGGTGTTCAGTAGGGTTAGGTTCCAAAGGTGTCCAGTAGGGTTGGGGTTCAAAGGTGTTCAGTAGGGTTGAGATACAAAGATGTTCAGTAGAGTTGAGGTGTAAAGGTGTTTAGTAGGGTTGAGGTATAAAGGTGTTCAGTAGGGTTGTGGTTCAAAGGTGTCCAGTAGGGTTGGGGTTCAAAGGTGTTCAGTAGGGTTGGGGTTCAAAGGTGTTCAGTAGGGTTGAGATACAAAGATGTTCAGTAGGGTTGAGGTGTAAAGGTGTTAAGTAGGATTGTGGTTCAAAGGTGTTCAGTAGGGTTAGGTTCCAAAGGTGTCCAGTAGGGTTGGGGTTCAAAGGTGTTCAGTAGGGTTGAGATACAAAGATGTTCAGTAGGGTTGAGGTATAAAGGTGTTCAGTAGGGTTAGGTTCCAAAGGTGTCCAGTAGGGTTGGGGTTCAAAGGTGTTCAGTAGGGTTGAGGTGTAAAGGTGTTTAGTTGGGTTCAGGTATAAAGGTGTTCAGTAGGGTTGAGGTCCAAAGGTGTTCAATAGGGTTGAGGTCCAAAAGGGGTTCAGCAGGGTTGAGGTCCCAAGGTGTTCAGTAGGGTTGTGGTTCAAAGGTGTCCAGTAGGGTTGGGGTTCAAAGGTGTTCAGTAGGGTTGAGATACAAAGATGTTCAGTAGGGTTGAGGTATAAAGGTGTTCAGTAGGGTTGTGGTTCAAAGGTGTTCAATAGGTTTGAGGTCAGGGCTCTGAACAGAACACTCAAGTTCCTCCACATCACACTGGTCACACCATGTCTTTATAAAGCTGGCTTTGTACGCAGGGGACAGTCATGCTGCAACAGAAAAGGGTCTTCACCAAACTGTTACCACAAGGTTGGAAGAACACAATTGTCTATAATGTTTTTGTATGATGTACAGTACCTTTCACTGGAGACACCTGAGGTCAGTCCAGTGGCGGAACTACCAGGGTCGCATCAGTCGCACTTGCGACTGGGCCCTGAAGTTCCGTCACTGCGGGGGGGCCCACTGACCCGCCCGCACGTTCTCCCCCGTCAGGGGCCCGTCCGCCCGTTCTCCACTGTCAGGGGCCGCCCATTCTCCACTGTCAGGGGCCGCCCATTCTCCACTGTCAGGGGCCGCCCATTCTCCACTGTCAGGGGCCGTCCTTTCATTCCGCAGCGGGGGGGTTTGTTCGCCCGCTGGTCGCTGAGGAAAGGCTGATATCTATGGAAAGGGAAGCCATGTAAGGAGGCAGACGCTGGAAGGGAAAGTCAGCTGACACCAATACAGTGAAGGGGGAGGAGCTCTCCCCTCTGCAGGAGATCCCATGACACAGGAACCTCCCTGGAGGTACGGGAGTAATGATGAAGGGGAAGGAATCGACTGACAAAGTAAGTGACAAAATAGTCAGTGCAACTGATCCCAACCTCTGCCTCTTACTGACCCCCGTCACTACCACAGATCTTATCCCTATCACCCCATGGGATAGGGATGAGATCTGTGGTGGTGGTGGGAGGATGGGATCAGTAAGAGGCAGAGGTGGTGGTGGGGGAGGATAGCAACACCACTGCCACTGCTCCCACCCCCCCTCACCACCATCGCCGCCACTGATCCCACCAACCCCCACCACTGATCCCACCACCATCACCGCCGCCGCCACTGATCCCACCACTATCACTGCCACCGCCACTGATCCCACCAACCCCCACCACTGATCCCACCTCCCTCACCACCACTGATCCCACCCCCCTCACCACCACTGATCCCACCCCCCACCACCACCACCGATCCCACCACCCCTGCCACTGAACCCATCCCCCACACCACCACTGATTCCACCCCCCTCACCACTGCCAGTGATCTAGCCCCCCTCACAGCCAAAACTGATCCCATCCCCCCACCACTGCTGCCACTCATCCCATCCCATCCAACCCCCCACCACTGCCACCACTTATCCCATCCCATTCCCCCATCACTGCCACCACCGCTCGCTGCCACTCATCACAGCCCCATGCTTCAGGGGGCCCATGTGTCACCCCTATACACCTGGATAGGAGGGGCAGCGGGCGGCATATAGAGGAACCAATACCCTCCATTTTCCTCCTGAAGTCATGGCTGCAGGAAGAAAATGGAGGGGATCGGGTCACCGCCGCTCTTCCTATCCAGGTGTACAGGGGTGACACATGGGCCCCTTGAAGTATAGGTGTGGGTCGCCCCGGGGGTCAGGGGGGCCCTTCATGGTACTTGCACCGGGGCCCTGAAGGTTCTAGTTATGCCTCTGGGTCAGTCATTTGATCTTATAGACGTTATAGATATGTTGTTTAGGTCATAGCATGTACCTTTTATTGCCTGCTCCCCCATTTTGTTCCCCCCCTTGAAGCTAAGTGAAATACCTGGTACTTCTATGTATAGGTAGAATGAAACTATGAATCTATTTTATTCTTTTATTTTCTATTCTATTTTATTTGATTCTTGTTTATAATTCAATTTCAAATAAAATTTTCAAATTTGATTGAATTCGATTTGAATTAAAATTTTGGACAAATTTTGTATGGTTATTTCGGACTTGTTTAAATTCGTTACTATTGTAATTTGGAAATTCAGATACATTCGATTTTACGAATAACCAAAAATCCTAATTTCAATTCGGAACAAACCAAACCGCACATGTCTATTTGATCGCTCAGTCACTGTGAGGGAAGGCGCTCCTAACACAGAAAGTTCTGCTGCCCTTGAACACATTTGTGCGGAAAGCAGGCGATAAAGCCCACCTATTTGCCACCACACATTTGCGTTTTACGGGCAGCAAGAGGTTAAAAAGCGCATCGGGCACTTAGTAACATAACACACACACACAGGGATCTCACAATGGACGTTCTTTTGTTCTGTCTGACCGCAGGATTCTATCTGCTTTATTTATCCTCTAACATCCCCCTTGATAATCCTCCGGCGCTGTAATAATTATTTGGTTTCTCCTAATATTGTTTTGCTTGGCCAGGATCTGTTTGCGAACGCGCCATGGCAACAATAAACACGTAACGGCCAATTGTCCATGTGAAACGCCGCTTATCTTTGTATCAAGTCACGGGGTCATGATATAGGTCACTGCGGTTTGAATTGCAGCACATACAGTACAGAGGTCCAAATAAACCTTTTGGAGGAGCCGCAGCTAATAGGACAAACTCTTCTCGTGTTATCTGCGAGCAGAAACTTGGCCGGAGGGGAATCGTCTGTTCTCAGATGCAGGAAGGCGGCGCCATCTTGTGGTCATAATGAGTCGTTAGGATGCAATTTCTGAGCCGCAGCGTTTAAGGCGACATTGACGTTAAGGTGGTGCTTTTTGATTTATTTAGGCGCCATGCACACTGGGCGTTTAGCTCTGGTGCACGAGATCCTGGTGTTTAGGTGCAGGTGCATCATCCAGCCCTACTGTTGGCACCAGGCGCCTTGGTCACGGTGCTATGCTTCACAGCCAGCTGTCATTACTGATCTCTTCTGGGAAATGCCTGTCTGCCTGGCTTCAATATTTTCTCTTTCAATAAATTTTTATTAATTCAGGAAGAGAATACACAATACAAAAGCAAGTGTAGGACCATCTGTCCTGCTAAGGCCAACATGGCAAAAAGAGATTAATCCAATAGTTGAAAGATAAGATGGGATTCACTGTGATTGAAGTAAACATACATATACCTTCACAAACAAATAGCAGGGAGTACGATAACTAAGGCCCATTTAACCTTTGAGAAGGAAAGTAAAGAGTCCGGCTCAGGGGTCCTGTAGAGCAGTGTTTCTCAACTCCAGTCCTCAAGGCGCCCCAACGGGTCATGTTTTCAGGCTTTCCATTATTTTGCACAGGTGATTTGATCAGTTTCACTGCCTTAGTAATTACCACAGCTGTTTATCTGAGGGAAATCCTGAAAACATGACCTGTTGGGGCGCCTTGAGGACTGGAGTTGAGAAACACTGCTGTAGAGCATTCCTGCCACCCCTAATGGGAGCACACTGTGACTAGGGATGAGCCGAACACCCCCCTGTTCGGTTTGCACCAGAACCTGCGAACAGACCTAAAGCTCGTGTGAACTTTAGAACCCTATTAAAGTCTATGGGACTCGAACGTTCACAATCAAAAGTGCTAATTTTAAAGGCTAATATGTCACCCGTACATCACTGGGTGAAGCCCAGCTTTTCCCTTGCATCAGAGGGGCGGGGTCACCCTTACATCACTGGGGAAGCCTGGGTTTCTCCAGTGACGTACGGGTGACCCCGCCCCCCTCTGATGTAACGCAGGTTTCCGTTACATCAGAGGGGGCGGGGTCACCCGTACATCACTGGGGAAGCCCAGCTTTCCCATTGCGTTGCGTCAGAGGGGGGCGGGGTCAGGTGACGAGTGCTCTGGTCCTCCTCTGCTAAGACGGATTCCCTCAGTGTCTCCATGGAGACAGGATGCGCTGCGCTTGACGTCGTCGGAAGAGATCACCCATTGCTGGACCCATTAAAATCCATAGACCTAAAGGGTCTGGTATGGATATTTAGGGGGAACCCCACGTCATTTTTTTTTAAATTTGACCTGGGGCGGACCATAGCTTTTAACTGGCGTTCACCCAACATACCCTGGCCTCAGGTTCTCAACCGTATGGCAAACATCAAACTATCAGAAAGAATACACCACACGTTATATGATACCATGCACATATATCAAAAAAAATGGACTCTATGGGATTCCTCACCACTGGTGTAATGTTCACTAATGTTATTTTACCTAAGCAGATCTATGAATCCATCCACGCAAATGTTACATAGACTTAAAATCAAATAAGTGTATCCTGTCATGTGATATGTCTTTTCTCAGCTATAATGTATTACCTAAATGAATCCTTCACTTGTACATTTTCCACCACTGTCAAAATCTTGTACTATGACCTTACTCATAATAAAAAAACGTTTGTAAACAAAAAATTTTTGACCCGGGGTTCCCCTTAATATCCATAGCAAAACTGAAGGGCCTGGTAATTGAATTTGGGGGGAACCCCACCCTTTTTTTTTTTTTATCAATGACTTTCAATGACTGTTCTCTGTATTACGGTAGCCGGCAATTCATTAGCCGCGAGTGATTTTAAATAGTTTTTTCCTTCAAAAATGACACTTTATGCAGGGACAGTTCTAAGCACAGGAAACATGTGCCCCTTTACAGGCATACTATACACACCCCCCAGGTACGAAATTTAAAGGAATATTACACTTTTATTGTTTCACTTTAAGCATTATTAAAATCACTGCTCCTGAATAAACGACCGTTTAAAAACTTTTTTTTGCATTGATACATGTCCCCTGGAGCAGGACCCGGGTCCCCAAACACTTTTTAGGACAATAACTTGCATATAGGCTTTTAAATTAGCACTTTAGATTTCTCCCATAGACTTTTACAGGGTGCTCGCAGTTTTTCGAATTTGCCGCAAACACCCCAAATTGTTCACTATTCGGTGAACATGAGTTCGATTTGAACTCAAAGCTCATCCCTAACTGTGACTGGAGCTCCTACCCCCCTGGCTTGGAGCACAGGGGAGAAGCTAAGTCTCATTCAGTCCAACTGGAGCTCTTACCCCCCTGGTTTGGAGCACAGGGGAGAAGCTAAGTCTCATTCAGTCCAATGAAAAACCTGAAAATAATCTCAGAAGTTATGTCAAGGCATATATCCTAAATTAGATGAACATGTGGTAAAGGAAACACCTTATGTTATCTAACAACAAAACAACATGTGTGGACAAAACATGGTGATTATCGCTAGGCGACCCAACCTCAGAGTTGGTTGGGTTCGTGGAGGTGTGGACCTAAGTTCACCCCTTCGAAGAGATGAGAAAGGAAGGAAGAAAAGTAAGGAAGAGAAGATGAGGAAGGTGTAGAGGGAAGAGACCGACTAGGGAAGAGCTGGAGAGAGAGGTAGGGTTAGAGTCGGGGTGCAACGGGACTTTAATGAAGGTAGCCCATGGTTCCCAAATTCATTCGAATTGCTCTGTGCGGTCCAGGAGTACGCTTGCTATTTTGTGTCATAATCCAGGAAATTTTCCTCTTTGCTAGTAGTGCCGAAACAGCTGGCTTTTTCCAGGCTTTGGCTAGAGTTAGTTTGACACCTAAAAGGATGAAGAAAATGTTGGAATGGGGGCTTTGGTAATCTTACATATCCAGGAGAACACTTTGTTCCAAAGCCGCTTCCGAAAGTAGCGGCTGAATTTTTCTGGGCTTACCGATTACCTCCTCCAGCTCATACTCGTTGTCCTTGTCTGGGGGTTCCCAGGGTTGATGACCCAGTAACTGTAGAGACCGACACCTGAATTCCTTTTTAGGATTTTTATTTTGCTTAAAACAGTTGAACAACCTCAGGTGCTCGGAACTGCTGACTTCAATAAAAGTCTCTCTCTGTACATAATCCAGGGAATAGCCACTCACAACTGGATTCTTTAATTGCTGGATAAATCCTTGAGCTTGGATCTAGCAGCCAACAAGTAATTCTAGCTTTCAAAGTCTCTCACACAGACTTGGTTGGAAAACTTAATTGTAACCGGAAGGTAAAAGTAGGAACTTTTCTTACTGTACCAGAATCTTTCAGCCGGTCCGGCGATACCGTAAGAAATTGTGGATTCAATCAATGTCCATGGCAGCTCAGCTTCCAGGCTCTTACCGAGCAGCCAGCCTCGTGCGTGGCTCTCTTACTGAAGAGTCCTCCCCTGGTCGCATGTAGAGTTGCTGGGCCTCTCCAAACCCGAGACGGCATTGGAACACCTTAGAATCCTCCTTCCAGTTACTGCGCCTCGAACTAGCCAGTTCCGAGGCTCGGAAATGGATGGATCCGCACCCCAGACCATGAGGGCCTCTGGGGGCTGGTCAGGAGGACCAGGACCATGGAGTCAGGCAACAACTTCTGGACCGGAACCCTGAACCACGTGACTTCAGCACCTTAAGTACCCTCTCCCAGAATACACAGGGAGACAAACGCGCCCACTGATTGGCTCCGAGAAAAGATTGGTACCCAATGCGTCCAACCAGACTGCGTTCTAGAGAATCTCACAGGTGCAAACCCCACCTATGACCAGGCAGAACCTCAATTCAGCCCAGCCAAACTGATGCCAAAGCATAATTTAGAGCAATTAACCCCAAAACTCAACTACAGTTTTGGGCAAAAACGAAATTTAAAGCCATAGCGCGTACTCGTCAGGAGTACCGGCGCTACACATGTAACATGTCTCCTCTGAGGTTACACCCCCGAAAACACAGGGGGGATGTCACCGGGTACATCTTTTGCCAGTCTTGCGGGAGCAAGATACCATCTGGAGAGTACCTTTATTCTGGCTTCCGCAAGACTGGAGTTGAGAACACCCGGCTTCAATATTTTCTAAGGACCTGTGTTGATGGGCTTTGGCATACACCATGCAGGTTATACATTCCCATACAAATCTATAGGAATGCAAAGCTTGCTTGAAGCAGGTCAACTGCAGGTCAGATACACCTATCAATAAATCCTGAAGGGGCTCAGAAACATCCAAGGCTGGCCAGATGTCCCTCCATTTTTTAGAGACTGTGCCCAGAATAAAAGTGTTCCCGGATGTGTCCTCATTTCCCTGACCTGGGAGTTGCATTATAATTTATGCAAACCTCATGAATCATTGTCTGCCTGCTGTGGGGGAGGAGGGTGATAGGTGGACATCATGTGGCCCATGCTTCCAGCTTGTGCAGAGTATGGGAGGAGGGGATGCCGCTTTGCTTGACCCGGTTGAAGATAAGCTTCATTAACCCATTTTTTTAACCCATAACACATAGATGCACCATCATGGAAGTGGGCTTTCTTCTGTGGTGCCGCATATATGCGGTAGAAAAGGGCATAGCTTGAAACTTCTTATGGGCCCCTTTGCAAAAGTTGACCCCCCCCCTCCCCACTACTACCCGCAGCTTCCACCATGCACCAAATACTTCAAGGAGTTCTTTCAGATCGTTATTTACCTTTGAGAGGGTAATTCAAATGAGTTTGGAAAATGACATACTGCTCCAATTCTTTTGAATACCTTGGAGCAGCATGAACAACATGAAAGATCACCGGGGCTTGGCTTTTTTTTTTTTTTTTTAAGAGACTAACTAGCAAGGTTTAACTAAAATGTAAGGAAAACATAGAAAAATATAATAAAACAAGTGTCACTATAAAAATATAAACTTATCCCACCTTAAAAGTGGACAGTGTCACTCTGTAGAGCAGTGGACGGTGTCAGTAGAGTAGAGATTGGTGTCAGTAGGACAGAGGACATTGTCAGTAGAGCAGAGGACGGTGTCAGTAGAGCAGTGGATGGTGTCAGTAGAGCAGTGGACGGTGTCAGTAGAGCAGTGGACGGTGTCAGTAGAGCAGAGGACGGTGTCAGTAGAGTAGTGGACAGTGTCAGTAGAGCAGTAGACGGTGTCAGTAGAGCAGTGGAGGGTGTCAGTAGAGCAGTGGAGGGTGTCAGTAGAGCAGTGGATAGTGTCAGTAGAGCAGAGGATGGTGTCAGTAGAGCAGAGGATGGTGTCAGTAGAGCAGTGGACAATGTCAGTAGAGCAGAGGATGGTGTCAGTAGAGCAGTAGACGGTGTCAGTAGAGCAGTGGATAGTGTCAGTAGAGCAGTGGACGGTGTCAGTAGAGCAGAGGATGGTGTCAGTAGAGCAGTAGACGGTGTCAGTAGAGCAGTGGACGGTGTCAGTAGGACAGGGGACATTGTCAGTAGGGCAGTGGACGCTGTCAGTAGACGCTGTCAGTAGAGCAGTGGACGGTGTCAGTAGAGCAGTGAACGGTGTCAGTAGGGCAGTGGACGGTGTCAGTAGGGCAGAGGACGGTGTCAGTAGAGCAGAGGATGGTGTCAGTCAGTAGGGTAGTGAATTTTGTCAATAGGGCAGTGGACGGTGTCAGTAGGACAGGGGACGGTGTCAGTGGGACAGTGGACGGTGTCAGTAGAGCAGTGGACGCTGTCAGTAGAGCAGTGGACGGTGTCAGTAGAGCAGTGGACGGTGTCAGTAGAGCAGTGGACGGTGTCAGTAGGGCAGAGGACAGTGTCAGTAGAGCAGAGGACGGTGTCAGTAGAGCAGAGGTCGGTGTCAGTAGAGCAGAGGATGGTGTCAGTAGAGCAGAGGATGGTGTCAGTAGAGCAGTGGACGGTGTCAGTAGAGCAGTGGACGGTGTCAGTAGAGCAGTGGACGGTGTCAGTAGGACAGGGGACGGTGTCAGTAGGACAGGGGACATTGTCAGTAGGGAAGTGGACGCTGTCAGTAGAGCAGAGGATGGTGTCAGTAGAGCAGTGGATGGTGTCAGTAGAGCAGTGGACGGTGTCAGTAGAGCAGTGGACGGTGTCAGTAGGACAGGGGACGGTGTCAGTAGGACAGGGGACTCTGTCAGTAGAGCAGTGGACGGTGTCAGTAGAGCAGTGGACGGTGTCAGTAGGGCAGTGGACGGTGTCAGTAGGGCAGAGGACGGTGTCAGTAGAGCAGAGGACGGTGTCAGTCAGTAGGGTAGTGAATTTTGTCAATAGGGCAGTGGACGGTGTCAGTAGAGCAGAGGACGGTGTCAGTAGAGCAGTGGACGGTGTCAGTAGAGCAGTGGACGGTGTCAGTAGGGCAGTGGACGGTGTCAGTAGAGCAGTGGACGGTGTCAGTAGAGCAGTGGACGGTGTCAGTAGGGCAGTGGACGGTGTCAGTAGGGCAGTGGACGGTGTCAGTAGGGCAGAGGACGGTGTCAGTAGAGCAGAGGACGTTGTCAGTCAGTAGGGTAGTGAATTTTGTCAGTAGGGCAGTGGACGGTGTCAGTAGAGCAGAGGACGGTGTCAGTCAGTAGGGTAGTGAATTTTGTCAATAGGGCAGAGGAGGGGGTCAGTAGAGCAGTGGACAGTGTTAGTTTTTATTTATTTTAATTTTTTTACATTTTTTTACAATGTTAATTTTTTTCTTATTTTTTACAATTTCTTTTAGCAGCCCTCAATCTCCATCTCCTTGAACATGAATGAACACCAGGGTGCAGTATGGGTAGAAGACAAGCCAGTGGAGGCAGTGTGATGCTTTGGATAATGCTCTGCTGGGAAACCTTGGCTCCTGCCATTCATATGGATGTTACTTGACATATAACATCTACCTAACATTTCTACCAAAAAAGAATAGAAAATATCCACGCTCTTTTGAGATAATAGAATAAATAAACTGCAGCCAGCATTCATTTGTTGATTACAAATATAACATTTTAAAATATCAATATGCAGCGCTAATCCAATGTGGCTGGAGACAGTCCATACAATAAATGACGAGAGCCCCGCACCAGTGTATTCAGCTAATCTCATTACCGGGAGAGTTGGACCCTCGTATTATAGAGAGATCAATAAAGCCTGTAACACAGATCTATCTTCCTCCATAGCATCGAGCAGAAGGTGAATTGGCTCCCATCAAAATCTTTAGGGCTTTACATAGAACTCCAAATATACACAACTAGTATCAGGATCGTGGGCTCACTCGGCTCGGCTCCCCGATCACAAGGCATACGCTGATGTAAAAAACATGGAGAGGTGCATAGTGGAGCACGTTCTTAACTGGCAAAGGTTTTAATGCAAATTGTACTTACAGAATTTCCAATTAAAACGACTATTAGGGTAAAAACAATGGAAAGTGGCCATGGCTCCTACCGCGCTTGCGTCATCTGTCAGGTCCCCCACTAACGCGTTTCGTCATCACGTGGACATCGTCAGAGGCGTGGCCTACTGACACAAGCACGACCATATATATTCAAGACCGGAACTCGCTAGAGGCAGAAATGAGCAACCAGAAATGATCTGTGATCACAGATGCGTTACATCGTCCGGAAGTAAATACACCGACCAGGAAATGGATACATTCTCACACTGTTAGGTGTAAAGTCATGACTAGACATTCAAAGAATGGAGTATACTAAAATTACTGAATTAAGAAAGAGAATCATGAGCAAATATCCACTCACATGCTAAACAGCATAAAAGTGAAGAAAAAAAAAAACTGCATCTTACTAACAGGTGACAGTGCCTCCACCTAGTGGACATGACATATATTGACATGCAAATAGAACAATAATACAACTCATAACCTTCCCTTTCTCTTCTTCGTCCACCCCCCCCCCCCCTTTCTATTGCTCTACTCTATTGCTTCATCTTAGAGACTCTTTCTAGCTATCTTCACCCCCCAAGTCGGGGAGCTATCTTTTCAAATAAAAAATGGAAATGAAGGAACCGGGCACATGACCCCGATACCATACATCGAGATAACAATTTCTTGTGGAGTCCCTCAAGGATCACTGATCAGTAGTCAGTGGTTCTCACCATCTGCTCTGCCTGCTACGCAGACTCATCCCCTTCACTCCAAAGGAGGACAAAGCAGTGGTAGTTGGAATGGTCATAAATTCATGACTGGACTACGCAAACTCCCTTTACATAGAACTACCCCAATATCAACTTGCGCGCTTACAACTCATCCAAAACACGGCGGCAATGCTGATAACAGGAAAAAAACCCTGGGAATCCATCTCCCCTCCCCTGAGGAGCCTACATTGGCTAAATGTAAAGAATCGGGTCACATTCGAGACCCTCTGCCTCACCCACAAATGCGCCCATGGAAACGCTCCCCAATACCTTTGCGAGAAGATAACACACTACACACCCAATCACAGTCTTTGATCGTCTAACCAAAACCTCCTCCTCATTCCCAAATCCCGCTACAAAGCAAAAGGGGAACGGAGATTCGCTGTTCAAGGACCACGGCTATGGAACACTCTACCGACCTACATCCGCATGGAAGAAAACCATCAGGCCTTCAGGAAAAAACTCAAGACCACCTCTTCTAAGAAGGGTGACAACAAAGCACCAATACAGCACCTTGAGGCGATTCAAGCATTGTAGCGCTATACAAATCATTCATTCATAACTATACACTTAAAACACCCTTCTGAGGAAAGGGAACCAATAGACGGAAGAAAACTTTCAGAGAAACATAGGTTAAGTTACCAGAACCAACCATAAAAAGAAAAGAACTCCAGTAACAGTAACCCAAACCTACCATGGGATTTACTGTGGAAAAACACAACTATTTCTGGCTCCGTTATAACTTGATTTGTTGGATTCTGTATTTTGAATAAGATGTTTTTCTTGACACATGTAATACTCTGTAACTTGTCGGCCCGATTGGGCCCTGTTCCTGATAAAAAAAAAAAAAAAAACAATTGGAAAAAACATGTCATATAAAACATATAAAAATCAAATATTAATAAGTAAAATTTCCAATTAATGAATGAGCCCGCTAGGAAAATAATCTAATCAAAAATAGCCAAAAAGACCAAAACATGTAAATAAATCAAATATATATACGTACAATTTCCAATAATGAATGAGCCCTCTAGGAAAATTATCTAATCAAAAATAGCAAAAAAAGAGCAAAAAGTGTAAATAATGTGCTTATAACACTCCACAAATACAAAAAATATCAAGATTTAAGTACACTATCAGCTATTATTAATACAATTTAATTTCAATTTACGTCCCATTCAACATTAAGCCCATTAAATGGAATGTAAGTAGGGTTGAGCTTGATGTTTGAGTGTTCGCCGAACAGCGAACATTATGCGGTGTTCGCGGCAAATTCGAAAGCCGCGGAACACCGTTAAAGTCTATGAGAAACTAACATGAAAAACCAAAAGTGCTCATTTTAAAGGCTTATATGCAAGTTATTGTCATAAAAAGTGTTTGCGGACCCGGGTCCTGCCCCAGGGGACATGTATCAATGCAAAAAAAAGTGAAACAATAAAAATGAAATATTCCTTTAAGTTTCATGCCTGATGGCCTTAGTCTGCTTGTAAAGTGGCCTGTGATGTAACTAACTGAGTTAAAGTAAACGGCGTTACTTAACACTGTTACTTTAGAGGGTAACGAGTAATCTAACTGATTACTCTTCCCCTCATGGTAACGCTGTTCCCATTACTTGGGCGGCGTTAGTGCAATTACATCTACCACCACTAGGGGTGCAACGGATCGTCACCCGCCGCGATCCGTGGAGCGCTCCACGGCTTCGGCCTAGCTCCAGAGCGGCGGCCATCTTGGTGCACCCGTCGGCCGTTTACAATGTGATTGCTCTGTCAAATGACAGAGCGATCACTTGTAAACAAACCGGCATCATGATTATGTATCAATGCAAAATAAAGTTTTAATACGGCCGTTTTCTCGGGAGCAGTGATTTTAATAATGCTTAAAGTGAAATCCCCCTCAGGATAATCCACCCCCCTTCATCAGTACAGACCCCCATCAGGATAATCCACCCCTCCATCAGTACAGAACCCCCTCAGGATAATCTATCCCCCTCCATTAATACAGACCCCCCTCAGGATAATCCACCACCTTCATCAGTACAGACACCCCTCATGATAACCCCCCTTCCATCAGTACAGACCCCCCTCGGGATAAACCACCCCCTTCATCAGTACAGACCCCCCTCAGGATAATCCATCCCCCTTCATCAGTACAGACCCCCCTCAGGACAATCCACCCCCCTCCATCAGTACAGACCCCACCTCAGGATAATCCATCCCCCTCCATCGGTACAGACAGTACAGACCATCCACCTCCATCAGTACAGACCCCCCTCAGGATAATCCACCCCCCTTCATCAGTACAGACCCCCCTCAGGATAATCCACCCCCCTCCATCAGTACAGACCCCCCTCAGGATAATCCACCCCCTCCATCAGTACAGACCCCTCCATCAGTACAGACCCCCTCAGGATAATCCACCCCCTTCATCAGTACAGACCCCCCTCAAAATAAACCACCCCCATTAGTACAGACCCCCCTCAGGATTATCCACCCCCTCCATCAGTACAGACCCCCCTCAGGATAATCCACCCCCCCTCCATCAGTACAGCCCCCCTCAGGATAATCCATCCCCCTCCATCAGTACAGACCCCCTCCCTCAGGATAAACCCCCCATCAGTACAGACCCCCCCTCAGGATAACCCCCCCCCATCAGTACAGACCCCCCTCAGGATAAACCCCAATCAGTACAGACCCCCCTCAGGATAATCCACCTCCCTTCATCAGTACAGACCCCCCTCAGGATAATCCATCCCCCCTCCATCAGTACAGACCCCCCTTTAGGACAATCCACTCCCCTTCATCAGTACAGACCCCCCTCAGAATAATCCACCCCCATTAGTACAGACCCCCCTCAGCAGACCCCCTCAGGATAAATCACCCCTCCATCAGTACAGACCCCCCTCAGGATAATCACCCCCCCCCTCAGTGCAGACCCCCCTCAGGATAAACCACCCCCCCTCCATCAGTACAGCCCCCCTCAGGATAAATCCCCCTCCATCAGTACAGACCCCCCTCAGGATAATCCATCCCCCTCCTTCAGTACAGACCCCCCTCAGGATAATCTACCCCCTCCATCAGTACAGACCCCCCTCAGGATAATCTACCCCCTCCATCAGTACAGACCCCCCTCAGGATAACCCCCCTTCCATCAGTACAGACCCCCCTCGGGATAAACCACCCCCTTCATCAGTACAGACCCCCTCAGGATAAACCACCCCCCTTCATCAGTACAGACCCCCCTCAGGACAAACCACCCCCCTCCATCAGTACAGACCCCACCTCAGGATAATCCATCCCCCTCCATCGGTACAGACAGTACAGACCATCCACCTCCATCAGTACAGACCCCCCCTCAGGATAATCCACCCCCCTCCATCAGTACAGACCCCCCTCAGGATAATCCACCCCCCTCCATCAGTACAGACCCCCCTCAGGATAATCCCCCCTCCATCAGTACAGACCCCCCTCAGGATAATCCACCCCCCTTCATCAGTACAGACCCCCCTCAGGATAAACCACCCCCATTAGTACAGACCCCCCTCAGGATTATCCACCCCCTCCATCAGTACAACCCCCCTCAGGATAATCCACCCCCCTCCATCAGTACAGCCCCCCTCAGGATAATCCATCCCCCTCCATCAGTACAGACCCCCTCAGGATAAACCCCCCATCAGTACAGACCCCCCCCTCAGGATAACCCCCCCCCCATCAGTACAGACCCCCCTCAGGATAAACCCCAATCAGTACAGACCCCCCTCAGGATAATCCACCCCCCTTCATCAGTACAGACCCCCCTCAGGATAATCCATCCCCCTCCATCAGTACAGACCCCCCTTTAGGACAATCCACTCCCCTTCATCAGTACAGACCCCCCTCAGAATAATCCACCCCCATTAGTACAGACCCCCCTCAGGATAATTCACCCCTCCATCAGTACAGACCCCCCTCAGGATAATCCACCCCCTCCATCAGTACAGACCCCCCTCAGGATAAACCATCCCCCTCCATCAGTACAGACCCCCCTCAGGATAAATCCCCCTCCTTCAGTGCAGACCCCCCTCAGGATAATCCATCCCCCTCCATCAGTACAGACCCCCCTCAGGATAATCCCCCCTCCATCAGTACAGACCCCCCTCAGGATAAACTCCCCATCCGTACAGACCCCCCTCAGGATAAACCACCCCCCATCAGTACAGACCCCCCTCAGGATAAACCCCAATCAGTACAGACCCCCCTCAGGATAATCCACCCCCCTTCATCAGTACAGACCCCCCTCAGGATAATCCATCCTCCTCCATCAGTGCAGACCCCCCTAAGGATAATCCATCCCCCTCCATCAGTACAGACCCCCCTCAGGATAATCCACCCCCCTTCATCAGTACAGACCCCCCTCAGAATAAACCACCCCCCCCATTAGTGCAGACCCCCCTCAGGATAATCCACCCCTCCATCAGCACAGACCCCCCTCGGGATAATCCTCCCCCTCCATCAGTACAAACCCCCTCAGGATAAACCCCCCCATCAGTGCAGACCCCCTCAGGATAAACCCCCCCACCCCCCTCAGTACAGACCCCCCTCAGGATAAACCCCAATCAGTACAGACCCCCCTCAGGATAAACCACCCCCATCAGTACAGACCCCCCTCAGGATAAACCACCTCCCCATCAGTACAAACCCCCCTCCGGATAAACCACCTCCCCATCAGTACAGACCCCCCTCAGGATAAACCACCCCCCATCAGTACAGACCCACCTCAGGATAAACCACCTCCCCATCAGTACAGACCCCCTCAGGATAAACCACTCTCCTTCATCAGTACAGACCCCCCTCAGTATAATCCACCCCCTTCATCAGTACAGACCCCCCTCAGGATATTCCACCCCCCTTCATCAGTACAGACCCCCCTCAGGATAATCACCCCCCTTCATCAGTACAGACCCCCCTCAGGATACACCACCCCCCGTCCATCAGTACAGACCCCCCTCAGGATAAACTACCCCCCTTCACCAGTACAGACCCCCCTCAGGATAAACTACCCCCCTTCATCAGTACAGATCCCCCTCAGGATAATCACCCCCCCTTCATCAGTACAGACCCCCCTCAGGATACACCACCCCCCATCCATCAGTACAGACCCCCTCAGGATAAACCACCACCCTCCATCTGTACAGACCCCCCTCAGGATAATCCACCCCCCTCTATCAGTAAAGACCCCCTCAGGATATACCCCCCTTCAGTACAGACCCCCCTCAGGATAAACCCCAATCAGTACAGACCCCCCTCAGAATAAACAACCCCCCCAATAGTACAGACACCCCTCAGGATAAACCACCCCCATTAGTACAGTCCCCCCTTGGGATAATCCACCCCCTCCATCAGTACAGTTACCCATCAGGATAATCCACCCCCCTTCATCAGTACAGACCCCCTCAGGATAATCCACCCCCCATCAGCACAGACCCCCTCAGGATAATCCACCCCCTTCATCAGTACAGACCCCCCTCAGGATAATCCACCCCCTTCATCAGTACAGACCCCCTCAGGATAAACCACCCCCCATCAGTACAGCCCCCCTTCGGGATAATAACCCCCCTTCATCAGTACAGACCCCCCTCAGCATAATCCACCCCCTCCATCAGTACAGACCCCCCTCAGGATAACCCCCCCCCCCATCAGTACAGACCCCCCTCAGGATAAACCACCCCCCCTTCAGTACAGACCCCCCTCATGCACTTAGGTGGCAGGCGGAGGAGTATTCAGTGTGCAGCCGCCCAGAGAGTTGCTTGCTCAGACTGTCGCTCTCCAGGCAGGGGGGACCTATGTATAGTGAAAGGAGGCAGCAGGAGTGGGAGTGAGGAGTCTCACTCAGGGCTAGTGTGGCACCGGGATGTTCCGGCTGAAGAGCCCCGCCTCCAGGACCCTCTGCCGCGCTCAGGATCGTCCCCCAGCGACGCCACTGCACACACACTACATTTCCAGCATCCGGCAGTGGCACGCATACAGGTGGCGGCGGGGTGCCGCTGTGCCTCGACCACCCCTGTTCAAACCTCTGCCTGGGTCCCATGAACCCCACCGGGACCCATGGTAGTGCCGGCCCTGCTTGGATGTAACAAGTGGTTATTTGAGTTACTGTTCCCTTTCTATCATCTGGAACCAGTCTGCCCATTCTCCTCTGACCTCTGACACCAACAAGGTATTTTCCTCCACACAACCCCCCCTTAGGATAAACCGCTCACTGGATATTTTCTCTTGTTCTCACCATTCTCTGTAATCCACGAGAGATGATTGTGTGTGAAAATCCCAGAAATACTCAGACCAGCCTGTCTGGCTACCAACAACCATGCTACGTTCAAAGTCACTTTAATCCCCTTTCTTCCCCATTCTGATGCTCGGTTTGAACTTCTGCAAGTCGTCTTTGCCACATCTAGATGCCTAAATGCATTGAGTTGCTGCCATGTGATTGGCTGATTAGTAATTTGTGTTACCAAGCGATTGAACAGATGTACCTAATAAAGTGGCCAGTGAGTGTATATGTATATATATATATATATATATATATATATATTATTCTGGTAGAAGCAACTCAGGGAATGCTAATGGTCCACAGGTCGGGGGGCAGCAATACTTGCCCCGAGCGCTGGCAACCCACGCTATGCCACTGACAGTGATCAGAACCCTCCTCTGCATTGTTTTTCCTCTGCAAGGATGAAAGGATACATACATTGTATCCATTTCTCCTCACTAGAAATCTGTGTGAAGTAAAAGAAAAAAGTGTTCTGATAACAAAGAACACACAGATATGTGATATCTTCATAGCAGAATTTATTTTGTCTTTGTTTGTTTTTTTATCCAGTTTACAAATAAATACTTTTTTTTTTACTATTTAATTTCAATTTTCATTTGATAATAAAAAAAAATCAGGAGATATCAATGAACATTTACCAATTAAAGAAGCTCAATTTATCTAGAAAAAAGAAAAAAAAAAAAAAAAAGCGGTATAATCCACCCGGATACACTAATTAGTTGTGATAATAATGAAAATAATAATAATAATAATAATAATAATATGTCTTCTTTTACTAACGCATGTCAAAGTTGCAGAATTGTATTCAGGCGTTGCCAGGATTTGTTTTACCTTCCGCCATGAAGGGGTTAATAGCAGCAATTTACTATCACAGCTGTGTGCGCCTGTGTGTGTCCAGGAGGAAACTACACTTCCCATGATGCTTTGCGATAGAGGGATGGATTTCCTGTAGAAGGGGGGAGCTGTGTGTCTGCGCAGGAAGACTTAGGTAAGATTCCACGTAGAGAGAATACGACTGTCTATAGAGGGGATTATTGATCGCCTGTCGATCATAGAGACGCTGATCACATTTCTGGAAGATTCTCCCCTCCTCCGCCCGGCAGCACTGATCTCTCCACCAAATAATCCGATTTGAATCCTATTATCTGAACTTACCAGCTGGACTCCTCAATTTCCTCTTTATCAATAAGCCACATTTTTTTTCCACCCACCGACATTTTTATCCCACCGACACATCGGCATTTTATCCCACCGTCACCAAGACAGCGACATTTTTATCCCACCGACACCAACACAGCGACATTTTTATAATACTAACCCCGACACAGCGGCATTTTTATCCCACCGACACAGCGGCATTTTTATCCCACCGACACAGCGACATTTTTATCCCACGACCCAGCGACATTTTTATCCCACCAACACAGCGACATTTTTATCCCATCGTCACCAACACAGCGGCTATTTTATCCCACCGACACAGCGACATTTTTATAATACTAACCCCGACCCAGCGGCATTTTTATCCCACCAACACAGCTGCATTTTTATCCCACCGACACAGCAGCATTTTTATCCCACCGACCCAGCGGCTATTTTATCCCACTGACACCAACACAGCGACATTTTTATCCCACCGACACAGCAGCATTTTTATCCCACCAACGCAGCGACATTTTTATCCCACCGACACAGCGACATTTTTATCCCACCGACACAGCGACATTTTTATCCCACCGTCACAAACACAGCGACATTTTTATCCCACCGACATTTTTATCCCACCGACACAGCGACATTTTTATCCCACCGTCACCGACACAGCGACATTTTTATCCCACCGTCACCGACACAGCGGCATTTTTATCCCACCGACACAGCGACATTTTTATCCCACCGTCACCAACACAGCGGCATTTTTATCCCACCGACACAGCGGCATTTTTATCCCACCGACACAGCGACATTTTTATCCCACGACCCAGCGACATTTTTATCCCACCAACACAGCGACATTTTTATCCCATCGTCACCAACACAGCGGCTATTTTATCCCACCGACACAGCGACATTTTTATAATACTAACCCCGACCCAGCGGCATTTTTATCCCACCAACACAGCTGCATTTTTATCCCACCGACCCAGCGGCTATTTTATCCCACTGACACCAACACAGCGACATTTTTATCCCACCGACACAGCAGCATTTTTATCCCACCAACGCAGCGACATTTTTATCCCACCGACACAGCGACATTTTTATCCCACCGACACAGCGACATTTTTATCCCACCGTCACAAACACAGCGACATTTTTATCCCACCGACATTTTTATCCCACCGACACAGCGACATTTTTATCCCACCGTCACCGACACAGCGACATTTTTATCCCACCGTCACCGCGTCATTTTTATCCCACCGACCCAGCGGCTATTTTATCCCACTGACACCAACACAGCGACATTTTTATCCCACTGACCCAGCGGCTATTTTATCCCACTGACACAGCAGCATTTTTATCCTACCGACGCAGCGACATTTTTATCCCACCGTCACCAAGACAGCGACATTTTTATCCCACCGACACCAACACAGCGACATTTTTATCCCACCGTCACAAACACAGCGACATTTTTATCCCACCGACATTTTTATCCCACCGTCACCGACACAGCGACATTTTTATCCCACCGTCACAAACACAGCGACATTTTTATCCCACCGACATTTTTATCCCACCGACACAGCAACATTTTTATCCCACGACACAGCAACATTTTTATCCCCCCCGACATCAACATCCCACCCACACAGCAACGATTTTATCTCACTGACACCAACTCGCTGTGGGGCGGGGGGGGGGGAGGGGTTGCTACACACAGAAGGTTTTTTTATCTAAATGCATAGAATGCACCTTCTGCCTTTACAAATCCTTTAAACCCCCTGTTGCTTCTGGTGGGTGCTACCGTCTGCCAATCACGACCTGTTCAAGTAAACAGGGCCACTCTGCAAGTGCCCCACAACTGCATGCTTCTGCGGGGTCCAAAGCAGGTGGTGACAAAGCAACACAACGCTGCCTGCTTTAACCCCTTTGTTCGCTGTTTTGCACAAGGTTGCCGGGGCATTTTCAGAGTGGCCTCATTCACTCGAATGGGTCATGGCAGGGTGTATAACCCCTGGTGTGGCTGCGACATATTTCCCCCCCCCCCCCCCCCCGGCCACTGCAGCTAAGGGGGGTGCGTTTGGGGTAGGGGTAATAAAAACACATCTTAACTATGAGCTTTTTACCACCCCCTCCCCCAACTGCAAATTTAAATGAACCCTTCCTGTTCTTTCTTGCATTAGCTGCGCTTTGCCATAGACTTCTTTTATATCCTTCATTTAGAAGTTGTGGTGTGCTTTCAGAAAGTGCACCAAACCCGCAGGATCCAATAGAAGTCTATGGCTAAGCGCAGCAAACTGTCAGGAAAGCTGCACCCCCTGTGTGGGCACTGGGCAAACCACAGCCAGTGATGTAAGTAACTGAGTTAAAATAAACTGAGTTACTTAACGCAGTTACTTTAGAGGGTAACGAGTAATCTAACTGATTACTTTTCCTTCATGGTAACGCAGTTCCCATTACTTGGGCGGCGTTACCGCAATTACATCTACCGCCACTAGATGGCAGTAGTGTAAGTCTGTCATGTCCTGCCGAAAAAGTTCCCCCCGCCGGATAAGGACCCCCTGTACTGCGCAGGCGCAGCGCTTGCGCAGTACGAAGGACTACGGAGCTTCCGAAAATTGCCGAACCTAAACAGCTCTGAGTGAACTCTACACCGCGCAGGGGCGCATTTATTATTATTGTTATATATCGAGCTCTGCCCATTCATTTAATATTCTTCTGTAGCCATCCGCCCCTTACACGATATAATAATAATAGACCCGCCCCTTGCTTACACGCTATAACAGATCTGCCCCTTGGTTAGTGTAATAATAGAGCAGCCCCTTGGTTACACGATATATAACAATAATAATAAATGCGCCCCTTGCTTACAGTAATACTAGACCCGCCCCTTAGTTACACGTATAGAATATTAAAAAAAAAGTCAGTTACTTTGCTGAGTAATTAATTACTTTTCCAATGTAGTAACTGAGTTACTAACGCAATTACTTTTTGGGAGAAGTAATTTGTAACTTAACTAATTACTTTTTTAAAGTAAGATGACCAACACTGACCGCAGCACATCCCATGTGAAAGCAGCCCTATACTATTAGGCCTTCACACTGACCTGAAGATCTCCTCTTTCCTGTAGCTGGGATAAGGCTGGATTCACACATATGGCAGTTTTAGTGCTTTTTGCAGATTTGCACTACAGTCCATTTAACACGGTTTCCTATAGAACACATTCTGTAGTGCAAATCTGCAAAATACAAAAAGCACTAAAAATGCCATAGGTGTGAATCCAGCCTAAGAGGTGGAGTTGGTATCACTCCGCATGGGACAGGAGCCGGCACTACAGAGGAGGCAACGAATTATGTGGCTCTTGCTCCCTACTACAGCTCCAATATTACAAGTAGTTCCTTTGCACTGCACTCTGTTTGATGCACCAGGATGGCGGGTCAGCAGGTCCAGACCGCCATCTACCAGTCACCTGTCCGCGATCTACTGGTTGCTGACCCCTGTTCTAAACCATAAAACAAGAATGCCATATATTGCAGCTTACCAGTCCTTAAATCATATTAAAACCAAAAGCAAACATTTATTATATTGCAGGTTACCACTTCTCTGTCTGCATTCGTTTTTTCTTTTATTCAGCTTTCTTTCGTTGCTCTACCCCTGCACTAGCTGCTGTTATTTTGGGTCCTCTGCTCTGGCCCAGCCCTATGTGGGGCTTCACCCTCACTTACACCACCAGTATACCTTTCTGTGAACCTTAGCAGGCACACGAAAAATAGATTCAAAACTCTTATGAAAGATAAACAGACTTTATTGGCAGGTTGAAATCATAAACATATAATAAAATACATCGCTGGCGAAGTCCTGCCAAGGACGCAACGCGTACGGGAGGAGGAGTTATGCCCTCTACATCAAACACAGCCATCTGTTTAGTTGTGCCAGATGGGGGGGGGGGGGGGGTTGACAGATATAGGATCCTCCCTGGGTGGTTAATGCTCTAGGTACTGTATGCCCTTGGTTGCGATATGACCATCCTGTTGACTCGGGGGGTCAAGCATATGAGGTGAGCAGGTACGAGTGCTCTTGGTGTCAGGATTATACACCCCCCCCCCCCATCTATTCACCGACCTTTTTCTTATATCCATGGTAGAACTTTTTTGTATGGACTCTACTGTATATGAACGTTTTATCCCTCATGTGTTGCGCCACACTTTGATGTTTTATGTTATTGCCACCAGGTTTATGAGATTTAACCTATCGGTGTTCAGCTTGTAACTTTTCTGTGATTGTGTTTTACAATTTACTGGGTGGTTTGCGTTGAGTGATTTTGTTTATTGTTAGATAAACACAATGTTGACTGTGTAATTGACCCCCCCCCCCCCCCCCCAGGTCCTCTTAGAAGATTCAGACTCCGACTTATACTGTGACCCCAAGGGCATAAACTGTAGCTTTCCATATGACATGAAACACCCCAAGTGATTAAACAAGAGTAACAATGTAGTCCAGCTATGCCACTTGAGAGCTCTCAAACTAGGGTCTCGTTTTAGGCCTGCAAGATGAAGATTTAGAGTTGGACACAGATCTGACCTCAGGATATAGTAGCTTGAATAAGTCTTTGTGGTGGATCTTCTGCTGGCTACGTTGGGGCCCTTTAAGAAAGTTGTCACGCAGGGTAATGAGGATATGTCAGTGAACAGGGGGTTGCAGCAATGTATCCTTAGAGCAGCCTTTCTCAACCTTTTCAACACAGAGGAACCCTTGAAATAGTTCTCCGGTCTCAGGGAACCCCTGCTAAAAATTAGAAATCTACAACTCATGGTCAGTGGGAAGAATGGTCCTTACACTTGCGATCATTGGGAAGAATTACCTCCTTACAGATAGCTAAAAAGATCAATGGTGTCAGAGGGAACTTATCTGAGAGGCAGAAATTGCCCAATGCTGAAGGAACCCCTAGCAACCTCTGGAGGAACCCTAGTTGAGAATCACTGCCTTAGAGGTTGAACTTGATGAAGGAGGGGACTCTTGGTGCAGATGATTACTTAGGAGAATGTAGGCCCAGGTGTGAAGTTGTGCACAGTTACAATAGTTGGATGCAGTGCTGGGACAAGGTCGTCCAGGGCAAAGATGCCAAACTGCCCCCCCCCCCCTCATGGTGTAGTACCCCACCCCCCATGATGTGCATGCTTGGGGAATTCTACACCCAGCAGTCACTCACTTGTCAAAATCCCTGCCTCTGTCACTGCTCCTGTCAGCCTTGTAACAGAAGAAAGGTGCCCCCATCCCTACAGTAAACCATTGCGCCAAGTGCAGCCTCCCCTCCTGCCCACCCCTTGTCTCGTCCCTGGTTGGATGTAATGGTAAGCACTGTTGCAGTAATTAGATGTAATGGTAAGCATGATATCAGCACTCTGGGGAATAAGACCGATAACTGGGCTATGTCAGGCCCTATCTGGTACAGCATTAGCAATTCCTACAGCAGCAGCTGTGGGATCCGTGGCTCAGTTATCTGCGGACGGATGCAGCTTTGCAGTGGGACTTCGACCCTCTCACCAGATCCTTCCTTGGCAATTCTCTGTTGGCAGTTTGTTGGTTGAGCGGCGGGAAGCCCCCTGCTGGTAGAAGCAGATGGGATGGTGACCTCTTCAGTAGATCTGGGTGAATACAGCCTGGATCACAGCAAATGTTTCGGGGGGGGGGGGGGGGGGGGGGGGGGGTATCAGAACAGCCAATCATGCAGAGAACCCCATACATGTCCAGCAGTGCCGGGACAATGTCATCTAGAGCCCAGGGCGAACATGCCAATTTGCACCCCCCTCTAAGATGTATGAGCAAATGTTCTCCCTCCCCCCAAAAAAAAAAAATGAGGACCAGTCTGCATGTTTACCATCTAAGCAGAAATTCCCCCTCCTACCAGCACAAATCTGCCCCCCTGCTGAAAGCACAAATCTTTGCCCCACCATTCTCTCTCTCTCCTCTCTCTCCTCTCTCTCGCCCTCTCTCTCGCTCCCACTCTCGCCCTCTCTCTCTCCCCCCACCACAAATACCCCACCACCTGCCCAAAAAATGCCCCCCCCCCCCCCCCATCCTAGCACAAATCTTTTACCCCTCAAATTTCCCCTTCGAGCACAAATCCTCTCCCCCTAACTCCAGATTTCCCCCTCCCAGCACAAATTCCACTTCCCCATCCTAGCACAAAATCCCCCCCAAATCACCATTCCTAGTACACCTCTCCTAATCTCCCAACATAAATGCCCTCCCCCCAATATCCTTGTGGTGCCCCCCGACCTCACATGATACCACGGTGCCCAGGGCAGCCGCCCCTCCTGCCCACCCCTTGTCCTGGCCCTGCAGTCCAGCCTACTGGTGCTTGGATGTAGCAGTGTCTGGCAAACTCGGCACAGGAGCTTCTTGACTAGCACAGCACTTCTCCCTTCCTACTCCGTTTGGCACCCACCCCAACTGCCCGCTCTTTCCCAGGCTTTCCTCTCTAAATGACCCCTCTGCCTCTCAGGTATGCCTGGGTATTGTGGTTGTTTCCCAGTCAGGGTTGCAGTCCAGGTCCTCCTCCAAACTACATCTCCCATGGTGCCCCTGCCCAGGGTCAGGTACTGGCTGAACAAGGAACACCTTTTACTGCCATCTTGTGGCAGAAAAAGAGTTCTGCATTCAGTAACTTTCCCATCTGTTACACTTTCTTCTGATGGTTCAAACCGTCTGTCAGTTAAAGATCCAGCCAGTAAGTCTGTTTTTCGAAAAGAACAAGCTTTCCGGCAGATGTACAGTATGTTACAGGGATGAGAAAATCCATTAACCACTGAAAGGGGTGCTTACAATCACCAGCTTTTATTTATTTATTTATAAAGAAAAAGGGGAAGAACTGCGCCAAATTAAGCAAATTAAATATAGTGGATAAATGATGATTAGGCAAAATAGTCCATAGGAAAACCAGTCCTCCTTTACATGACACCACAGTGACTCCACACAAAGAAAGAGTGCCCGACCACCGTAATTCAAATCTGCTCACCAGATGGCAAGCACAAAGGGCGTTTGGCCTGTAGCCCAGCCACGGCTTTTAGCTTGCAGAGTTGACCGCTGAAAACCACAGGAAGCAGACCGGATAGCTGAAGATAACCCTAGGCGTCTCACAGAGTCCGTGGCTGTAATTCAATGATAAGGTCAAGGAAAAGAAAAATACAGGAGCCCGTCCTCCTCCTCGAACAACGTGGTGACGTCAGTACATGCCCTTCCAAACGCGTTTCGTCACAGGTGACGTTTTCAATGTTTTATTTATTTAGGTAAAACATTTTTTCCCAAAAGTAAAATAAAAACTTTGCTGTAACTGATTGTAAAGTGCATAGACTGGGCAAATTTCTTTCCTGCAACCACGGGTTTTTGCACGATTTTCCCATCAACACAGACAGTGCTGGCGGGAATCCCTCCTGCTGAGACATTATCTGCTCCCAGCAGGCGGGGGGAGCCTTTCCTGCCGGGAGAATTCAGTGACTGTTGCTAGCAGCTAAAGCAGCCGCTAGCTATAATCGCAAGGGAATTTGACAAGCTGGTTGTACCCAAGATGATCAATCTATCAACTTGGTACATTCAGCCTGCCCAACATGGTTTGAATCTCGGCCGGTTCCCGAACCGTTCCTGAACTGGCCATGATTCAAACTGTCTGCGGCCGGCCATAGCTGAAGTTTGGCTTCAATTTGTTAGTGTATCTAAATCTGCTAGTCCAGTGCTGGGACAAGGTCATGTAGAGCCCAGGACAAACATGCCAAACTGCACCCCCACAAGATGCATTATGTGTCAGCAAAAATTCCCCCCACAAAGAACTGAGCACTAATCTGCATGCCTACCCCTGAAGTGTAAATTTCTGCGGCCATCCTCCCAGTACACATCTATCCCTCCCCCTCCCAGCACAAATCTTTGCCCCCATTGCTTAAATCCCCCCCCCCCCCCCCCAAAAAAAAAAAATCACCCCTTCTAGCACAATCTTCTACCCCTAAAATTTCCCCTCCGAGTGCAAATCTTCCCCACCCCACTCCAAATCCCCCCCCCCCCCAAAAAAAGTTTTCCTCCTAGAACAATACTTACACCCTGCCATCTCCCAAATTCCCCCTTCAATCTCCTTGTGGTGTCCTCCCCCCCCCCCCACCTCACATGATACCATAGTGCCCAGGGCAGCCATCCCGCTTGCCCATCCCTTGTCCCCCGCCCTGTGCTAGAGTCCATCTATCACTCCCCTCCCCTGAGACTAACAATGCTGCTGTCCAAATGTGCCCCCTGTGCTCCTTCATCCAGAGTGGGGGCGCAATAATACAGGAGGTGTGTTACTGGCCAGATCACCAGGTAAAAACAGAGAGGGGAAAAAAGGCTAATGCCGCGTACACACGGTCGGAATTCTCGTCGGACAAAGCTCTGATGGTTTTCCCCTCGGAATTCCGACGGAATTTCGCTCAAGCTGTGTTGCCTACACACGGTCACACCAAATTCCGACGGTCAATAACACCGCGGCATACAACACGTTCGACGGCACTATAAAAGGGAAGTTTAATGCTTCCAAGCATGCGTCGGAATTTTGCTTGTCGGAATTGCATACACACGATCGGAAAATCCGATAGAAAGGTTTTCCGTCGGAAAAATTGAGAACAGGTTCTCAATTCAAAGTCCGTCGGAAAAATTCCGACAGAAAAAGACCGATGGGCATACACACGGTCGGAAAATCCGATGAAAGGCTCCCATCGGACTGTTTCCATCGGAAATTCCGACCGTGTGTACGCCGCATTAGAAGAATAATGCAGCCGCCGCATCTATTGCTTGGTACGCTGCAATATGTTACATTTTTGGTTTCGGGTTTATTGCCACTTTTATTCTTTTGTTGCAACTTTACTATTTAGGAGACGATGTAGAAATGTTACTTTTTATCTCTATTCCTCCATAAGATGTGTGTGGATTTTATTACAACACCTGCCGGGATCTATGAATACGCACTTTGGAAATCTTCCAGTAAATAAAGTCGGATGTGATAATTCCAGCGTTCCCCCCGAGCGTGGAAGGTGCTCATTATATTCCCTTCTTCCTATGGAGGCGATGAGCTTCTGTTGGCTTCTCAATCACAGGAGATGGAAGCCGCTTAGAGATTTAAAGACGGATTTTTACGATCAATTCGAAATCCCGGCGTTGTGTTATTTAAATACATTTTCCTGCAGGGATAGTGTTGTGTATGGAGCCATAGAAGATGAGCTCATCGGATACATTGTATAAGTTCCTCTTCCTATGTACGGCCTCCAGGTGAAGGTCCTTATTCTGATGGAATGTGTTTCTTTAGCTAGATTGGTAAATGTTATAGAATAAGGTAGACGATTGAGTGATCGGGAAATTGGATGGGCTTATCAGGAAATATACGCCGCCGCACCCCGATGACATCACAGATGGAAAAAAAATGTATTCCACACAGCCAAAAAAGACCGTTCCTACCCATGGAACGCCCATTGACACGTTTCACCCACGTGTTTCATCAACACGGGCTTAGTCATAGAGGTGGTGGAACCATGAAGAGGGCTCCTTGTATACACATAATGGACCAATAAGATACATAAATACCCCTAGTACTCCAGGTAATGTACATATACTCCTAGTAGTCCAGGTACATAAATGCCCCTGGTAATCGACTTACATAATTACATCTAGTAGTCAGTGGCAGCGGGTAAAGTTTTAGGATGGGGGGGGGGCGCAAGACCCCGCCCCTCCACGTTTGCTCCATCCCTCCAGCCAACCACCGAACATGTGGAAACAAGTTGATAAGCTCGGTGCCGCTGACCACCAAACATGTAAATACCTGGGGGGGGGGGCTGCTGCCGACCACCACCGAAAATGAGAGATCAAGTTGTTGAGCGGGCGGGGGTGTGGTGCGCTGCCGATCGCTGAACGCGAACATGTAAAAATCTGTTGAAAGGCATGGCTTACCTGATCCTCTCAGGCAGGACGTTGCACTGAGCAGCAGAGTGCCAGCGCCGCCCATGTTAACTCAAAGTGCAAGTCTATGCACTCGCTCAGCCATTCCATCGCGCCGGAAGCTGTGGTGCGAACGACTGCGTCACAGAGCGTTTTTTTTTTTTTTGGGGGGCAAATGAAGCGACTCGTCTGTAATCTCGTGATTGCACAGGCGTGGCCCTTACTATATTGCATGCACCTGGCGCCCGGCACCAGGACACAGGACATAAGGACATTTGAAAATTATTATTTTTTTGACTGCATGGGGGGGGGGCGTGACCAGGCGCCCCCTATGGACGGGCCACCTCTGCTAGTAGTCCAGGTACATAATTGCACCTAGTAGTCCAGGTACATAATTGCACCTGGTAGTCCAGGTACATGATTGCACCTAGTAGTCCAGGTACATAATTGCACCTAGTAGTCCAGGTACATAATTGCACCTAGTAGTCCAGGTACATAATTGCACCTAGTAGTCCAGGTACATAATTGCACCTAGTAGTCCAGGTACATAATTGCACCTAGTAGTCCAGGTACATAATTGCACCTAGTAGTCCAGGTACATAATTGCACCTAGTAGTCCAGGTACATAATTGCACCTAGTAGTCCAGGCACATAATTACACCTAGTAGTCCAGGCACATAATTACACCTAGTAGTCCAGGCACATAATTACTCCTAGTAGTCCAGGTACATAATTACTCCTAGTAGTCCAGGTACATAATTACTCCTAGTAGTCCAGGTACATAATTATACCTAGTAGTCCAGGTACATAATTATACCTAGTAGTCCAGGTACATAATTATACCTAGTAGTCCAGGCACATAATTACACCTAGTAGGCCAGGTTGATAATTACACCAAGTAGGCCAGGTTGATAATTACACCAAGTAGGCCAGGTTGATAATTACACCAAGTAGTCCAGGTACATAATTACACCTAGTAGTCCAGGCACATAATTACACCTAGTAGTCCAGGCACATAGTTACACCTAGTAGTCCAGGCACATAGATACACCTAGTAGTCCAGGCACATAGTTACACCTAGTAGTCCAGGCACATAGTTACACCTAGTAGTCCAGGCACATAGTTACACCTAGTAGTCCAGGCACATAGTTACACCTAGTAGTCCAGGCACATAGTTACACCTAGTAGTCCAGGCACATAGTTACACCTAGTAGTCCAGGCACATAGTTACACCTAGTAGTCCAGGCACATAGTTACACCTAGTAGTCCAGGCACATAGTTACACCTAGTAGTCCAGGCACATAGTTACACCTAGTAGTCCAGGCACATAGTTACACCTAGTAGTCCAGGCACATAATTACTCCTGGTAGTCCAGGTACAGAATTAATGGCAGTGGGGTCACTCTTTTGGAATGGCCATCATTTTTGAGAATGCGTTACATTATTCTTAATAAATGCAATGTGTTGATTGATTGGACGAGGTGGGGATTGTGATGTCACCACCCCTCCTCTTACCTCATCCAATCAAAGAATACTTTGCACTGACTGAGAAAAATGCAAGGCATTCTCTAAATCACAAATGTCAAACACAAGACTCTCGGGCTGAATCTGGCCCGCCAGCCCTTGCCATGTGGCCCTCGCTTCCAGTTTTGCAGCCGGAACGTGGCAGAACTCCATTCCGCTACCTCCTGGCTCTCGCCGACTCTGCTTGTACATAGTGCACCCCTGAACTCTCCACTTTGTAGCACACTTTGTACGTAGTGTACCCCTGGACTCTGTACATATGGCACCCCTGGAAATGCACTCTGCACATAGCCCACCCCTGAATTTTGCACTCTGTATGTAGCACACCCATAAACTCTGCACCCTGTACGTAGCATAACCCTGAACTCTGCACTCCTGAACTTTGTGCTTTGTACGTAGCACACTCCTGAACTCTACGCTCTGTACGTAACGTAATCCTGAACTCTACACTCTGTACGTAGCGCACTACGCTTTGTACATAGCGTAATCCTAAACTCTGTACGTATCATACTCCTGAACGCTACGCTTTGTACATAGCGCACTCCTGAACTCTACGCTTTGTACATAGCGCACTCCTGAACTCTACACTCTGTACGTAGCGCACTCTATACTTTACGCTCTGTACGTAGCGCACTCCTGAACTTTACGCTCTGTACGTAGCGCACTCCTGAACTTTACGCCAGGGCCGGACTGGCCTACCGGGATACCGGGATATTTCCCGGTAGGCTGCCTGCCCTGGGGCCGCTTCGCGGCTGCAGTGCTCCCCTGAGTCCCCTCTCTACTGCGCCTGTGATCACGGCGCTGGCCGGGTCTGTGTTCTGTGGCCGCCCACCGCGCTGTAACATGGTCCCGCCCCCCTAGACCGGCTCATGTGATAGTAGAAAGAATCAGTGTTCCACCTATAACACGAGCGGGTCTAGGGGGGCGGGACCGTGTTACAGCGCGGTGCGTGGCCTTAGAACACAGACCCGGCCAGCGCCGTGATCACAGGAGCAGGAGAGATGCCCGTGTGTGAGTACAGCCCTAACTGTGTGCCTAGATAGGGGGATTGGCAGGGGGGCAGCATATAGAGGAGATTAGCTTTCTATATTCCTCCATGCAGCCACTGAATGCTTGGAGGAGGGAGAGGAGGAGAATAAAGCATTCAGCGGCTGCATGGAGGAATATAGAAAGCTCATTTCCTCTATATGCCGCCCCCCTGCTGATCCCCCTATCCAACTTCTTTTACTGCCCCCCCCAGTTCTCCTTGTGCTCTCCTCCCCCACCACACTCTCCAGCCCCCCCCCCCAGTTCTCTCAACCTGTGTTCTTTCTGCCTCTCCAGCTCTCCCCATCCTTCTCTAGCCCCCACCCCAGTGCTCTCCACCCCCCCGTGCTCCCCACCCCCCACAGTGCTGTCCAGCCCCCCCGTGCTCCCCACCCCCCACAGTGCTGTCCAGCCCCCCCGTGCTCCCCACCCCCCACAGTGCTCTCCAGCCCCCCAGTGCTCTCCAGCCCCCCCGTGCTTCCCACCCCCCACAGTGCTGTCCAGCCCCCGGTGCTCTCCAGCTCTCCCCATCAGTCTCCAGCCGCCCGTGCTTCCCACCCCCCACAGTGCTGTCCAGCCCCCCCGTGCTCCCCACCCTTGTTCTTTCTGCCCCCGGTGCTCTCCAGCTCTCCCCATCAGTCTCCAGCCCCCACCACAATGCTCTCCACCCCCCACAGTGCTCTTCAGGCCCCCCCCGTGCTCCCCACACCTGTTCTTTCTGCCCCCAGTGCTCTTTAGCCCCCCCACAGTGCTGTCCAGCCCCCCCATGCTCCCCACCCCTGTTCTTTCTCCCCTGGTGCGCTCCAGCTCTCCCCATCAGTCTCCAGCTCCCACCCCAGTGCTCTCCAGCCCCCCCCCCGTGCTCCCCACCCCCCACAGTGCTGTCCAGCCCTCCCCCCGTGCTCCCCACCCCTGTTCTTTTTGCCCCCGGTGCTCTCCAGCTCTCCCCATCAGTCTCCAGCCCCCACCGCAATGCTCCCCAGCCCCCCCGTGCTCCCCACACCTGTTCTTTCTGCCCTGGTGCGCTCCAGCTCCCACCCCAGTGCTCTCCAGCCCCCACAGTGCTATCCAGCCCCCCACCTCTGTTCTTTCTGCCCCCGGTGCTCTCCAGCCCCCACCCCAGTGCTCTCCACCCCTGTTCTTTTTGGCTCCCCCTCCAGTGCTCTTAAGCTCCCCCCCCCAGCACTCTCCACCCCCCCTGCATTTTGCCCCCACCCATGTGCTCTCCAACCCCACCAGTGCTCTCCAGTCCCCCGTACTTTCCACCCCTGTACTTTCCTTGCCTCCACCGGTGCTCTCAAGCTCCCCCCCCCCTATTGCTCTCCAGTTCCTGGGGTCCCCCTTGATGATTGACCACTTTTAACTGGAATTTCCTTTTATTTATTTATTTATTTATATATATATATATATAAAAGCCCTATGTGATTTCATATCTGTCTTATCTGTATATAATACACTCTTCAAATGTGCTTTAAAATGTATGGCTTTCCCTTTCATGAACAAGAAAATAATGACGTTATGCAGTCGCGCTGGTATAATAATGCTGTGGGGCTGGTATGAAATTTTTTCCAGGGCTGAATTTTATTCCCAGTCCGGCCCTGCTTTACGCTCTGTACGTAGCGCACTCCTGAACTCTACGCTCTGTACTTAGCGCACTCCTGAACTCTACGCTCTGTACTTAGCGCACTCCTGAACTCTACGCTCTGTACGTAGCGCACTCCTGAACTCTACGCTCTGTACGTAGCGCACTCCTGAACTCTACGCTCTGTACGTAGCGCACTCCTGAACTCTACGCTCTGTACGTAGCGCACTCCTGAACTCTACGCTCTGTACGTAGCGCACTCCTGAACTCTACGCTCTGTACGTAGCGCACTCCTGAACTCTACGCTCTGTACGTAGCAAACCCCAGATACAACCAGCCCTTTTAAAGGCAACCACACTGCTGACGAAATTGAGTTTTATACCCCTGCTTTAAATGGTGATGGCCAAGCGAGTGACCCCCCTGTGATATATTATGCAGAAGGACAGCCATTCTGCATGGAACCCAGAAGACTATGCACATCACTGGAGTAGCTCAAACTTCTATAGCGATTTAGAGCTTCCACAGAGGACAACCACGTGTCACATACACATTCTTTCCTTCAGTTAACCAGCTATTTACTACATTAAAGATGAACTACTTTCTTGACACCTTTTTCTCTGCTACAGCAATAGACTGTAAAAGGGAAACAACAGTGTCCCCTCTTTTCACTCCCAGCCAGCTGATTGGAGGAGCAACAGGAGGCTGACCACTCTGCTTACTCTTCTCTCTCCTCCTACCAGCTTGCTCCTTGTCACCTGATTGGCTCCCAGTCGTGTACCCCCCTCTCCCTGTCTGAGTTCTACTTTATAGGGAATAGGAGGGGCTAATAGTAATACCAAGTCAAATTTGGGTATTTATACTGCTTGCATTTAAACAAAAAATACTTTTAAGGATTCAATAATGAGTACAGGTCTGCATTATTTCTGTCTACTTGGAGTTCTGCTTTATTGTCCTATAGGTTCTACACTTTGCGGTCTATTTATAAAACATTTGCTAGATGAATGTCCAGGAATTATCCCTGTTTTTTTGTCTAATGTGATTATTTTTTTTATGATCCTCAGTGCCATCTAGTGGCCATAATGTGGTATTTTTCTAAAATGCCTCAATAGGGAAAAAGTCACATTATGGCCACTAGATGGAGCTGAAGATCATAAGAAATAAATATACAGTCAGGTCCATAAATATTGGGACATCGACACAATTCTAATCATTTTGGCTCTATACACCACCACAATGGATTTGAAATGAAACGAACAAGATGTGCTTTAACTGCAGACTTTCAGCTTTAATTTGAGGGTATTTACATCCAAATCAGGTGAACGGTGTCGGAATTACAACAGTTTGTATATGTGCCTCCCACTTTTTAAGGGACGAAAAGTAATGGGACAGAATAACAATCATCCAACAAACATTCACTTTTTAATACTTGGTTGCAAATCCTTTGCAGTCAATTACAGCCTGAAGTCTGGAAGGCATAGACATCGGCAGACGCCGGGCTTCATCCCTGGTGATGGTCTGCCAGGCCTCTACTGCCACTGTCTTCAGTTCCTGCTTGTTCTTGGGGCATTTCCCCTTCAGTTTTGTCTTCAGCAAGTGAAATGCTCAATCGGTTTCAGGTCAGGTGATTGACTTGGCCATTGCATAACATTCCACTTCTTTCCCTTTAAAAAAGTCTTTGGTTGCTTTCGCAGTATGCTTCGGGTCATTGTCCATCTGCACTGTGAAGCCGTCCAATGAGTTCTGAAGCATTTTGCTGAATATGAGCAGATAATATTGCCCGAAACACTTCAGAATTCATTCTGCTGCTTTTGTCATCAGTCACATCATCAATAAATACAAGAGAACCAGTTCCATTGGCAGCCATACATGCCCACGCCATGACACTACCACCACCATGCTTCACTGATGAGGTGGTATGCTTTGGGTCATGAGCAGTTCCTTTCCTTCTCCATACTCTTCTCTTCCCATCACTCTGGTACAAGTTGGTCTCACCTGTCCATAGGATGTTCTTCCAGAACTGTGAAGGCTTTTTTAGATGTGGTTTGGCAAACTCTAATCTGGCCTTCCTGTTTTTGAGGCTCACCAATGGTTTACATCGTGTCGTGAACCCTCTGTATTCACTCTGGTGAAGTCTTCTCCTGATTGTTGACTTTGACACTTTGATTGTTGACTTTGACACACATACACCTACCTCGGGGAGAGTGTTCTTGATCTGGCCCTCGGTTGTAAAGGGTGTTTTCTTCACCAGGGAAAGAATTCTTCGGTCACCCACCACAGTTGTTTTCCGTGGTCTTCTGGTGTTGCTGAGCTCACCGATGCATTCTTTCTTTTTAAGGATGTTCCAAACAGTTGGCCACACCTAATGTTTTTGCTATCTCTCTGATGGGATTGTTTTGTTTTTTTCAGCCTAATGATGGCTTCACTGACAGTGACAGCTCTTTGGATCTCATATTGAGAGTTGACGGCAACAGATTCCAAATGCAAATAGCACACTTGAAATGGACTCTGGACCTTTTATCTGCTCCTTGTAAATGGGATCATGTGGGAATAACACACACCTGGCCATGGAACAGCTGAGCAGCCAATTATCCCATTACTTTTGGTCCCTTCAAAAGTGGGAGGCACATATACAAACTGTTGTAATTCCTACACCGTTCACCCGATTTGGATGTAAATACCTTCAAATTAAAGCTGAAAGTCTACAGTGAAAACACATCTTGTTAGTTTCATTTCAAATCCATTGTGCTGGTGTATAGAGCCAAAAAGATTAGAATTGTGTCGATGTCCCAATATTTATGGAACTGACTGTATATTCATTTCTTATGATCTTCAGCTCCATCTAGTGGCCATAATGTGACGTTTTCCCTATTGAGGGATTTTAGAAAAATACCACATTGTGGCCACTAGATGGCACTGAGGATCATAAAAATGAATCGCATAAGACAAAAAAACAGGGATAGTTCCTGGACATTCATCTAGCAATTGTTTTATAAATAGACCGCAAAGTGTAGAACCTAATTCATTGTGGTGCTGTATAGAGCCAAAAAGATTAGAATTGTGTCGATGTACCAATATTTATGGACCTGACCGTAATAGGCACAAGATGGTGATTATTCTGGGCGAATGCTTGTGACATTCATCCAGCAAGTTTTTTCTAAATAGACCTTATACTGACCGTCCTACATTTGTTCTTCCTGTTTGTTGTACAGGGACTAATGGAACAGAGGTTGGCGGAATATAGAGCGAGGAAAGCTAAACAACACCAGGAAGATGGGGAAACCAGCGACAGTCGGACAGGAAGAGAGCAAGCAAAAAAATCATTAACCCAGACACTGAAAGAGAGACTTCACAGGGTCTGCGCCAGGTGGAGAACACCAGATATATTGGGTAATCAGAACATGGCTCCTACAATACAAGTAAGATGGGAATCTGATACTGGAAACCTTATAAAGATTGGTCATCTACTTAGAAATACCAGATATGTTATTCTTATTATAAATTATTTTTTTCCATTGTCTCCCAAATTGGAACACCTGAGAATAGGACTTTTACAAAGGTGTTTCAAAATGCGATGAAGACAATTCAGACTTAAAAAGACCATCACACCTATATGGGATTATTAGACATCCCATTTCAAAACCTTGGCCAATCATATCCCCCCCGCCCCATGGTCATTAACATGGAGTTGCCCTCCTTTGTGGCTATTTTCCACTCTTCTGGGAAGGCTTTCCACAAGATTTTGGAAGGTCTGTGGGAGTTTTCACTATTTGCAAGGTCAGGTACTGATGTTGGGGGGAGGGATTCCAATCTATGCCAAAGGCCTTCAGTAGGGATGAGGTCGGGCCTCTGTGCAGAACACTCAAGTTTCTCCACACCAAACTGGTCACACCACATCTTTATGGAGCTGGCTTTGTATATGGGCATAGTCATGGTGGAACAGAAAAGGGTCTTCACCAAACTGTTGCAACAAATTTGGAAGAGCACACAATGGTCTACAATATCTTTTGTATGATGTCGTAGTAACAGTACCCTTCAGTCGAAACCATGGCCATTACTTAACCCTTCCCTTCTTTGTGGCCATAACATCCTTTACTCTTCAGGGAAGGCTTTCAACAAGATTTTAGAGGGTGTTTTGTAGGTATTTGCATCATTTGTGAGGTCAGGTACTGATGGTGAATCAGAAGACCTGGCTCACCTTCAGCATTCCATTTCTTCCCAAAGGTGTTCAGTAGGGTTTGCATCCAAAGGTGTTCAGTAGGGTTTGCATCCAAAGGTGTTTAGTAGGGTTGAGGTCCAATGGTGTTCAGTAGGGTTTGCATCCAAAGGTGTTTAGTAGGGTTGAGGTCCAAAGGTGTTCAGTAGGGTTGGGGTCCAAGGGTGTTCAGTAGGGTTGAGGTCCAAGGGTGTTCAGTAGGGTTGAGGTCCAAAGGTGTTCAGTAGGGTTGAGGTCAAAAGGTGTTCAGTAGGGTTGAGGTCCAAAGGTGTTCAGTAGGGTTGAGGTCCAAAGGTGTTCAGTAGGGTTTGCATCCAATGGTGTTCAGTAGGGTTGAGGTCCAAAGGTGTTCAGTAGGGTTGAGGTCAGGGCTCTGTACAGGACACTTGCGTTCCCCCACACCAAACTGGTCACACCATTTCTTTATGGACCTGGCTTTGTACACAGGGGCACAGTCATAGTGGAACATAAAAGGGTCTTCACTAAACTGTTACCAAAAGGATGGAAAAGCACAAGGGGGGAGGGAGGTGTTTATGTAGTTTAGTGCAAGGGTAAGCAATGAGTAATGATGTTTATGCATAGTTCTTTTATCAGGCTAGAGACACAAGAATCCATCAAGAAGCCACTAGTAAATGGTCAGGTCCTGTCTAGGCAGTGTGGTGGGGCTGTGTGAATCTCGGGAGCTGCTAAAGAAAATTGCCAAATGTTTGGCAATTTTCTGTTTTTTAGGATCTGCCCAACTCCAGAGACCTGTGATGCAAGTCCAAAGACACCTGGCAAAATGGTATGTTTATAGAGGTAGCACATTCCTAGTTTTTTTTGGCTTCACTGTCATGAGTGGAGGGGTGATTGTTTTGTTTGTTTGTTTTTGTCTATTCAGGGATTCAAATTTGGTTGTTTTTCTCCCACCTTTTTCTGGAAGAAGCTTCCAGAATATAGGGCAGGGAGATGCAAATGACCGGTATCATTTATCATGCCCCAGCCAATCCCTGAAAAGAGGTGTCTAGAAGGTGGCTGGGGTAGTAAGAAATGTTTGAAAAGCACTGTGTGAGTGTCTTCCGATCTCCTGGGGAGCTGCTGCCCCTAGGAGAGAGTTTCTTAGATAGGGGATTGCAGTCTGGGCCTCAGCAGAAGCTGGGCTAAGGGCTCGGGGAAGACTGCTAAAAGGAGTATTTGCTGAAGGGCACTGTTTTGAAGTCCTGGGTCTGGAAAAGGATCACGTTATCTACTTCACTAAGGATTTACCTGTGGAGGCTGGGTGGTAGACAGTTTAAAGGACATTGTGAGTACAGACTTTGCTGTGGACCTTGAGTGTGCTTGAAGGGATCTAAGTGCCAGAGGTTGCTACATGGAGTGGGGCTGCTCAGGGGGATAGGAGTGCTCCTATGGGGGTTGGGGCAAACCAAGGGGAGGGGGGGGGGTCATGAACCCAGAGGTGAGGTTTAAGCATATTAAATGATAAATTTTTTTTTGTTACAGACCTCTGAGCCCAGAAAAGAAGCACCACTTCTCGATGACGCATCTTCTTTCAGCTCTAAATGGAAGGTCACCCTGCTCCTGAAGGTCCTCCTGTGGCTGGTCCTGCTGGGACTCTTTGTAGAACTTGAGTTTGGACTGGCGTACTTCGTCCTTTCCATGTTTTATTGGCTGTATGAAGGAACTCGTGGGCCTGGGCAAAAGCGGAAAGGAGAGAAGAGCGCCTACTCTGTTTTCAACCCGGGATGTGAGGCCATAGACGGAACATTGACTGCTGAACAATTTGAGAGGGAACTGCAGTACGGGACATTGACTGGGATTTAGCTAGAAGACATACGGCTTGACTTCTAGATGTATAAAATTAATAAACAGCCTGAAAGACTCAACTGCCAGAATGTCATTCCTATATCAGGTTTTGTAGGCGATAGGTAGTTGCCAAGTAGTAAGAAGAGCCGGCAACACTGTGATCCTTGAAGTGTTGTTTATTGGTACATCAAAGTGACAATAAAACAATAAATCTGACGTGTATTGGCAATAGCCTTAGTCGTAGCTTAGGTAGTTGCCAAGTATCCTCCTTCTGCTTGGCAGACCCCCCATTTTGAAAATTGTTGTGTGCATCCCGTGACTTATGGAATGTCCCACCAGACAGGGGACACTCAAACTGCCGCACTAGGTGATGCCCAAAGTGCACCTCCAATTTGTTCTTTATCTCAGGGAAACATCCTTACAATTTATCTGCCAATGCTAAAAATGGATCCGGAAAGATGGACGCATTCCTAAATGCACCAGAGATTGTCGGTCCAGAGAATATCCAATTCCCTTAGTGCAATGGTTCCCAACCTCAGTCCCAGTCTCGGTTCCCAACCTCAGTCCCAGTCTCGGTTCCCAACCTCAGTCCCAGTCTCGGTTCCCAACCTCAGTCCCAGTCTCGGTTCCCAACCTCAGTCCCAGTCTCGGTTCCCAACCTCAGTCCCAGTCTCGGTTCCCAACCTCAGTCCCAGTCTCGGTTCCCAACCTCAGTCCCAGTCTCGGTTCCCAACCCCCGTCCCAGTCTCTGTTCCCAACCAGGGCTGGTGCAAGGATTTTTGACACCCTAGGCGAAACCTAATTTTGCCGCCCCCCTTGACTCCACCCTGCCCTGCCTTTTCCCTGCCCATGTAAACCCCACCTTTTTAACGAAGCACCCATAAAATGCAGCCCACCAGCTCCCATCAATGCAACCTACCGGCACCCATCAAATGCAGCCTACCAGTGCCCATCAATGCAGCCCACCAGTGCCCATCAATGCAGCCCACCAGTGCCCATCAATGCAGCCCACCAGCGCCCATCAATGCAGCCTCACCAGCGCCCATCAAATGCAGCCTCACCAGCGCCCATCAAATGCAGCCTACCAGTGCCCATCAATGAATGTTTGCTTGCTTCCAGACACAGTCCTTCACCGCCGCTGCGCCTCTGACACTATCTGTGAACAGAGGGGTGGCTGCCTGCTGATGCTGAGACTTAGTTGCTTGCTGCAGAGAGAAGAGAGTAGGAAAACCAGTGTCCGGCACCCCCTAGGCAGCATGGCGCCCTAGGCGGCTGCCTAGTTTGCCTAGTGGTAGCACCCCCGTTCCAACCCCCGTCCCAGTCTCTGTTCCCAACCTCAGAAAACATGTCCCCACGACATGTTTTCAGGATTTTCTTCACCTTAAAGAGGTCTAACAATCGTTTTACTGCCACCAACAGATGTACAGTAGTAGTGATGATGGTGGGGGTTATACAGCTGTCGAGTGTGTGTATAAATCTGACAACCCAGCTGTCATATGAAAATAAATGCTTCCACCTCCCCCCATAACTGCTGGTACTCCCCTCCCGCACACGCCTCCCATGTTTTCTGAGCTCCACGTGTCCATCGGCAGACTCGGGACCAGTAGGGCAGGTACTGCTGGGTAGAGGGGAGGAAGATCTGCAAATGTCCGTTCACTGATCTCACCTTCCTGTTACTGACCCAGAAGCAGCGGGTAAAATGCCTTTCGGGACCCCGTGTCCCTTTCTCCAGCTAGTATGGCCGGGGAAGAAGCAACCTGCACTCATTAATTTCATAGGAGGACAGCCAAGTCATCAGGGGTCATAGGCCCCTTTCGCACTAAAGCGTTTTTCAGGCGCTACAGCGCTAAAAATATCGCCTTTATAGCGCCTGAAAAAAGCAGGTCCTTTTAACTCCAGTGTGAAAGCCGGAGGGCTTTCACACTGGAGCGATGCGCGAGCAGCATCTTTGGAGCGGTGAAGGAGCCGGGTATTCACAGCTCCTATACCGCTCCTACCCATTGAAATCAATTGGACACCGCAGTAATACGGCGGCAATACTGCTGGCAAAGCGCCGCTGCAGGGGGGTTTCAACCCTTTTTCGGCCGCTAGCGGGTGTTAAAACCGCCCTGCTAGCGGCCGAATACCACAGCTAAAACGACGCCCCCACCGCCCCAGTGTGAAAGGGGCCTTATAGTCCATTAGTATCATTAAGGAGAATCTGTAATCAAAAAAAATGCATCACATAGGGGACCTTTTGTAATGGGGAAAAAAGTCTCGTAAAACAAAAATGTAACAAAAAAAAAAAAGGTGTAAAAAAATGTAAGTTATACCAAAGCTCTTAAAAAAGTTTGAGACCCCAACATACACAAATGTAATGCATGTGACGTTTATTGCACTACACATCCAGCCCACAGTGCTGGTCCCATCTCTCTGCTTCTTCCCTCTCACTGTACCGATCGGTACAGAGAGGGGAGGGAGGAACCGGCGTCATGACGTGACGCCGGTTTGTGTACATGTGATCGCTCCGTCATTTGACGGAGCGATCACGTGGTAAACGCCCGCTATCAGCGGCCGTTTACCGTGATCCGTGATGCGCCGGGTCCTCCGGACCCCACGGTCACGGATGTTCCCGAGTGCGCGCCCCAGGGGGCGTGCGGGAGCAAGAATAAGCCGACCGTGCTGTAGCTGTCTTTCGGCTATGGCCCGGTCGGCATGTGGTTAAAGCTTCGCCTATCATCTTTTATATTTTAACCAAAAAATGTTGTCATTTATTGCATTTTTGTGCCCTAAAATTTAAATTGTTGTGTATTTTTTACTGAAATTTTGCATCTCATAAACCTTTGCACTAATACCATGTGACATAAAAAATTAAAAATAAATTGTAACTACCAATATTTTATAGACCTGTGCAGAATGAAAGTATTTATATAAATTAATTTAGTTAAATTTGTTTAATTTGTTTTCGGGATTTGTTTTGCTTATTCAAATTCAAGTCGATTCAAATTTTCCGAATTCGAAAAATTTGAATTGATTAGAATAAATTTGATTTCAAATGGAATTTAATGCAAATTTTAGCAGATGGTTTTATTCTTTCTATTCTATTGTTGTTTTTCTATTATTAGATTCTATTCTTTTATTTTCTGTTCTTTTTTTTTATTATATTTCATTCTTTTCTATTCTATTCAGATTTGAATTTATTCTATTTAGAATTTTGGATGAAGGTTATATTCTGTCATTTATTCTATTCTTTTTCTATTATATTCTTCTTTTTTTATTGTATTAAAATTCAAATTTATTCTATTTGAAATTTCTATGCTATTTCTTTATTTTCTATTCTATTTTATTCTGTTTTACAATTTTTTTTTTTCTATTCAATTTTTTTTATTTTCTATTCTATCCCTTCATTTTCTGTTCAATTTTATTTATTTGTTTTACTTTATTATATTCTAGTCCTATTACATTATTTTCTATTCTCTTCAGAAATTCTAATTTGAATTTGATTAAAAAAATATTTTGAAAATGTATTTGAAAACTATTAGATTCGAAAACTATTCAAATTCGAATTTCGGACAAAATTTTGTTTCATTATTTTGGTTTAGTTTAAATTCGTTACTGTTGTAATTTGGAAATTCGGCTACATTTGAATAACGAAAAATTTGTCAGAATTTTCAATTCGGAAAGAAACAAACCGCACGTCTAATATCTTCTTCCTCAGGGTCTGTGCTTTCAGAAAATATTTAATGTTTGGGGGTTTTACATAATCTTCAGGCCTAAAATGATTTTTTTTAAATATGTACAGAAAAAAAAAAAAAAGGGGGAAATCCGCTTTGACTGTAAAAGAGTTAAATTGGTGTCAATGGTTTGGTGTTTATGTATGTCAGCTTTTCCCAAAAGATGACCTCTTGGGTGCACTAAGGGACTGAGGTTGGGAACTACTTGCCCTGAGGGGGGGGGGGGGTCAGGAATATAAATTAGAGATTGCTTGTTTCAGGGGCGGAGACAAATTGTCATGAGAGATGCCTAAACACAGGCATCCGGCACAAGTGAACAGATCAAATGGGCTGCACTAAAGGAATCAGGCTCCAAGGTAAGTGATAAAAATATATATATTTATTAAAGAATAAAGACACACGTGAAAATCAACACAGCAAACCACAAACAAGCAAGAATGCAAATAATACACAGCAAACCCCAAAACCCTAATCTAACTACCGTATATACTCGAGTATAAGCCGAGTTTTTCAGCACATTTTTTTGTGCTGAAAGTGCCCCCCTCGGCTTATACTCGAGTCAAGCACTTTTCTGCAGCAAAAAAAAAAATTTCCGACCCGACTTTGGGGCCCCGTATCTCGGGGCCACTTGGGTCTAGAAGTCCCAAATTTGGTGTGCCAACCCAGTGGACCTAGCACTATAACATATCCAAATATATGGGGTTCCTCGTTTTAAGTGGCCCCGAGATACGGGGCCCCAAATTCAGTTCGGAAAATGTCATTCTCTGCTGCAGAAAAGTGCTTGACATTTTCTGACCCGAATTTGGGGCCCCATATCTCGGGGACACTTGGAGCTAGGAACCCCAAATTTGGAATTCAAACCCAGTTAAACTAGCACTACAACATATTCAAAGATGGGGTTCCTAGCACTAAGTGGCCCCGAGATACAGGGCCCCAAAGTCGATTCAGAAAATGTAATTCTCTGCTGCAGAAAAGTGCTTGAGATTTTCTGACCCGAACTTGGGGCCCCGTATCTCGGGGACACTTGGTGCTAGGAACCCCAAATGTTGTATTCCAACCCAGTGGAATTAGCACTACAACATATCTAAAGATGGGGTTCCTAGGACTAATTGACCCTGAGATACAGGGCCCCAAATCGGTCAACTGTGTCCATCTGCATGGGCACAGTGAGGCTGCAAATGGGCATCGTTGACCCTCTTTTCCACTTACAGTAGCTGCGCATTTCTCACCCTAGGCTTATACTCGAGTCAATACGTTTTCCCATTTTTTTGTGGTAAAATTAGGTGCCTCTGCTTATATTCGGGTCGGCCTATACTCGAGTATATATGGTAACTAAAAATACACACATATATATACAAGGCTGGGAGAAGAGACCAAGGGGAAACAGGAAGCAAGGGAAAATCAAGGCAGGAATCAGGGGAAGGGTCTCAGGAACCAGGTAAGGGGACAACATCCAGGACAGGAAGCAGATCAGGGATCAGAACAGGCAGAGACAAGGCTACAGGAAGGAATACTGACGCACTGAGCTTATATACTCTCAGCCAGGGGTCAAGTCCTGGGGAAAAAAGTGTGGGAACTCCCACCCAAGATCCACTCGCCCACCAAAAAAAAAAAAATGATACGCTCATATGCACGAACGCTTCAAAAGTGGTATTTTTCATCCAATTTTCGTATTGTGTGTATGAAGCCTAACTGTTAGTACATAAAAAAAAAACAATCCTCAATAAACATAAATACGGTAATTCTCTGAATAATCAGCATTCATACAATTGTGCTTCCATGCAAATGTGAACATCATGTTCTGATCTTTATTGGGGAATGTTATTTTGTATATAGAGTGTTTATGTGGTGAGTTTACACTTTTCATTGAACAGAGTTTGGATAACACAGGGTTACACGGAAAGGTGATAAATGAAGTGCACATTATCTGGACAGAATGCTTGGGGAGATAGTGATGTGTTCCTGCTTAGGAGATGTATGTTAGCTTGGGGGGGGCTGCAAACTCTGCAGGGCTCCAACACACACTCGCTGCTATTCCAACCCTTCACATATTTCCACATAAACTTCCCTCCTGGCATTAAACTTTGCCAGGTATTGTGCTCAGCTTACCACCCCAAACTGATGTTCCTCCCTCAGCTCACCTCTCTCCCTGCATGTCCTGTGAGCAGAATAGCTGTGCTCCTCCTCTGGGTTCTCTCATCATATGGCATTGAAGATAGAGGAGGGGGGATTCAGCGGGACACACAGAGCAAGTATGCAGGAGACTGGGGGGGAGATGAGGAGACAGAAAATCAGGAGGGGCTGGCGGGGAGGAGCGCATCACGAGAGGTCTGACTAAATACAATCTCTTAGCAGCAGGGACCTGATCTACCTGTCAGCTAGCTGTGATTGACAGGTAGATTGAAGCGGAAGCTGTCATGGGGCCCCCTACTGGCAATGCCTGAATGGTCAGGTCTGCGGCACTTACTATTGCGAGCTGTGTCGGCAGCTGCTGGTGTAGCACCTGCCACACAGCTCGCATACTTCAAAGTCTTGCAGGACACGGCTGCTAACGGGAACTGAGTTCCTGTTGTGGAAAAATACAGGAACTCCGTTCCCATGCGTTCCTGCAGGACTTGAGCCCTGCTCTCAGCAGTTCCACAACAGGTGCAGCTTGATTACTAGCATGTCCATCTGCTGGGAGACCCCCGCTGGTGGCCACCAGAAATGCACCCTTTGATGCCAAAGGAAGTAGTGACACCAGCAGGCGATCCAGGTAATAACACCATTCCTGACAATGTCCATCGGCTGGGAGACCCCTGCTGGTGGCCACCAGAACTGCACCCTTTGATGCCGAAGGAAACAGTGACACCAGCAGGCGATCCAGGTAATAGCACCGTTCCTGACACAAATCCTCTAGTTTAAGTAGGGCAGGCTTTTTTATGTTGGGTTTCTCAAACAATTTACATTTCAAGCACAACGTATCACGTTGTCAGAAACCATGAAATCAGGCCTAGACAGAAGTACAGTTAAATCACACTTGTTTAATAATAGAAGGAAAAGAACAAACTTAGTCAAAACATAGCTGAAGTTCAGTAACCGGAATGGATACTCAGACAAGCCAGAAGTCAGAGATCAATGTAGTGGAACAGCAAGCAGGATCTGGAGCCAGAAGGGATGTCAGCAAAGCAAGTCTTGAATAGGAACGCGGGAGATAGTTTCTGTGATGTTGACCAAGGCAAAGGCAGAGATCATCTGGGCTGAACAGCTTAAGTAGGCAGGACTGACGAGCAGGATATCATCAACAGCTGAGTAACTGTGGAGAGAGATAGGAGCTGGCAATTTAGCCGACAGCTGAGCGGCCAGCTCAGAGAAGGAAGGGCTGAGCCCAAACCTGACACACGTTTATGTAATTCATAATATAAAAGTTTGTTTTGTTATAGTTTTATTTATTTAGGTAATCATTAAATATTGTTGTTTTAAAAAAAATTATTATATATATGAGAGATTGCGTTTTTGTGGTGCGTTTTTGAATAGGCCAAAGAAGCTCATGTATAAAATTTTGCCACTAAGACAGGCATGTTTGGCTGCAATTTTTGTGCATTTTGATGGGCGACTTTCGCAAGCAAAATCGCACCACGCTTGGGGTGCCATTAAGAAATAATTAGGGGAGGGGAAGAGAGAATCTAATTCCTTTTTTTTATTATTTTTTTTTTCTTCTTTTTTTTATTTATTAATGGCCATAAATATCTCAGATGAAAACAGAATTGATTATATATGAGATATATATTCTGTGATACGCATTCAACTAAAGTGTGTCTGTCTGTATGTAAAAAAATTGTTGGAAAAACAATAAAATATAGAATAAAAAAATAAATAAAATAATGGCACTGTGAGTGCTCTGCGCGGTTTTGTTGAGATTCTGGAATCGCAGGCAGAATGGCACTATTCTACCCATGATTCCAGTACGCTCAGGTGTGAATGGGGCCTTACTCACATGTTCAGCCCTGTGAGTAATTCCAGATAGCAGGTGAAATGCGTCAGTGGGAATTGACATGTCAGATTGACTGTTTGGTGTTAATAAAGTTTTGGCAGGTAAAACAAAAATTGTGCGGGCTCGGATTTTTAGGCTGCATTATTAAAAAAAAAAAGAAAAAAAAATTGCATATGTAAAAATGACTACAGGAAAGTTAATTTTAAAAGGGAATTCACAAAATGAGTATGCCCGGATTATTATAGCTCATTAATGCATTTTATGTTATGTGTTGCGTTAAGGCCGTCCATTGAAATGAATAGGACGCCCATGCAGTTGACATGTAGATATTTTTTTCCTTTTTCTCTTTTGCAATGCATGTGCGTTACCTTCCTGCTTTAGGGTACCATTCAGAATTAATGAAAGTGCAATTCACTAAGAATTTTTCGTTAAATACCGAATGCTGTATTTGTTCGATTCAGCAGCAATTACCGCATATTTTAATGGCGTAACTTATCGCATTGAGCTGGTTGCTAAGGAGCGGGCCGGGAAGCCAACAGCCACATCCTTAACAGCTGTCAGCGGGTTCCTTGCTGAATATAAAAAAAATGCTGACAATTAAAAAGTTATGAAAAAAAAAAAACAGCGTGGGGGCTGCCCCCCAAGTCCGTACCTGGCCCTTCGGGTCTGGTATGGATTTTAAGGGGAACCCCACACCACAATGTTTAAAAAAAACAAAAAACGGTGTGGGGTCCCACCCAGAATCTATACCCTTATAAAACCCTTACCTGGGCATGCAGCCTGGCAGGTCAGGGAAGAGGGGTGGGATGAGTGAGCGTGCCTCCCCTCTCCTGAACCATACCAGGCCACATTCCCACAATATGGGAGGGTGGGTGCTTTGGGGCAGGGAGGGCTCTGCCCCCCCCCCCACTCCAGAGCACCTTGTCCCCATGTTGATGGGGACAAGGGCCTCATCCCCACAACCCTGGCCAGTGGTTGTGGGGGTTTGTTGGCAGGGGGCTTATCGAAATCTGGAAGCCCCCTTTAACAAGGGGGGGGGGGCAGATCCTGGCTCTCCCCTCTATGTGAATAGTACCCCTACCCCTTCACCAAAAAAGTGTAAAAAATAAAACATAGGATGTGACTTGTCATGCGACTTTGGACTTTACAATGTCATGGCAAATCATCCTATGTATTTCAATGGGTGCATATTTACAGGGGGGAACCAGGGAAAGCAAAATATAAGCCGATTCAATTTGGACTTTAAGGAGGATTACATTTCAACACGATATGTTGTTTTTTTCTGATTAAGTGATGCAGAAGAGTTTTCATTTTAATAAGTGAATATTGTAGAAAAGGATGATGGAGGGAAGCAGGTGGAACTTTTAACCACGTAAGAACCGAGCCTCTTTCTGAGATTTGGTGTTTAAGTTAAAAAAAAAAAAAAAATTTTGCTAGAAAGCTACTTGGAACCCTCAAAGATTTTATATATTTTTTTTTCTAACACCCTAGAGAATAAAATGGCGGTCGTTGTAATACTTTCTGTCACACCGTATTTGCGCGAAGCGGTCTTACAAGCGCACTTTTTTTTGGAAAAAATACACTTTTTTGAACTAAAAAATAAGACAACAGTTTTTTCTTTTTATATTGTGAAAGATAATGTTATGCCGAGTAAATTGATACCCAACATGTCACGCTTCAAAATTTGCTCCCGCTCGTGAAATGGCGACAAACTTTTACCCTTAAAAATCTCTCCATAGGCGACGTTTAAAAAATTCTACAGGTTGCATGTTTTAAGTTACAGAGAAGGTCTAGAGCTAGAATTATTGCTCTCACTCTACCGATCGCGGCGATACATCACATGTGTGGTTTGAACACCGTTTTCATATGCGGGCGCTACTCACGTATGCGTTCGCTTCTGCACGCGAGCTCGTCGGGACGGGACGCGTTTTAAAATTTATTTTATTTTTTCTTATTTATTTTACCTTCTTCCCCTCACTCGTCGGCGTGACCAACAAGGGGACAGATCCGATCGCCTCCTCCGCTGCCGACGGCCCCGATAAGCGGCGGAGGGCACCAGATTGCGGTGGGGGAGGGGCCCCTCTCCCACCACCAAGTAAAAGTGATCTTACGGTGAATCTGCTGCAGAGAACACTTTTATCTTAAACTGGACCGCCCCCGCTGAAGACGAGGATACCGGGGTTATGGCAGTTAGCTGCTGCCATAACAACGATATCCTCCTTCAAAGAACCGACATATAACGACGGTGGGCGGTCCGGAAGTGGTTAAGGAGGACTTGATAGGAGAAACTCCTCCAACTAAAGCTGTCTCCCCTCCTCCCCCGACTCCTTATCATTCAGCATCCTATAAAATTCCTGCTTCAGATGTTTACTGAAAATCACATATTATTCATTCATATGGCCACTAGGTGGCGCTGAGGAACATAGGGAATACACACAGGTATACGTAACGAGAGATACAATGTAACAATTCTAGATATAATGGGGGGCAGGGGCATTGCTAGGTCTACAAAATATCTGGGGCTAAGCCCATAGCAGCGTAGTGAAGAAAGTCATACACTTGGGTGGACATACACATGTATATACAGTAATATAAATGTGTGTGTATATATCCCCAGAGAGCCCCCCACTTACATCAGGGTTCCCAGAGAGCCTCCCCTTGCATCAGGTCCCCAGAGAGCCCCCCACTTACATCGGGGTTCACAGAGAGCCCCCCTTACATTAGGGTCCCAAGAGAGCCTCCCCCTTGCATCAGGGTCCCCAGAGAGCCCCCCACTTGCATCAGGGTTCCCAGAGAGCTCCCTCCTTATATCAGAGTGCCCAGAGAGCCTCCCCTTGCATCAGGTCCCCAGAAAGCCCCCCAACTTACATCGGGGTTCACAGTGAGCCCCCCTTACATTAGGGTCCCCAGAGAGCATCCCCCTTAAATCAGGGTCCCCAGAGAGCCTCCCCTCCCCTTGGGGACCCCTGCAGAGACTCGGGCTATGGGCCCCAGATTCAACGCTACAGCCCCAAAAGCCACCCCCTAGCGACGCCACTGATGCGGGGTCATTTATTATAGCGCCCCAGCGCTAATTACCGCGAATAAGCGCTAATTAGCGCTAAAACTGTATTCACTAAGGCGCTGGTAAAAAAAATACTCCCAAAATCAAATTTAGAACTCCTCTTTGTTGTTTATTCACCCCGGACCCCTTTTGTTGGATTTATAAAGCTCATCTCATAGTTTCTGGATGGGGGTAGGAAAGTTGTGGTGAGCTGTTGCTTAGCAAAGACACCTCTGGCAGATCAGCTTCAAGGCTGCAGACAACAATATAAAACAGGCGAGTTGCGTGTAATTATATCTCATCAACTATACCGCTAAAAGTTTGTGACCCCCGACCATCACACCCCATTCCGAACCCATCAGCATTCAGGAGTGAGCCGAGGCCGGCACTGTCATTCCCTAAATGATGACCTGTCTCCATGGATGTCGGGCTAGCTGTAAATTTAAAGGGACAGGACAGATTTTTTTTTCATGATAAATTTCCCACAAAACAATTTTTCAGACCTGCAGAAATATTTATGAAGCCCAATAACTCAACTGCAAGAAATATTTTAATGTGGGAAACAGTATTTTATCTCCATTGGTATTCGGATCGCACTCGCTAGCTGTACATAAATATTGGATTTTCCCGGGAAAAACAAATAAGTTCTCTGCTCTAATTAAGAAAAAAGCGGATCTTTTGAAGACACTGAGCATGAAGAACACTTTTATCTCCTATTCTTGCAAAGAGAGAGACCAGCAGTGGTGGCCCGTCCATGCGTCCGTCCCTCTAATATACATGCAGGGCGCCGGACGCATCGATTCCAATAACGGGGGTTCTAATAGGCTTCAAAAACAGGTGGGCTCGGTGGGGGGGGGGGGGGGCAGAGCACCCAGTTGAGTGACAATAGTGAATGCAGGTGACCCAACCAATAGTGAGGGGGAGGTGCCGCTGGTTGACCTGGGGGGGGGGGGGTTATTTGCCACCCCCTCCACCCAAGAAAAACAACCAGCCGCCACTGGGCAACAGCCAATATGCAAATTGGAATTTAAGATGTTCTTGCCCTCCTCCTATGGGATCTCAAAAGTTGAAGATGATGGTTTCCTATTTTAATAATAAAGATAGTTCCTGATAGCGGACTTTTCAGTACCTGCACTACTGTAAGTCTCTAAATATGTGAGGACTACCCATCACACCAACTTTATGGGTTGGTCCCACCCAGACCCCACCCACCCCTAAATATACAGGAACCACCCATCACACCCAGTTTACGGGCTGGTTCCACCCAGACCCCACCTCTAAATATGAAGAAACTACCCATCACACCCACTTTACGGGCTGGTTCCACCCAGACCCCACCTCTATCTATGCAGGGACCACCCATCATGATCACTTAATGGGCTAGTTCTGCCCATAAATAGACAGGAACTACCAATCATACCCACTTTAGGGGTTGGTCCCATCCAGACCCCACCTCCTAAATATGCAGGAACCACCCATCACACCAACTTTATGGTTTGGTCCCACCCAGACCTCACCTCTAAATATGCAGGAATCACACATCATAGCAACTTTATGGGTTGGTCCCACCCAGACCCCACCTCTAAATATGCAGGAACTACCTCTCACACCCACTTTATGGGTTGGTCCCACCCAGACCCTCCATATATGCAGGGACCACCCATCACAATCACTTAATGGGCTAGTTCTGCCCAGACCTCACCTCTAAATATGCAGGAACCACCCATCACATCCACTTTATGGGTTGATCCCACCCAGACCCCACCTCTAAATATGCAGGAACCACCCATCACACCCACTTTATGGGTTGGTCCCACCCAGACCTCACCTTTAAATATGCAGGGACCACCTATCACAATCACTTAATGAGCTAGTTCGGCCCAGACCCCACCTCTAAATATGCAGGAACTACCTATCACACCCATTTTATGGGTTGGTCCCACCCAAACCCTCCAAATATGCAGATACCACCCATCACAATCACTTTATAGGCTAATTCTGCCCAGACCCCACCTCTAAATATGCAGGAACCACCCATCACACCCACTTTATGGGTTGGCCCCACCCAGACCTCACCTCTAAATATGCAGGAACCACCCATCACAATCACTTAATGGGCTAGTTCTGCCCAGACCCCACCTCTAAATATGCAGGAACCACCCATCACACCCACTTTATGGGTTGGTCCCACCCAGACCCCACCTCTAAATATGCAGGAACCTTGAGGCGATTCAGTTCGCATTTGAAGCGCTATACAAGTCATTCATTCATTCAGGAACCACCCATCACACCCACTCTATGGGTTGGTCCCACTCAGACTCTCCAAAATGCAGAAACCACCCATCAAACCCACTTTATGGGTTGGTCTTGCCCAGACCCCACCTCTAAATAAGCTGGAACCAACCATCAAAATCTCTTTATGGGCTAGTCCTGCCCCCCAGACCCCACCTCTAACTATGCAGGTGTAGCACCCTCTAGTGTGCTAGATGAAGTATAGTTTTTTTTTCTGTAGTGTAGGAAAATGTATTTAGCTCAGGGCTAAGACTGAGCTGTGAATCTGGGTCAGGGTTCAGTGAGTTAGACTGGGTGACTCATCCTGACAAGCTCATCTGGTGCCTCCCCCTGGTCTAGAAGGTTGTAGAATCTTCTAGAGGGGGAGGTTAGGAGGATCTGTTTGGAATATTTATGGGGCCTCAGCCAATCCCCAGTAATGGGCTGGCAGAGGGCAGGCCACCTAATAAATAGTCATGAATCATGCTAGCAGGGGCAGTCGGGTGGAAGATGGAGATATGGTGTTGTCAAGGAATGTCGGTGGTCCGACTCGGTTGCTGAAAGGATCCTGCCACAACACACAGAGGAAGCCCTTCCTGGAGGCACTGAAGCAAGAGAGAGGACAGCTGGAGCAGGTCAGCACTACTGGGGATTTAGAAGGGGCAGACTGCTACATGTAGCCAGTTCTCACTGAAGACAGCGGTGTGCTTAAGTCTTCGACCTTCCTCAGGAGATCTCCTGAGAGTTATCCGGGTGGGCTGGTGGGAGTCAGTCTGGAGAACTGTGGTGGAGAAGTTATCCAGGGGGGGCTATTGAAAGGTGCAGCTGCAGCCATGTGTGCCTAGCTGTGCAGGGTGGGGGATGCCAGTTCATCTGCAGCTCCTAAGGGGGTGCACTACACAGGAACCACCCACCACATCCAATTTATGGGCTGGTCTCACCTAGATCCCACCTCTAAATATGTAGGAACCACCCACCACACCCAATTTACAGATTTGTCCTGCCCGAACCCTGCCTCTAAATATGTGAGGACCACCCATCTTGCTTACTTTATGGGTTGGTCCTACCCAGACCCCACCTCTAGGGGTCTAGATATAGATATAGATACCTACCTCTAGATATGGTAGAACCACCCATGATCCCAGGGCATGGACCAGCACAACAGCATCAGCAGTAGATGTGAAAAATGTGTTTTGTTTGTTAATCATTTCCTTTTGTTATATTCGTTATGTTACAATGATTCGATTTACAGAATTTGTTTTGTATATTCGGATTTGGTTAGTATATCCATTATTTTCCAATCTATTCAAATTTCGTAAGATGGCTATATTCGTTCTATTTTATTCTATTACATTTTTTTCTATGCTACTTTTTTCTTTTTAACTATTCTATTTTTTACTTTTTTTCTATTCTATTCAATTCTTTTATCATCTATTCTATTCTATTTTTATATTTTCTATTCTAGTCTTATTTTTTATTCTATTTTTTATTTTCTATTCTATTCTTTTACTTTATTTATTTTCTATTCTATTTTATTCTATTCTCTTGTTTTCTATTCTATTCTCATCTTTTCTATTCTATTCTTTTATATTCTATTCTATTTTATTCTATTCTTTTTTTATATTCTATTCTTACATAGTTACATAGTAGGTGAGGTCGAAAAAAAGACACAAGTCCATCAAGTCCAACCTATGTGTGTGATTATACGTCAGTATTACATTGTATATCCCTGTATGTTGCGGTCGCTGAGACCACCGCCTGTGGAAGGGATTTCCACATTCTTACATAGTTACATAGTAGGTGAGGTCGAAAAAAGACACAAGTCCATCAAGTCCAACCTATGTGTGTGATTATACGTCAGTATTACATTGTATATCCCTGTATGTTGCGGTCGCTGAGACCACCGCCTGTGGAAGGGATTTCCACATCCTTGCCACTCTTATGCCCCGTACACACGGTCGGAAATCTGACCACAAAATCCGTTGGACTTTTTCCGACGGATTTTGTCCGAGACTGGTGTTGCATACACACGGTCAGACAAAGTTGTCGGAAAATCCGATCATTCTGAACGTGGTGACGTTCGTTGCGTACGACGGAACAACGTAGAGGCTATTAGCCAATAGGTTTGGTCTCCTAATGTGATCTGAGCATGCGTGGCACTTTGTCCGTCGGAATTTGCTACACACGATCGGAAAAAGTCAGATCGGATTTTGTTGTCGGAAAATTTGAGAGCAGGATCTCAAATTTTTTTCTCCGACGGAAAAAGTCCGATGGAGCCCACACACGGTCGGATTTTCCGACAACATGGTCCGATAGGAAATTTTCCGTCTGAATTTCCGACCGTGTGTACGCGGCATTACAGTAAAGTACCCTCTACGTAGTTTAAGGTTAAACCTTTTAATTTTAATGTTCTTTTTGTAGCGCCCGGCTCCTAATGAGCACGCGCTATATTTTTTTGGAGATTTAATGTTCCTAAAACCACAGTTGGGTTTTAGGGTTAATTTCTCTAAATTCTGGTCTCAGTACCAGTTTGGCTGGATTGCATGATGTTCTGCTTGACCATAGGTGTTGGTGTCACCTCTGGCAAGCACAGGAACGCAGTCCGGTTGGACGCATTGGGTGCCAATCTCTCTCGGAGCCAACCAGTGAGTGTGTTGTCTCGCTGTGAATTCTGGGAGAGGGTACTTAAGGGACTGAGGTCACGTGCTTCTGGGTTACGGTCCAGAAGATCTTTCTGTCTGTTTTGGTCCTCCTGACCAGCCCTCAGGGGCCCTCATGACCTGGGGTGTGGATCCATCCAATTCCGAGTCTCGGGGCCGGCTAGCCCGGGACACAGTAACTGGAAGGAGGATTCTAAGGTGGTCCGGTGCCGTCTCGGTTTTGGAGAGGCCCAGCAACTGAGAATGCAACCAGGGGAGGACTCTTTAGAAGAGGGCCATGCACAAGGCTGGCTGCTCGGCAAGAGCCTGGAAGCTAAGTTGAAAGGACACCAGGTGAATACGGTATTGGCGGACCGGCTGCAAGACACTGGTACCGTATGAGGGTTCTCTAACTTATATCCTTCAGTTACAGCCAAGTCTGTGGCAGAGACTTTGCTTTATCTGAATCACCTTAGGGTGGCACAGTGGTGTAGTGGTTAGCACTCTCACCTAGCAGTAAGAAGAGTCGCTGGTTTGAATCCCAACCACGACACTACCTGCCTGGAGTTTGCATGTTCTCCCTGTGCCTGCGTGGGTTTCCTCCGGGTACTCCGGTTTCCTCCCACAATCCAAAGACATGCAGGTAGGTTAATTGGCTTCTGTCCAAAAAATAAAAATTGGCCCTAGTATATGAATGGGGACCTTGGATTGTGGGCTCCTTGAGGGTAGGGACCAATGTGAGTGTGCAATGTACAGGGATAGGGACTATTGTAGACACTCAGGTTGAACTGGATGGACTGATGTCTTTATTCAACCTTACTAACTATGAAACCTAACAGCTGCTAAATCTGCTGAGAGGAGATTAATCCGATAGCTGTAATATCCAGTTGCAAATGGCTATTCCCTGGATTGTATAGTGAGAGACATTCAGTTTCAAGCAGTTCCAAGAGTACCTGAACTTCCTACCCATACCCTCTATTCCTTTATTAAGAGACTGTGTTTTGTCTACCATTTTGCAAATAAAAATCCCTAAAGTGGATCCAGTGTCAGATTCTGCAGTTCTTTGGGCCATCTACCTCGGGAAACCCCTAGACGCATACGAGTTCAAGAAGGTAACGGTAAGCCCAAAAATAACCAGCAGCTCCTTCGGGGGTCAGTGCTACATTTTCTTCTGTTTTATTCAGTTTTTTTTTATATTCTATTCTATATAGCAGCCTAAGTAGGTCTCATCATCTTATTTCACTTTTATACCTCACTGTATTTATTGCAAAATGTTTCATTTTTTAAATTCACATAATTTGTTATTCCGTTATGTTATTTAGTTTCATTATCCTTTATTTCGGAGTTGTTGAAATTCGTTACTTTTGTTATTCGGATGCATCCGTATCTCTGAATAACAAAAATTTTGTCTGAATTTTTGTTCGTAATGAAACATCTAAGCCCCCGTACACATGGTCGGAAATTCCGACCACAAAATCCGTCTGTTTTTTTCCGACGGATTTTGTCCGACACTGGTGCTGCATACACACGGTCGGAGCAAAGTTGTCAGAAAATCCGATCATTCTGAACGTGGTGACGTTCGTTGCGTACGACGGAACTACGTAGAGGCTAGTAGCCAATAGCTTTTGTCTCGTAATTTGATCTGAGCATGCGTGGCACTTTGTCCGTCGGAATTCTCTACACACGATCGGAAAAAGTGCAATCGGATTTTGTTGTCGGAAAATTTGAGAGCAGGATCTCAAATTTTTTCCGCCGGAAATTCCGACAGAAAAAGTCCGATGGAGCCCACACACGGGCGGATTTTCCGACAACATGGTCCGATCGGACATTTTCTGGCGGAATTTCCGACCGCGTGTACGGGGGCATTACACAGCTGTGTCAAGCGGTTTGAGCCACACCATTGGGGGTGGAAAGAGCAGCGTACAGGCCCAATAAATTACCAGCAGCTCCTTCCGGGGTAAGTGCTACACGTGGGGGCTCGTCCGGGATTTCTGTTACTCGGCAATCAAGCCCACCCTCATGAACTCCAGAAGGGAGTACAGGCCCAATAAATTACCAGCAGCTTCTTCGGGGGTAAGTGCTACACTGTATTTATTGCAAAATGTCAAATTTTTTAATTCATCTAATTTTGTTATTTCATTACGTTATTTAGTTTCATTATCATTTATTTCGGAGTTGTTGAAATTCGTTACTATTGTTATTCAGATGCATCAGAATCTCTGAATAACAAAAATTTTGTCCGAATTTCGATTCGTAATGAAACATCAAATTGTCCCAGAAAATCCACCCAGGACACTTGGCTTAGAGATGTATTTGTTTTCTTTCTTTTTTTTTGTTACATTTGTTGCCATGCTGCACCTGCTGCTTTCCTGATTTTTATGTAGCGATCTTCTCCTCTTCGCTGTTTGTTGTCAGCTCATGTACAGCCATGGCCCTCCCGGGTGTCTTCCCTGTCGCTGTCATTAGACCAGCGCTCTCACCGTTCACTGTTTTCTGTCTTTTTATTTGCCAATTTAATTTTTTATGATTGTGGAACATCTTACCGTCCACCTTCAGGACTTCCCCAGAGCAAAGTGAATCATCTCCATCCAAAACGCAGCTTCTTGTGATTATACATCTGTCTATAGAGTCTTTGAAGGTGGATGAAGTTTGCGCTCCGACTGCTGTTCCCCACATTTGTTTATATTGTTTCCATAAAGGGACCTCGGAGCGCCTCGCAGGATTTATGGTGCAATCATTTCTGTAAATCTCATTTTTGACACATAACTGACTGAGGAGACCGGGACAGATTTTGAGCTCATGTCTCTTAAAGTGACCATACACTATACCAATGTTTCTCAACCAGAGTGCCATCTGGGTCCCCCTGGGGTGCTCTGGGCACGGGACCCAGTTGTACCCTGGATCAGTCATGTGTTGCCGTGATGCAGGCAGGCCTACTGCCTGCCAGCACCATAACAACCAATGATGCTCTAGGGCAGTGATCTCCAAACTGTGGCCGGGGGCCGGATGTGGCCCTTTGCAGCCTTTATCCGGCCCTTGCAGCAATATTTTATCCACTGAAATCAACAATGGGGAACAAGTCCTCCCAGTGACACCAACAATGGGGCCCAATGACACCAATGATGGAGCACAATTCCTCCCACTGACACCAATAATGGGACATGATTCTTTCCAATGACACCAACAATAAGGCACAATTTCTCAGAATGACAGCAACAATGGGGCACAGTTCCTCCGAATGACACCAACAACGAGGCACAGTTCCTTCCAATGACACCAACAATGAGGCCCCAATAACACCAGTGATGGGGCACAATTCCTTCTAATGACACCAACAATGGTGCATAATTTTTCCCAATGACACTAATGATGGAGAACAAATCCTCCCAGTGACACCAACAATGGGACCCAATGATGGAGCACAATTCATCCCAATGACACTAATGATGGGACATGATTCTTTCAAATGACACCAACAATGGTTCAAAATCCCCACCAATGACACCATTAATGGGGCACAGTTCCTTCCAATGACATCAACAAAGGGGCCCAATGACACCAGTGATGGGGCACAATTCCTTCTAATGAAACCAACAATGGTGCATAATTCGTCCTAATGGTACTAATGATGGGGCATGATTCCAGTGACACCAACAATGGGGCCCAATGACACTGACTATGGAGCACAATTCCTTCCAATGACATCAATGATGGGACGTGATTCTTTCCAATGACACAAACAGTGGGGCACAATACATCCCAATGACACCAACAATGGGGCACATTTCCTCCCAGTGACACCAACAATGGGGCACAATTATTTCCAATGACACCAATGATGGGGCACAATTCCACTCACTGATACTGAAGATGGGGCACTATTCCTCCTACTGTTGCCAAGACATTTTCTACTCCCACTGGCCACAGTCCGGCCCCTCTAAAGTTTGAAGGACGGTAAACTGGCCCTTTGTTTAGGAAGTTTGGAGACTCCTGCTCTATGCCACAATGTACAGCGTCATTGGTTTTTATAGTGATGGTGGTAGGGCCCCAATGTGAAGAGGTGACTGTGTGATTAAGGGGGCTCTGTGATGGTGGGCGGACCTGCATGACTGGGGGGCTCTGTGATTGGGAATTTCTGTGATGGGGGGGGACTCTGATGCGATGGGGGACTCCTGTATAGGGGGCCTCTGTTATTTAAAGGGATGATTCTGATATGATGGAGCCTCTGATGTGGAGGGAGAACTCCAATGTGATGGGAGACCTATGATATGATGAAGAGACATATGATGTGAAGGGGAACTCTGATGTAAAAGGAGACCTCTGATGTAATGGGGGGGACCTCTGATGTGATGGGGGGGGACCTCTGATGTGATGGGGGACCTCTGATGTGATGGGGGATCTCTGATGTGATGGGGGACCTCTGATGTAATGGGGGACCTCTGATGTGATGGGGGACCTCTAATGTAATGGGGGAGCTCTGATGTGATGGGGGGTCCTCTGATGTGATGGGGGACCTCTAATGTAATGGGGGGGGGGGTCTCTGATGTAATGGGAGACCTCTGATGTGAAAGGAGACCTCTAATGTAATGGGGAGCTCTGATGTGATGGGGGGTCCTCTGATGTGATGGGGAGGACCTCTTATATGATAGGTTGGACTTCTGATGTGATGGGGAGGACCTCTGATGAAATGTGGGACCTCTGATGTGAAAGGAGACCTCTAATGTGATGGGGGGGGGGGGGGCTCTGATGTGATGGGGGGTCCTCTGATGTGATGGGGAGGACCTCTTATATGATAGGTTGGACTTCTGATGTGATGGGGAGGACCTCTGATGAAATGTGGGACCTCTGATGTGAAAGGAGACCTCTAATGTGATGGGGGGGGGGGGGGGCTCTGATGTGATGGGGAGGACCTCTGATGTGATGGGGAGGACCTCAGATGTGATAGGAAGGACCTCTGATGTGATGGGGAGGACCTCTAATGTAATGTGGGACCTCTGATGTGATGGGGGACCTCTAATGTAATAGGAAGCTCTGATGTGATGGGGGGTCCTCTGATGTGATGGGAGACCTCTAATGTGATGGGGAGGACCTCTAATGTAATGTGGGACCTCTGATGTGAAAGGAGACCTCTAATGTGATGGGGGGGGGGGGGGGTCTCTGATGTGATAGGGAGACCTCTGATGGTATGGGGGGGGGGGGGCTTTTATATGACATGGGACTTCTCATGTATGGGGGACTCTGGAACTGGAGAGGTCCAGAGAAAAGCAACAAAGTTATTAAGGGGAATGGAGTACCTCAGCTATGAGGAACGACTAAAAACATGAAACCTCTTCTCTCTGGAGAAGAGACCCTTGAGAGGAGATATGATAGCGATATACAAACACCTTAATGGTGATTTCTAGCATAGGGAGGAAACTATTCAGTCTCGTAAAACGTGGTCACTCAATGAAATTGGTGGAAAAGCGGTCTAACTGTAAACTGCGTAGGGGGTTCTTTACTGTCAGGGCGGTGAGGACGTGGAACGCCCTTCCACAGTTGGAGGTGTCAGCAGGAAGTATTGATAGTTTAAAAAAAAACGAATTACTTAGATGGGCATCTTAGCGAACACAGTATTTTTTGGACATGAACACATAAACCCACACAGGTTGAACTGGATGGACTGGTGTCTTTACTCAACCTTATCTACTATGTAACTACACTATATTAGCAAAAGTATTGGGACACCTGCCTTTACACGCACATGAACTTTAATGGCAAGTAGACATGTGCACAACAAAAAAATTTGTTTATTTTCGTTTCGTTTTTTTCTTTTCCGAAAAAAAATTTGTTTTATTTTCATTTCGTTTTTTTAGTTTCCGTTGATTCGTAACGATTCGTAAATTTGTCGGTGTTCGTATTCGTAACGATTCGTACATTCGTGAGAGTTATTTTTTCGTTGATTCGTTTTTTCGTTTATTCGAAATTCGGACGCATTCGTATTTATTCGTACATTCGTAACATTCGTAACATTCGTAGATTCGTAATCGGAGCATAATTCATAATTTTATGTAATGTGTATGCTATTATTACATTTTAAGAGACACGGAAAATTCAGAATCGAAAAAAAAAGTTACGAATTTACGAATTTTTTGCGTTCAATCTATTCGAAGCACGTTAAGCAGCGCCATTGTAAGAGACACGGAAAATTACGAATCAAAAAAAAAAAAAAAAAGTTACAAATTTACGAATTTTTTGCGTTCAATCTATTCGAAGCACGTTAAGCAGCGCCATTGTAAGAGACACGGAAAATTACGAATCGCAAAAAAAAAAAAAAGTTACGAATGTATGAATTTTTTCGTTCAATCCATTCGAGGCACGTTAAGCAGCGCCATTGTAAGAGACGCGGAAAATTACCAATTCAACAAAAAAAAAAAAAGTTGCGAATGTACAAATTTTTTCGTTCATTTTCGTTGTGCCTGTTTTAGTTTTTCGGATTTTCTTCATTCGTACATTCGTTGTTTCTAATTAGTTTTTTTCTGATTTTCGTTGTTTTTCGGATCCGTTCGATTCGAACGATTCGTTATTCGTTAAAATTTTTAGCGAATCGTTCGTTCATTCAAAAACGAAACGAATTGCACATGTCTAATGGCAAGGTGGAACTTTTTCTGAAAAATGATATATTGTGATATGTCAGGAATTTATTCTTTGTAAAATGAATGAGATATTCACTTGAAATCAGTGAGATTACAGGGGTGGCCAATGATATTACAGAGATGGAGATTCACCCCCCAAATCCTATGTGCCCCCCCCCATGATGTGTTTATTAACCACTTTAAGACCAGCCTCGTTTTGGATTTTAGGTGTTTACATGTTTAAAACAGTTTTTTTTTGCTAGAAAAAAACTTAGAACCCCCAAACATTATATATTGTTTTTTTTCTAACACCCTAGAGAATAAAATGGCGGTCGTTGCAATACTTTTTTTCACACCGTATTTGCGCAGCGGTCTTGCAAATGCACTTTTTTTGGAAAAAATTCACTTTTTTGAATAAAAAAATAAGACAACAGTAAAGTTAGTCCAATTTTTTTTTTATTGTGAAAGATAATGTTACGCCGAGTAAATTGATACCTAAACATGTCACGCTTAAAAATTGCGCCCGCTCGTGGAATGGCATCAAACTTTTACCCTCAAAAATCTCCATAGGCGACGTTTAAAAAATTCTACAGGTTGCATATTTTGCGTTACAGAGGAGGTCTACGGCTATAATTATTGCTCTCGCTCTACCGATCGCGGCGATACCTCACATGTGTGGTTTGACCACCGTTTTCATATGCGGGCGCTACTCACGTATGCGTTCGCTTCTGCGCACGAGCTCGTCGGGACGGGGCACTTTAAAAAAAAAAAATTTTTGTTTTTCTTATTTATTTTTCTTGATTTTATTTGTTTTTACACTGTTTTTAAAAAAAAATTTAATTGGCTCACTTTTATTCCTATTACAAGGAATGTAAACATCCCTTGTAATAGAAAAAAGCATGACAGGTCCTCTTAAATACGAGATCTGGGGGGTCAAAAAGTCCTCAGATCTCATATTTGGACTTCAATGAAAAAAAAAAAAAAAATGTCATTTAAAAAAATGACATTTGTAAATTTCTCTTTAAGACGTATGGGCGGAAGTGACGTTTTTGACGTCGCTTCCGCCCTCCTATGGTATAGAGATGAGTGGCGGCCATCTTACCGTCACTCATCTCTAGACACAGGAGGGGAAAGGACCCGATCGCCTCCACCGCTGCCGACGGTTCCGGTAAACGGCGGAAGGCGCGGGAGAGCGGCGGGAGGGGGGGGCACCTCTCCCGCCACTGATAACGGTGATCTCGCGGCGAATCCGCCGCGATGACCACCATTATCGGAATGCCGACCGGCGCCTGAAGAGATGGATACCTCGGTTGTGGCAGCAGCTGCTGCCGTTACCGAGATATTCCTCTTCAAAATCAGGACGTACATCGTCGTGCGCCGGTCGGAAAGTGGTTAAAAAAAATGACTCGGAGTCCTCCATGATGGAAATCTCTGGGAACGGCAGATAGTAAAACATAAAAGTTTTCCGTGTCAGAGCTCTGTGATATAATGCGATTCGGGGGGAGAAGTCGCGGATAATATCTCACACCCCGAGCTCCTCATATATCCAGTACAACGTTTTTGAACCTGCAGAATAATTACATTTTTCTCTGTAAATCTTCAGGTTGTGGTCACTGCAGAGACAGCAATGAATAATTACACAAAGGGAAATAATACAACCCCTCCCCACGATTTTTTACAGAAGGTGTGTGTGTGTGTGTGGGGGGGGGGGGATATACAGTGCCATGAAAAAGTATTCATACCCCTTGAAAGTCTCCACATTTTTGTCATGTTACAACCAAAAACATAAATGTATTTTCTTGGGATTTTATGTGATAGACCAACACAAAGTGGCCCATAATTGTGAAGTGGAAGGAAAATGATAAATGGTTTTCAAATTTTTTACAAATAAATATGTGAAAAGTGTGGGGGGGGCATTTGTATTCGGCCCCCTTTCCTCCGATACCCCTAACTAAGATCTAGTGGAGCCAATTGCCTTCAGACGTCACCTAATTAGTAGATAGAGTCCACCTGTGTGTCATTTAATCTCAGTATAAATACAGCTGTTCTGTGAAGCCCTCAGAGGTTTGTTAGAGAACCTTAGTGAACAAACAGCATCATGAAGGCCAAGGAACCCACCAGACAGGTCAGGGATAAAGTTGTGGAGAAGTATAAAGCAGGGTTAGGTTATAAAAAAAAAATCTCCCAAGCTTTGAACAGCTCACGGAGCTCTGTTTAATCCATCATCGGAAAACAGAAAGAGTATGGGCACAACTGCAAACCTACCAAGACATGGCCGTCCACCTAAACTGACCCGGCCGGGCAAGGAGAGCATTCATCAGAGAAGAGCCAAGAGGCCCATGGTAACTCTGGAGGAGCTGCAGAGATCCACAGCTCAGGGGGGAGAATCTGTCCACAGGACAACTATTAAGCCCCATACACACGGTCGGACTTCTTCATCAATTTGGTCCGATCGGACAAGGTTGTTGAAAAATCAGACCGTGTGTAGGCACCATCGGACAGTGTTCGTCGGTTTGTCCGTCGGACAAAGTCTTATCTCCTGCTGGAAAGATTTCCCGTCAACCCGGTCCGATCACACCAAATCCGAGCGTGTGTACACTTGTCCGACCGGACAAAGTGCTACGCATGCTCAGATCACATTACAAGACCAAAGCTATTGGCTACTAGCCTCTACGTAGTCCCGTCGTAGGCAACAAACGTCACCACGTTCAGAATGATCGGATTTTCCGACAACTTTGTCCGATCGTGTGTACGCAAAACCAACATCAGACAAAGTATGACGGACATGGTCCGACGGACCTGGTCCACGGATTGTCCGCGCGTGTGTATGGGGCTTTAGTCGTGTTCTCCACAAATCTGCCCTTTATGGAAGAGTGACAAGAAGAAAGACATTGGAGAAAGAAAGTCATAAGAAGTCCTGTTTGTAGTTTGTGAGAAGCCATGTGGGGGAGGGGAGCAAACATGTGGAAGAAGGTGATCTGGTCAGATGAGACCAAAATGTATCTTTTTGGCCTAAAAGCAAAACGCTATGTGTGGGGAAAACTAACACTGCACATCACCCTGAACACACCACCCCCACCGTGAAACATGGTGGTGGCAGCATCATGTGGTGGGGATGCTTTTCTTCAGCAGGGACAGGGAAGCTGGTCAGAGTTCATGGGAAGATGGATGGAGCCAAATACAGGACAATCTTAGAAGAAAACCTGTTTGAGTCGGCAAAAGACTTGAGACTGGGGGGGAGGTTCACCTTCCAGCAGGACAACGACCCGAAACATACAGCCAGAGCTACAATGGAATGGTTTAGATCAAAGCATATTCATGTGTTAGAATGGCCCAGTCACAGTCCAGACCTAAATCTCTTTTTTTTTTTTTTTACATTTCCTCAGTTGCTTCCTGGTTTCCAGCCCAGGTCAAAATGATGTCATACATCCCAGAAGTCTTCATGGGAGGAGGGGCTTTCTGAGCTAAGCATGCATGTATGCATGCCTGGGGTACGGGCAGATGGATTCCAGAAAATAAATGCTACACAAATCATATGCCCTTACTCAAGATAGAAATACTAGGGGGGTGTTTTTCAAAGTGATTTCTCAGCAAAATAAAGCATGGAAACATGGAGGGGTGGAGAAGTTTGCACTGAACTTTAAAAATGAATTAAATAGTATTTTGTGTTTGTGGTGATCAAATACAGTTAAGTTCCATTTATTCCAGCCTTAGAGGAGCTACAAGGTGACTCATAACGTTTGCTATTATTTCTTTACAGGATTTATATAGCACCAACAGTTTGCGCAGCGCTTTACAATATAGGGAGACAGTACAGTTACACTACAATAAAATACAAGAGGGTTCTGAGGGCCCTGCTCATAAGCGCTTACAATCTAATAGCGTGGGGCAAGTGGTACAAAGGGTTTTAACTGGGGATGGGATGATGGAAGTGATGAAATCAAATAGTTGGAGGCGCGATAGTCTTCCCTGAAGAGGTGAGTTTTCAGGGATCGCCTAAAGGCAGCCAGAGTAGGAGATAGCCGGCCGGATTGAGGTAGAGAGTTTCAGAGGATGGGAGAGGCTCTAAGGAAGTCTTGGAGATGAGCATGGGAGGAGGAGACAAGGGAGGTTACGAGCAGGAGGTCTTGGGAGGAGCAGAGAGGACGATTTGGTGGTGTAGCTCAGGGCAGAGTTGTGGATGGCTTTGTATGTTGTGGTTAGTATTTTAAATTAAATTTGCTGGGTGATCGGAAGCCAGTGTAGGGATTGGCGGAGAGGGGTGGCAGACACTGAGCGGTTGGTAAGGTAGATGAGTCTGACAGCAGCATTCATAAAAGACTGAAGAGGTGATAACCTATGGAGAGGTACAGTGGTGTGAAAAAGTGTTTGCCCCCTTCCTCATTTCCTGTTCCTTTGCATGTTTGTCACACTTAAGTGTTTCGGAACATCAAACCAATTTAAACAATAGTCAAGGACAACACAAGTAAACACAAAATGCAATTTGTAAATGAAGGTGTTTATTATTAAAGGTGAAAAAAAATCCAAACCATCATGGCCCTGTGTGAAAAAGTGATTGCCCCCTAAACCTAATAACTGGTTGGGCCACCCTTAGCAGCAACAACTGCAACCAAGCGTTTGCGATAACGTGCAATGAGGCTTTTACAGCGTCCTGGAGGAATTTTGGCCCACTCATCTTTGCAGAATTGTCCTAATTCAGTTACATTAGAGGGTCTTCGAGCATGAACGGCCTTTTTAAGGTCATACCACAACATCTCAATAGGATTCAGGTCTGGACTTTGGCTAGGCCACTCCAAAGTCTTCATTTTGTTTTTCTTCAGCCATTCGGTGGTGGACTTGCTGGTGTGTTTAGGATCATTGTCCTGCTGCAGAACCCAAGTTCGTTTCAGCTTGAGTACACGAACAGATGGTCGGACATTCTCCTTCAGGATCTCTTGGTAGACAGCAGAATTCATAGTTCCTTTTATCACGGCAAGTCTTCCAGGTCCTGAAGCAGCAAAACAGCCCCAGACCATCACACTACCACCACCATATTTTACTGTTGGTATAATGTTCTTTTTCTGAAATGCAGTGTTCCTTCTACGCCAGATATACTTGGACACACACCTTCCAAAGAGTTCCACTTTTGTCTCATCGGTCCACAGAATGTTGTCCCAAAAGTCTTGGGGATCATCAAGATGTGTTGTGGAGAAATTGAGACGAGCTTTGATGTTCTTTTTGCTCAGCAGTGGTTTTCTCCTTGGAACTCTGCCATGCAGGCCATTTTTGCCCAGTCTTTTCCTGATGGTGGAGGCATGAACGCTGACCTTAACTGAGGCAAGTGAGGCCTGCAGTTCCTTGGACATTGTTGTGGGGTCTTTTGTGACCTCTTGGATGAGTCGTCGCTGCGCTCTTGGGGTAATTTTGGGCGGCCGGCCACTCCTGGGAAGGTTCACCACTGTTCCATGTCTTCGCCATTTGTGGATAATGGCTCTCACTGTGGTTCGCTGGATTCCCAAAGCTTTGGAAATGGCTTTATAACCCTTTCCAGACTGATAGATCTCAATTACTTTCTTTCTCAATTGTTCCTGAATTTCTTTGGGTCTCGGCATGATGTGTAGCTTTTAAGGATCTTCTGGTGGACCTTACTGTGTCAAGCAGCTCCTATTTAAGTGATGCCTTGATTGTGAACAGGTGTGGCAATAATCAGGCCTGGGTGTGGCTAGAGAAATTGAACTCAGGTGTGGACAACCACAGTTATAGTATGTTTTAACAAGGGGGGCAATCACTTTTTCACAAGGGCCATGATGGTTTGGATTTTTTTTCACCTTTAATAATAAACACCTTCATTTACAAATTGCATTTTGTGTTTACTTGTGTTGTCCTTGACTATTGTTTAAATTGGTTTGATGTTCCGAAACACTTAAGTGTGACAAACATGCAAAGGAACAGGAAATGAGGAAGGGGGCAAACACTTTTTCACACCACTGTAGGTCAATGAGAAGGGAGTTGCAATAGTCAAGCGATAACAAGGGAGGCAATGAGGAGCTTGGTGGTTTCATTAGTTAAAAAGGGCGTTGTGATGAACCCCTGTCCTGAACAGGTCTATGCCCGCCGTAAATGCTTCCTTTGTCCAGAACCAGCACTATACACGACCCTTTAGCCCACCCAGTCACCAGCCGTAACACAGTAGACATGTGCACAATAGAAAAATTTGTTTAGTTTTGTTTCGTTTCTGTTAGTTTCCGTTGATTCGTAACGATTCGTAATTTCCTAAGACGTCTGTTTTTGTATTCGGACTTGTTCGTATTTTCGTAAGAGTTCTTTTTTCATTGATTCCTATTTCCGTTAGTCTAATTTTCGTTGATTCGAAATTCGTATTTTCGTTATATTTCATATTCGGACACGTTCGTATTTTCGGAAGAGTTATTTTTTCGTTGATTCGTATTTCCGTAAATCTAATTTTCGTTGATTCGAAATTCGTATTTTCGTAGATTTAGTTACATTCGTACTTTCATAACATTGTTTTCGTAGATTCGTAATCGGAGCATAATTCATAATTTTATGTAATGTGTATGCTATTTATATGTTTACAAAGAATTTCTCTCTCACAAGTCAGAACTTAACTCAAAAATCCATCAAAACACAGAGCCTCCGACCCAACCACACCCTATCTGGACTCGTTATTTCGTATTTTCATTGTTTTGATTTCCGTTTTCCGAATATTCGTAATTTTGATTTTCGTTATTTTGAATCTTTGTTCGGTATTTTCGTTGTTTCTGTTTTTGTTTTTTGGATTTTCATTCTTTCGTAGTTTCGTTGTTTCTAATTTAATTATTTTGTATTTTCGTTGTTTTCCATATTCGCTCTTTTTGATAATTCGTTTTTCGTTAGAATTTTTAGTAAACCATTCGTTCATTCGTATGCTTACGAATTAACGAATATAACTAATTTTAACGGAAAACGAATTCGTAACTAAACGAATTGCACATGTCTATAACACAGTGTAGGGTGAACAACAACATCAAACTAATTTATTCCAGTACATGTTACCAAAGATATCCAACTCCAAGACACTCCCCCCCCCACCCTTGGATTCAGGGCGGGGTAAACTGTCCAATCACAATAGTCACGCAGGTCAGGTGTATTCAAACTTCTCATCAGTAAACAGTCTTATCAGGGAGAGCTGATAGAGGAATCCCCCCCCCCCTCCACATAGACATCCATCCCATAATATCTGTTTCTTCCAAAGCAGACAGACACAAACAATGTAATACAACCACACCCCAAACGATCACAGCATGAGTCCACAACAGCATGAGACAACACACAATATATACACATATAACATTGAGTCTGACTAGCACAGATCATAGTGGGGTTCTCAGTCACCCTGTGCCCATAATGGACACAGCGTGATTTACACATAAGAGGAAGCTGGACACGGAGCTTCCAAAGCTCTCCAAGATAAGCTGAGTTGCGCAAACCCCCCACCCAAAGTGACTCCTGTCACAGGCGTATTTTGGAAATGTTACGGAGGTGAAGTCGAAGTCTACAAGCTTTTGACAACTATTGGATTTTGGACAGGTCAGAGTCTAGGATTACATCTAGTACCCTGGCGTGTGAGGGGAGGTACTGATAGTTGCATTAATGATCTTGACTGAAAAGGTCTTGAGGGGGGGGGGGGGGGGGGGGGTATTAGAATATTACCAGCTTGGTTTTAGAGAGATTTTGTTTATGGAAGTGGTGCGACATCCATGTTGAAATGTTAGTGATGCGACATTGTTAGCCAGAAAAGAGCCTTCATTTGTTTGCCTCTCTGAGACTAGTTCCATTTTTGTTACTAAAGGCCTAACTGAAATAGGTTTTGCCTCCTCAGTCAACAGAGGACCCTCTTTGGCCACTGGGTCCCAATGTACATGGAGGAACGACAGTCTCGGAGGGGCACACAGGTTTTCAGGTAATAGATATCTTTTGGTGTCTTCTCCTAGGCAGGATTTTGGGTTTGACTCCATCTTTTGGATAACAGGTACACTTTGCATACAGCTTCCTATTACTGGATTTCTGGTCCAGATCATCAGCCCCAAGGATCTAAACCAACAGAGTGTTGAGCTTCCTTAGGGAAATGCTTTTTTTTAAATTATCTTTAATAATGGAGAGCAGCTGACAATTTTTCCTGGAGTCCTGAAGCAGAATCAGGCTTTTTCTGAAGCCGGGGAGAGTCTGCAGTAGGATAAACCATGTAACAGCTCATCTAACAGAAGCAGCGGGAATCGGACACCGAGACACAAGAAATATTCTTGTTACATCTCTATGTGATTTCAGATGAATTATTATTTCTGCTTCTGGCATAAACAAATCCATCCCTGAAAAATAGAGCAAAACTGTACAGAGGAATGGATGTGATTCTGGCCGAGGCACCATTCATATAAAGAAGTCTCACCAGAATTTAAAAAGGCTTGTTAAATCCTCGGGAGACCCAGAGCTCATACCAATCATCTCAAATTTTATCTGTGCTGTGGTTACTGAACAGTGTGGTTGGACAGCTAGCCATCTCTCCTTTCCCACCGCTATCAGACCACACTGGATCAAGGAAATGGACTTGTAGCTCTGACCATGCTGGAGCACAGAGGCGGCTCTCTAAGTAGGCAAATTAGGCGGTCGCCTAAGGCCTCACACTCACAGGGGCCTCACTGCTGCCTAATTTGCCTAAGTCTCTGTGCCCCCCTCCTGCACATACCACCCACCCCTATTCACTCCGTGCCCCCCTCCTGCCATACCACCCACCCCTATTCACTCCGTGCTCCTCTCCTGCACATACCACCCACCCCTGTTCACTCCGTGCCCCCCTCCTGCACATACCACCAATCCCTATTCACTCCATGCCCCCCTCCTGCGCATACCACCCATCCCTTTTCACTACGTGCCCCCCTCCTGCACATACCACCAATCCCTATTCACTCCATGCCCCCCTCCTGCGCATACCACCCATTCCTTTTCACTCTGTGCCCCCCTCCTGCACATACCATCCACCCCTATTCACTCCGTGCCCCCCTCCTGCGCATACCACCCACCCCTATTCACTCCGTGCCCCCCTCCTGCGCATACCACCTACCCCTTTTCACTCCGTGCCCCCCTCCTGCGCATACCACCCATCCCTATTTACTCCCTGCCCCCCTCCTGCACATACCACCCACCCCTATTCACCTTGAGGCAGAGCATCTCACTACTGCTGCTGCTTGTATGGATGGGATGTATACTGCGCCAATCCTTGCTGACCCTCCTCTCCTATTCATCCCATGTGATTGGCGAAGTACCCATCCCACCCACACAAGCGGCAGCAGGAATAAGATGCTCGGCCTCTGGGTTCTTCCTTAACCCCTGCAAAGGGTGTAAATGTGGGGCCTCATATCTAAATTTTACCTAAGGCCTCACAAAGCCTAGAGCCGCCTCTGCTGGAGCAAGGAGATGGACTTTTAGCTCCAACAATGCTGGGGAAGGAGATAGACTTCTAGCTCCAACCATGCTGGGGAAGGAGAAGAACTTCTATCTTTTGACCATGCTGGAGCAAGGACATGGACTTCTAGCTCTGATCACGCTGGCGCAAAGAGATGGACTTATAGCTCCAACCATGCTGGAGCAGTGTCAGAGAAATAGTGTTTAGAGAATAGGCCGTATAAGTACTGCCAATCTTGCCAGTAGAAGAAATGGGCGCCAAAGGCGCATCATGCGATAAATGGTTCCCCCTGCTGGCCTATAAAAGGCTGCCTTTGTCTGTCTCAAGTTCTGGGTTGTCTTCAGCTCTTCCCTGTTCCTGTGTTATACTTTCAAGTGATTCCTGTTGTGACCTCGGCTTGCCTCCTGACCTGCTTTGATCTCCTCTCCAGTGTTTGACCCCCGGCTTGGCTCACGGACTTTGCTATACTTGCACCTGACTGATTACCAGTGTTTGACACCTGGCTTGGCTCACGGACTTGCTATACTTGCACCTGCCTGATTACCAGTGTTTGACCCCCCGGTTTGGCTCTCGGACTTGCTATACTTGCACCTACCTGATTAGTAGTGTTTGACCCCCGGCTTATCACTTACCTGTGATTGACCCTCAGCTGGCCTCACCACAGCCTTCAATTTGCTTTCCTGTGTTCTACCCTCAGCCAGGCTTTTACTAGTGTCCGCATTACTCCTTGTCGTCTTCTCAAGCAAAGTCTCCAAGTGATCATCAGCTCAAGTCTTCTCAACCTGCTGGCAACCCTTGCTTCTTTGAGCCCCATACCTCCTGTAACACCTTCAGGGGTAAACAGCGCAAGGGGAGCCTCTCTCAGCATCTTGGGATCTGAAAAGGTACCTCACAAACAAGGAGATGAACTTTTAACTTTGACCACGCTGGAGCAAGGAGATGGACTTATAGCTCAGAATACACTGGAGCAAAGAGAGGGACTTATAGCTCTGACCACGCTGGAGCAGTGAGATGAGCGTCTAGCTTTGACCATGCTGGAGCAAGGACATGGACTTCTAGCTCCAACCACACTGGAGCAAGGGGATGAACTTCTAGCTTTGACCATGCTGGAGCAAGGAGATGGACTTCTAGCTCTGACCAAACTGGGCAGGGAGATGGACTTCTTGCTCCAACTAAGCTGCAGCAAATGGATGGATTTATAGCTCCGACCACCCTGGAGCAAGGAGATGAAATTCTAGCTTCGACCCTGCTGGAGTAAAAAGAAATGGACTTCTAGCATTGACCACACTGGAGCAAGGAGATGGACTTCTAGCTTCAACCACGCTGGAGCAAGGAGATAGACTTTCAGCTCTGTCTACACTGAAGCAAGGATATGGACTTCTAGCTCTGATCACACTGGAGCAAAGAGATGGATTTGTAGCTCCAACCACACTGGAGCAGGGAGATGAACTTCTAGCTTCGACCACGCTGGAGCAAGGAAATGGACTTCTAGCTCTGACCACTCTGGAGCAAAGAGATTGACTTATAGCTCTAATTAAGCTGCAGCAAGGGGATGAACTTCTAGCGCCGACCACCCTGGAGCCAGGCGATAAGATGGACTACTGGCAGCTACCACACTGGAGCAAGAAGATGGACTTCTAGCTTCAACCACGCTGGAGCAAGGAAATTAACGTATAGCTTCGGTCATGCTGGAGCAGGGAGATGGACTTCGAGCTCCGACTACACTGAAACAAGGATTTGGACTTCTAGCTCAGACTATGCTGGAGCAAGAAGATGAACTAGCTTAGACCATGTTGGGGCAAGGACGTGGACTTCTAGCTTTGACCATGTTGGAGCAAGGAGATGGACTTCTAGCTCAGACCACGCTGGAGCAAGGAGATGGACTTCTAGCTCAGACCACGCTGGAGCAAGGAGATGGCCTTCTAGCTCTGACTACGCTGAAGCAAGGAGAAGGACTTCCAGCCCCCACCTCTTCTGAAAGCTGCCAGTTGGAACATCCGCAGGTCTCCTTGCCATTGTGAATGACATCTCTCCTCTCCAGAGTGACAACGTTGTTTTTTCTGCACACATTGTGACCCTGTGGACAGGGACGTCATAGATGAACTTTGAGAAAACAAGTTAAAGAAACTTTTCTTTCTTACAAAAGAGGTTTAAGACAAATAAATACAATCTAACTGTTGTAAACAAACCCTGACCATGTTATATGGTTTGTCCTTATCCTGTCGCTGTCACTTTTGGTGGACAGCTTGACCTATAGAAAAATACAAACAACGTTGGGTGGACCGTGCTCCGTCCCCTCAAATAGAAGTTTGTAGCAGCGCTATTTAAGATTTTTTTCAAGTGAATGAAAAAACATTAATATACACACTTAGAGTGGATGACCATATATCTCACTAGACTATGTACATATAAAAAAATTATATATATATATATATATATGTAAAAACATATGAATCAAGTGAGAGTGATAAAAATTCCAATAAGTGCATAAAAGAATCAAAGTGAATCAAAGTGAACCATACATATGGTGAAAAAGATGATCAATAAATAAATAAATAAATATAAAAATCTGTGTCTCCAGTCCACATAAAAAAATGCTTGTCAATCTGATCAAGCCAATCTGCAGAAATCCACCAAGTGACAGTTCCCAGTTGGTATAAATAAACAGTTCAAAATTTGGTGATATTTGAGTGATCCGGCCACCATGCGTTTACACCTTGTGCGAGAATCGTCCCCTTATGGGGCTGCACTCACCAGAACACTGCTTTAAATATGCCTGTAGTTTAACCAATATGGGCCTTCTCCTCCAACATCAGACCGTCCACCAGCGCGGAAATAAGACCAGATCCTCTATCCAGCATCCCCTGATCAATACTCCACCAGCGCGGTTACATAGTGTATGAGAAAACAAATGGAGGGCCACATAGTGTAATACTGCTTAAAAAATATAATTTTATTGAAACACTTCCCCTTTAAGAAACGATCCCCCCTAGTAGTAACTGCGTACCACACAATAATACTTCATAAGCCTTTGGATAAATGTAGAGATCTACTATGCCTGGGTTCCATCCACAGGATGTGGAAAAAACGAGTTCCGCTGTGTGTATAAGCGGCGTCTCTCCTTCCTGGTATTCCTGGAACGCACAGTGGACCGCAAGCGTAGTGACGTCACTTCCTGCTGACCTACGTCCTGACGCGTTTCGTCATTTCCGACTTCTTCTCGAGGGCGTAGGTCATCAGGGAGGAAGTGACAAATATATACACTGACTGATGGACCAACCGTCCAATGGGGAGGCTGGAATGCTCACACATTGGACGGAGGCGCCGTAGACCGGGTATACAGACACTAGAGGCCTAACAAAGACATCTAGCAGACAACTCCGGTGTCAGTGTGTTTACAGCTTCATTAACATAAGCATTTATCATAGCCTATTAAGGCATCATAATGATATGAACTGTTTCTTTGTAACAAAGTTGTACACGTATCCTATACCATATATTCTTCATATGCCATTTCTTTTCCATGAGCTGTCATTATTAATAAACCTATTAACCTCTTGTAAGTAACCTCTTGTAAGTAATATATGGCGCATGTCCGCAATGTCTTCAGCTTGACCTGTAGGAAATTATAAAATAATAGATCGAGTGAGGAGATGGACTTCTAGCTCTGACCACACTGGAACAAGGAGATGGACTTCTAGCTCCAACCACACTGGAACAAAGAGATGGACTTTTAGCTCCAACCACATTGGCGCAAGGAGATGAACTTCTAGCTCTGACCCCACTGGAACAAGGAGATGGACTTCTAGCTCCAACCACACTGGAATAAGGAGATGGACTTCTAGCTCTGACCACGCTCGAGCCAGAGATGGATTTATAGCTCCGACCACGCTGGGGCGGAGAAATGAACTTCTAGCTTTGACCACACTGGAGCAAGGAGATGGACTTCTAGCTCCAACCACGCTGGAGCAGGGAGATGAACTTCTAGCTTTGACCACGCTGGAGCAAGGAGATGGACTTCTAGCTCTAACCACGCTGGAGCAGGGAGATGAACTTCTAGCTTTGACCACGCTGGAGCAAGGAGATGGACTTCTAGCTCCAACCACGCTGGAGCGGAGAGATGAACTTCTAGCTTTGACCACGCTGGAGCAAGGAGATGGACTTCTAGCTCCAACCACGCTGGAGCAGGGAGATGAACTTCTAGCTTTGACCACGCTGGAGCAAGGAGATGGACTTCTAGTTCCAACCACGCTGGAGCAGTGAGATGAACTTCTAGCTTTGACCATGCTGGAGCAAGGAGATGGACTTCTAGTTCCAACCACGCTGGAGCAGTGAGATGAACTTCTAGCTTTGACCATGCTGGAGCAAGGAAATGGACTTCTAGTTCTGACCACTCTGGAGCAAAGAGATGGACTTATAGCTCTAATTAAGCTGCAGCAAGGGGATGAACTTCTAGCGCCGACCACCCTGGAGCCAGGTGATAAGATGGACTACTGGCAGCTACCACACTGGAGCAAGAAGATGGACTTCTAGCTTCAACCACATATAGCTTGGGTCATGCTGGAGCAGGGAGATGGACTTCGAGCTCCGACTACACTGAAGCAAGGATTTGGACTTCTAGCTCAGACTATGCTGGAGCAAGAAGATGAACTAGCTTAGACCATGTTGAGGCAAGGAGATGGACTTCTAGCTCCGACCACGCTGGAGCAGGGAGATTAACTTCTAGCTTCAACCACGCTGGAGCAAGAAGATGGACTTGTAGCTCTGGCTACCCTGGAGCAAAGAGATGGACTTATAGCTCCGATCTGAAAGAGGATGCAGGGGATCAGTAGCACTGAGATGGAATTAAATAAATAAAAACATAAAAAAAGAGTATGCTATGAAAAAAAAAAAAAAACAGCAATTATGTAAGAATTTAAACATACTTTCACTTTTTTTTTTTTTTCAAAAAGAAATCATTTTTTTCTCGGTAGGAAAAAAATCTTCTAAGATTGTCATTTTTATTTATTTGTATTTCAATAAAAAAATGACAATTGACACAAAATCTCTGTTTTAGACCCCATTCACACTTGTGCGACCTGAAAGTCGCGTGAGTCTGCTGCGATTTTGACATGACTTAGTCGAGACTTCGACACGACTTGAAGCAATGCCTGTGTCATCTTGAGGTCTATGGACCTCAAGTTGCATCAAAGTCGGACCAGAGTAGTGCAGGGACTACTTTGAAGTCGCACCGATATGAACGGTACTCCTTGGAAATCATGACTTGCCATGCGACTTTGCAGTCCCAGGTTGCAGGACAAGTCGCACAAGTGTGAATGGAGCCTTATGCCACGTACACACGACCGGACTTTCCAGCAGACTAGGCCCAAGGGGATCAGTCCGTCGGACAATCCGATCGTGTGTGGGCTAAGCCGATAATTTTTTGTTATAAAAATCAGACAGACTTAGAAATAGAACATGTTTCAAATCTGTCCGACGGACTCAATTTCTATCGGGAAAACCGTTCTTCTGTATGCTGGTCCGACGGAACCAAATACGACGCAAAATCATTCGAATCGTACGAATCCGAATAACGAATTGTAACGAATCGTCCGAATCCTACGAATCCGATTAACGAATCATTCTAATCGAACGAATCCGAAAAACAACAAAAATCTGAAAAAAAATAATTATAAACAACGAATGTACTAATAAAGAAAATCCGAAAAACGAAAACTAACGAAAAAATTCGTACATTCGTAACTTTTTTTTTGTTGAATTGGTAATTTTCCGTGTCCCTTACAATGGTGCTGCTAAATGTGCTTCGAATGGATTGAACAAAAAAATTTGTACATTCATAACTTTTTTTTTTTTTTTTCGAATTTTAATTTTCCGTGTCTCTATTGAACCAAAAAATTCGTACATTCGTAACTTTTTTTTTTCGATTCGTAACTTTTTTTTTTTTTTAGATTTGTAATTTTCCGTGTCTCTATTGAACCAAAAAATTCGTACATTCGTAACTTTTTTTTCGATTCGTAACTTTTTTTTCGATTCGTAACTTTTTTTTTTTCGATTCGTAACTTTTTAAAATTTTTTTTTTCGATTTTGTAATTTTCCGTGTCTCTATTGAACCCAAAAATTCGTACATTAATAACTTTTTTTTCAAATCGTAACTTTTTTTTTCGATTCGTAAATTATTAAAATGTAATAATAGCATACACATTACATCAAATTATGAATTATGCTCCGATTACGAATCTACGAATGTTACGAATGTACGAATAAAAAATACGAATGCGTCCGAAAATTAAACTAACGAAAAAACGAATCCATGAAAAAATAACTCTTACGAATGTACGAATAGTTACGAATACGAACAACGACGACTTACGAATGTACGAATCGTTACGAATCAACGGAAACGAAAAAACCGAAACGAAAAAAAACAAATTTTTTTGTTGTGCACATGTCTACTTTCGAACGGACTTTAGTGTGTGGGCAAGTCCGTTCGTTCGGAAGTCTGTCGTAACTCCGCTTTAGTGTGGATTATAGCGACTCGACTTCAAGAAATGTGCAAACTTCGTACCGAGAATACTCATCCCCTATAATTAGATAATTATGTGTCCTAAAACTGATATCATCCACACCATGTGACCAGTTGTGGGTCACACAATTAATTATGGCCGGCAATGTTTTTTATCCACTTAATTAGAAATGACGATAGAATTAATTAACATTCACGAGGCATGGAGACAAATCTCTTTGACTAATGGAACATTTAGGAAAATCACTTTGTGAACCGTCCTTAAATCTGACCTCCGGCCTTCCCTTCAGGTTTCACGGTTGTACCGGCTCTGAAATGGCTTACTCTGATTTCACCGCACACTGAATTAGAAGCTGAAGCAAGTCGTTCAGCATTTAGCCCTTTTCTTCCCCAGTCTGACTTTCCCCAGCCCACCGCTTTCAGTCATTGGATTTCAGTTCCTTCAATCATGGAGGCTCAGCATCACATTTGGGCATTACCTAGGATGGTCTCTATGCAGATACAGTGGCGGCTGGTGGTCAAAATTTTTTGGGGGGCGCAAACATACGAAAAAATACTGAAACCCCCCCCGCCCATCAATTGCAGCCTCACTGTGCCCATCAAATGCAGCCACTGTGCCCATCATATGCAGCCAAGTGTGCCCATCATATGCAGCCACTTGTGCCCATCATATGCAGCCATCTTTGATCATCATATGCAGCCACTTGTGCCCAGAAAACACAGCCACTTGTGCCCATCAAAACGCAGCCACTTGTGCCCATCAAAACGCAGCCACTTGTGCTCATCAAATGCAGCCACTGTGCCCATAATATGCAGCCACTTGTGCCCATCAAATGCAGCCACTTGTTCCCATCATATGCAGCCACTGGTGCTCATCATATGCAGCCACTTGTGCCCAGAAAACGCAGCCACTTGTGCCCATCAAAATGCAGCCACTTGTGCCATCAAAACGCAGCCACTTGTGCTCATCAAACCCAGTCACTGTGCCCATCAAATGCAGCCACTGTGCCCATAATATGCAGCCACTTGTGCCCATCATATGCAGCTACTTGTTCCCATCATATGCAGCCACTTGTGCTCATCATATGCAGCCACTTGTGCCCAGAAAACGCAGCAACTTGTGCCCAAAAAAGCAGCCACTTGTGCCCATTAAAACGCAGCCACTTGTGTTAATCAAATGCAGCCACTGTGCCCATAATATGGAGCCACTTGTGCCCATCATATGCAACCACTGTGTCCGCCCCCCTCCTCCCACTCGCAGGGTTTGCGGTAGGAGGAGAACCGGGAGAAAGCAGAATAACGGATGCCACTAAATGCCACTTTACAGGCATACCATAGACACCCCCCCCCCAGGCACAATAGTTAAAGGAATATTTCATTTTAATTGTTTCACTTTAAGCATTAAAAAAAAAAAATCACTGCTCCCGAAAAAAACGGCCGTTTAAAAAAAAAAAAAAATTGCATTGATACATGTCCCCTGGGGCAGGACCCGGGTCCCCAAACACTTTTTTATGACAATAACTTGCATATTAGCCTTTAAAATTAGCACTTTTGAGTTTTCATGTACGATGTTGCAGCGCGATGTCGCCGGCTCTAGGTCAGGAATTAATAGAGGCCGGCACCGTTATTTGCTAAATTATCATATTTGACTCCACGGATGTCGGGCAGCTGTAAATTTAAAGGTACATGACAGTTTTTCCTTGATGAATTTCCCATAAAACAATATTTCAGACCTCGCAGAAATATTTATGAAGCCCAATAATTCAGCCGCAATAAATATTTAAATGTAGGAAGTGACATTCTACCCCATCATTATTCGGAACAGGCTCGCCAGCTATGCCGCATTTTCCAGAAAAAAATAAAAAGATCTAAATTAAGATTCCTGCTCTAATTAAGAAGAAGAAGAAGAATGTAAGTTTGAAATGAATCATTACGTTTTTTGGGTTTGATTTTAACACTTTCACCTTCTTTCCTTGCAACGAGAGACTGACACTAAGGCCCCTTTCACACTGGGGCGTTTTTCATGCGGTGCAGCGCTAAAAATAGCGCCTGTTCACCGCATGAAAAAATCCGGCCCCTTTAACTCCAGTGTGAAAGCCGGCGGGCTTTCACACTGGGGCGGTGCGCTAGCAGGATGACAAAAAAAGTCCTGCTAGCAGCATCTTTGGAGCGGGATAGGAGCGGTGTGTTCACCGCTCCTATACCGCTCCTTCCCATTGATTACAATGGGAGACCGCGGTAAAACCGCGGCAATACCGCGGCTACGGCGGCGCTCTGCGGGGGGTGTTTAACCCTTTTTCGGCCGCTCGCGGGGGGTAAAACCGCACCGCGAGCGGCCGAAAACCGCGGTGAAAACGACGGTAAAGCAGCGCTAAATATAGCGCTGCTTTACCGTCACCGCGGATCACCGCCCCAGTGTGAAAGGGGCCTAATACCGAAATTCCTGTGCCCCTCACCCTCACAAATTATGGAGTCTACAACTTGTATTTGTGGGAGAGTTTCTTATTTTGGTAATAAAGACAGTTTGTGATAGTTTTGCTTAATTAAAGTGGACTTTTCAGTAACTGTATTACAAGGCTGTGTAAATAAATTCCTGATGTTCCAAAATACAGCAGCGGTCATTTTCTTCAAAGAAAAAAGCTCCACTGAAAAGCCACCCCTGAGCTCCAATCCTTTTCCTGAGCAGTTATGATGTCATCAGTCTGCTGTAGGCAGGAAGAAAACCAACATTTTAGTTTTATATTTGGATAGAGCAGAGGAGGGTTGTTTATTTTTTGCTGTCTTTGGGAAATGTCACTTCCTGTCCCAGAGATACAATAGGAAGTTAGAGAAAATCTCCACTTTAAAACCAAACATTTTCTGACACTTTTTGTTTACATTCGGGTTTCCCCAATACCACTTTTTTAAGAAAAGTACAAGTACCAAGACTTTTTTTTAATGTCATGTGACAGTAGCACTGATAGGTGGCACTGACTGATGAGCACTGAAATGCACTGACTGAGCACTGATATGCAGCACTGATGAGCACTGATAGGTGGCACTGACTGATGGGCACTGATAGGTAGGTGGCACTGATATGCAGCACTGATAGGTGGCACTGACTGATGGGCACTAATATGCAGCACTGATGAGCACTGATGGCTGGCACTGATAGGTACTGGCACTGATAGGTGGCACTGACTGATATGCACTGATGAGCACTGATAGGTGGAACTGACTGATATGCACTGATGAGCACTGATAGGTGGCACTGACTGATATGCACTGATGAGCACTGATAGGTGGCGCTGACTGATGGGCACTGAAATGCACTGACTGAGCACTGATATGCAGCACTGATGAGCACTGATAGGTGGCACTGACTGATGGGCACTGATAGGTAGGTGACACTGATATGCAGCACTGATAGGTGGCACTGACTGATGGGCACTAATATGCAGCACTGATGAGCACTGATGGCTGGCACTGATAGGTACTGGCACTGATAGGTGGCACTGACTGATATGCACTGATGAGCACTGATAGGTGGAACTGACTGATATGCACTGATGAGCACTGATAGGTGGCACTGACTGATATGCACTGATGAGCACTGATAGGTGGCACTGACTGATGGGCACTAATATGCACTGATGAGCACGGATAGGTGGCACTGACTGATGGGCACTGATATGCACTGATGAGTACTGATAGGTGGCACTGACTGATGGGCACTGATAGGTGGTACCGACTGATGGACACTGATATGCAGCACTGATGGCTGGCACTGATAGGTACTGGCACTGATAGGTGGCACTGACTGATATGCACTGATGAGCACTGATAGGTGGCACTGACTGATGGGCACTGATATGCACTGATGAGTACTGATAGGTGGCACTGACTGATATCCACTGATGAGCACTGATAGGTGGCACTGACTGATGGGCACTGATATGCACTGATGAGTACTGATAGGTGGCACTGACTGATGGGCACTGATAGGTAGGTGGCACTGATATGCAGTACTGATGAGCACTGATGGCTGGCACTGATATGCAGAACTGATAGGTGGCACAAACTGATGGACACTGATATGCAGCACTGATTGCTGGCACTGATAGGTGGCACTTATAGGTGGCACTGATGGGTGGCACTTATGGGAACTGACAGGGCATCCATCAGAAACTGGTGGCCCCCTTACACAGCTTTAGGCCTGCCCCCCCCCCCAAGCCTGATCACCACCAACATTCCCCAGGGCTTGCCCATGGGCCATCCTACTGAATCCACACACCGGCCACCTCACCTTTACGCACTCAGCCCTCCCCCCGCAATCCTGTATATATGTCAGCGCCCACACCTGTATATATGTCAGCGCCCCCCCCCCACCCCCCCCACACACACCTGTATATATATCAGCGCCCCCCCACACACCTGTATATATGTCAGCCCCCCCCCCCACACACCTGTATATATGTCAGCCCCCCCCACCACCACACACACCTGTATATATATCAGCCCCCCCCCCCACACACACCTGTATATATGTCAGCCCCCCCCCCACACACCTGTATATATGTCAGCCCCCCCCCACACACCTGTATATATGTCAGCCCCCCCCACACAACTGTATATATGTCAGCCCCCCCACACACCTGTATATATGTCAGCCCCCCCCCACACACACCTGTATATATGTCAGCGCCCCCCACCCCCCCACACACATCTGTATAAATGTCAGCCCCCCCCCACACACACCTGTATATATGTCAGCGCCCCCACCCCTCCACACACACCTGTATATATGTCAGCGTCCCCACCCCCCCACACACCTGTATATATGTCAGCCCCGCCACACCTGTATATATGTCAGCCCCCCCCCACACCTGTATATATGCCAGCCCCCACATACACAAACCTGTAAACACACAAGGCTCTGGCCCCTCCCTGTACACAAACAGCCCCCCTCCCTTTCCCTCACAGCCCCTTCTTGTAAAGAAGGTTTTCCTACCTGGTCCCCGCCCATTTTCACAAAGCTGACATGTTGCTGAGAAGCACAGTACAGATCTGAGATCACACGAGGGGTGCACATACACATAGTAGCCAGAGGTGGCAGTAAAGAGGTCGATGTCTGAGCTCAGTGACACGAGAACAGAAGAAGCTGTGAGATTGTTTCTGTAATGCACAACACGGCCCCCCTCCACCCGTCCTGCCTTCTTCTGGCCCGGGGCGGGCCCCTCGGGCCCTGGGGCCCCTTACAGTTGTGACGGCTGTACCCCCCTGATGGTGGCGCTGGGCCCTGATAGGTGGTACTGATGGGTGGCGCTTATGAGGATTTTGCAACTCGAGTATATGCAACCCTCAAACATTATATATATATATATATATATATATATATATATTTTTAAAGGAGAGGCCCTTGAGAATGGTGGGTGTTGCATTTTCTTATGTCACACAGTATTTGCGCAGCAATTTTTCAAATGCATTTTTTATTTATTTTTTTAAATACACTTTTTTGGAATTTTAATGCACAAAAACACAACTTTTATTGTTATCACAAGGAAAATAAATATACCCTGTGATAGCAATAGGCAGTGACAGGTCCTCCTGTTCATTTATCTTCAGTGCAAGGCCTATTCACACTGTATGGACCAGAGAATAGGTGTGAATTAGCACTTCATTTTATTTTTTATTTTTTTTTACAGTTTTTTTAAGTAATTTTTATTAAAAAGAAATTCTCAAAACATTTTTACAATTTTTTTAAAATACTTTTTTTTTTACAATTGAAATTATTATTTTTTTTTACAATTTATTACTTTTTACATTTTTTAATATTTTTTTCACATTTTTTTTTTTTTTTACAATACTGTTGGATGGGCAGTGTTAATGGGCCTCATATCTCACCAAAGCCCATCCAACAGTGTTGTAAAAAAAATTGAAAATAATTATTTTTTACAATTTATTACTTTTTAAATTTTTTATTGTTTTTTTCACATTTTTTTTTTAACAATACTGTTGGATGGGCAGTGTTAATGGGCCTCATATCTCACCAATGCCCATCCAACAGTGTTGTAAAAAAAAATCTAAATAATTATTTTTTACAATTTATTACTTTTTAAATTTTTTAATAGTTTTTTCACATTTTTTTTAACAATACTGTTGGATGGGCAGTGTTAATGGGCCTCATATCTCACCAAAGCCCATCCAACAGTGTTGTAAAAAAAATTTAAAATAATTATTTTTTACAATTTATTACTTTTTAAATTTTTTAATAGTTTTTTCACATTTTTTTTAACAATACTGTTGGATGGGCAGTGTTAATGGGCCTCATATCTCACCAAAGCCCCATCCAACAGTGTTGTAAAAAAAATTGAAAATAATTATTTTTTACAATTTATTACTTTTTTCATTTTTTAATAGTTTTTTCACATTGTTTTTTTTTTTTTACAATACTGTTGAAGGGGCAGTGTTAATGGGCCTCATATCTCACCAAAGCCCATCCAACAGTGTTTAAAAAAATGTGAATAAAGCATTTCTAAAAAATGTAAAAAGTAATAAATTGTAAAAAAAATGTTTTTTTTTAAATTTAAGAAAAAAAGGAATTTTAAAATTAAAAAAAAAAAATGTTTTGAAAAAATATATATATACAAATAATAAAAAAAAACTGCAAAAAAATAATTAAAAAAATTAAGAGCTTATTCACACGTATTCTCTGGTCCAAAACACGGGGGTTGATTTACTAAAGGCAGATCCACTTTCTGCAAGTGCACTTGGAAGTGCAGTCGCTTTAGATCTGAGGGGAAGATCTGAAATGAGGGGAAGCTCTGCTGATTTTATCATCCAATCTCGTGCAAGCAAAAATGCATTTTTTTTTATTTTCCTTGCATGTCCCCCTCGCATCTACAGTGACTGTACTTCCAATTGCACTTGTAGTGCAAAGTGGATTTGCCTTTAGTAAATAACCCCCACAGTGTTGTAAAAAAAAAATGTGAATAAAACATTTCTAAAAAATCTAAAAAGTAATAAATTGTAAAAAAAAAAATTTTTGAAATTGAAAAAAAATGTCATTTTTAAAAAAAATTTGAAAAAAATAAAATAAAAAAACTGCTACATTTTTTTTAAATAAATTAAGAGCTAATTCACACGTATTCTCTGGTTGCAAAAAAAAAATGTGAATAAAACATTTCTGAAAAATGTAAAAAGTAATAAATAGTAAAAAAAAAATTAATTAAAAAAAAAGTTATTTTAACATTTTTAAAAATGTTTTGAAAAAAATTAAAATAATAAAAAAAATTGCAAAAAAATAATTTAAAAATTTAAGAGCAAATTCACACGTATTCTCTGGCCCATACAGTGTAAATGAGCTGTTTAGCAGTTTTTTTTCTGAAAAATTTAAAAAGTAATAAATAGTAAAAAAAATAAATTAAATTAAATTAAAAAAAAAGTAATTTTAACATTTTTAAAAATGTTTTGAAAAAAATTAAAATAATAAAAAAAACTGCAAAAAAATAATTAAAAAATTTAAGAGCAAATTCACACGTATTCTCTGGCCCATACAGTGTAAATGAGCCGTTTAGCCGTTTTTTTTTCTGAAAATTTTAAAAAGTAATAAATAGTAAAAAAAATAAATTAAATTAAATTTTAAAAAGTAATTTTAACATTTTTTAAAAATGTTTTGAAAAAAATTTAAATAATAAAAAAAAACTGCAAAAAAATAATTTAAAAATTTAAGAGCAAATTCACACGTATTCTCTGGTCCATACAGTGTAAATGAGCTGTTTAGCAGTTTTTTTCTGAAAAATTTAAAAAGTAATAAATAGTAAAAAAAATAAATTAAATTAAATAAAAAAAAAAGTAATTTTAACATTTTTTAAAAATGTTTTGAAAAAAATTTAAATAATAAAAAAAAACTGCAAAAAAATAATTAACAAAATTAAGAGCAAATTCACACGTATTCTCTGGCCCATACAGTGTAAATGAGCTGTTTAGCCGTTTTTTTTCTGAAAATTTTAAAAAGTAATAAATAGTAAAAAAAATAATTAAATTAAATTTTAAAAAGTAATTTTAACATTTTTTAAAAATGTTTTGAAAAAAGTTTAAATAATAAAAAAAACTGCAAAAAAATTATTAAAAAATTTAAGAGCAAATTCGCACATATTCTCTGGCCCATACAGTGTAAATTAGCTGTTTAGCATTTTTTTTTCTGAAAAATGTAAAAAGTAATAAATAGTAAAAAAAAAATAATACAATTAAATAAAAAAAAGTAATTTTAAAATTTTTAAAAATGTTTTGAAAAAAATTAAAATAATAAAAAAAACTGCAAAAAAATAATTAAAAAGTGTAAGAGCAAATTCACACGTATTCTCTGGCCCATACAGTGTAAATGAGCTGTTTAGCATTTTTTTTTCTGAAAAATTTAAAAAGTAATAAATAGTAAAAAAAATAAATAAAATTAAATTAAAAAAAAGTAATTTTAACATTTTTAAAAATGTTTTGAAAAAAATTAAAATAATAAAAAAAAATGCAAAAAAATAATTAAAAAATTTAAGAGCAAATTCACACGTTTTTTCTGGCCCATACAGTGTAAATGAGCTGTTTAGCATTTTTTTTTTCTGAAAAATTTTAAAAGTAATAAATAGTAAAAAAAAAAAAAAAATTAAATAAAAAAAAAAGTAATTTTAACATTTTTAAAAATGTTTTGAAAAAAATTAAAATAATAAAAAAAAACTGCAAAAAAATAATTAAAAAATTTAAGAGCAAATTCACACGTATTCTCTGGCCCATACAGTGTAAATGAGCTGTTTAGCAGTTTGAACGGCGGGAGCTTTCTGTTACTTCATGAGGATGTAGCGGCTGTATAAACACAGCCGCAGGTCCTAATTTGATAGGTGTGGGTGAGCGGGCCCGAGGGCACACTGTCAGTGTTTGAAGGCCATATACACCTGCATCCGCACGCCTGTCAAATGAGGACCTGAGGCTGTGTTCATACAGAGCTGCTGCATTCCCATAGCATAGTATAGGCTGCCTGTACAACCTGAGGCTGTGTTCATACAGCTGCTGCATTCCCATAGCATAGTATAGGCTGCCTGTACACAGCAATAGCCACATAAAAAGAAAAAAAAAGGAAAAAAAAAATACAGATGCTCAATGTACTCACAGAACTTTTTATTAACTATTGTTTTGCTATGTTCTGGGGGGGGCTGTCAGGTAGACTGTATGGGGCCCCATGATTTCTAACAGCAGCTCTGGCAAAAACTATTAAATTATTATTATTATTTTTTTTTTTGTTACATTTGTTGCTGAGCTGCACCTGCTGCTTTCTTGATTATTGATTAGCGGCGCGCTCTTCTTTGCCGTTTGTTGTCAGCTCCTGTGTACAGCCGTGGCCCCCGGGGGTGTCTTCTCTAAAGCTGCCAACAGTCCGGCTCTCTCACCGCTTTCCCTCTTTTTATTCGCCAATTTAATTTTTTATGCTTCTTGAACATCTTACCGTCCACCTTCAGGACTTCCGCAGAGCGCAATGAATCATTTCAGTCCTCAACGCAGCGCTTGTGATTCTACATCTGTCTATAAAAAGAGTCTTTGAAAGCGGATTTGGTTTCAGTCCCCCCGATATTTGTTTATGTTGAACGTTTCCAGACGGGGATTGTCTTTAAAACGGGTTCTCGGAGCACCTTGATGGATTGATGGGGGGCGCTAATTAAATCTCATTTTTACCACTGGGCCCGACTGAGGAGACCGAGCGGAATTTTGAGCTGGTGCCTCGTAATTTGTAATTTGCCAGTCACATCTGTGCAAAGAGCCCTTTCTTGGCCCTCGCAAGACGTATAGTTGGAGAATTTTGCTTTTTAACCACCTCAGTACAGGGCATTTTCACCCCCTTCCTGCCCAGGCCATTTTTCAGCTTTCAGCGCTGCCGCACTTTGAATGACAATTGCGCGGTCATACAACACTGTACACAGATGAAATTGTTATCATTTTGTCCCCACAAATAGAGCTTTCTTTTGGTGGTATTTGATCACCTCTGCGGTTTTTATTTTTTGCGCTAAAAACAAAAGAAGAGGGACAAGTTTAAAAAAACATATATATATTTTTAACTTTTTGCTATACTAAATATGCCCAAAAATATATAAAAAAAACATTTTTTTCCTCAGTTTAGGCCGATACGTATTCTTCTACATATTTTTGGTTAAAAAAAAAACGCAATAAGCGTATATTGATTGGTTTGCACAAAAGTTATAGCGCCTACAAAATAGAGGATAGATTTATAGCATTTTTATTTTTTTAACTAGTAATGGCGGTGATCTGCGATTTTTATCGCGACTGCGATATTGTGGCGGACATATCGGACACTTTTTTGGGACCATTTACATTTATACAGCAATCCGTGCTATAAAAATGCATTGATTACTGTATAAATGTGACTGGCAGGGAAGGGGTTAACACTAGGGGGCGCTGCAGGGGTTAACATGTTCCCTGGGAGTGATTCTAACTGTGGGGGGAGGGGACTCACAAGGGGAGGCGACCAATCGGTGTTTTTTTTCTGTACAGAGAACACACCATCAGTCTCCTTCTCTGACAGGACCGTGGATCTGTGTGTTTACATAGACAGATCCACAGTCCTGCTGTGTTACCGGGCAATCGCGGGTGCCCGGCGGACATCGCGACCACCGGGCACGCGCATCGGGTGCCCAGTGACACGGCGCGTGCGGAGGGCCAGGAAGGGGAGGGCGTCATATGATGCCCTCCTGCCACAAGAGCTGCGCCGCCTGGCCGTCAATTGACAGCCGACGGTTGCAAGGCAGTTAATGAAGTTTCAAATCATAAAGTAGATGTAAAAATCTACTTTATAAAAATCATTAAAAAAAAACCATAAAAAAAATACATTAAAAATCCCGTATATGCATTAAACAGGGGATTAATTCCAGAGATAAAACGATAATTCTCCCGCTCTACAAGACTCTGGTCCGGCTGCACCTGGAGTATGCTGTCCAGTTCTGGGCACCAGTCCTCAGGAAGGATGTACTGGAAATGGAGCGAGTACAAAGAAGGGCAACAAAGCTAATAAAGGGTCTGGAGGATATTAGTTATGAAGAAAGGTTGTGAGCGCTGAACTTATTCTCTCTGGAGAAGAGACGCTTGAGAGGGGATATGATTTTAACCCCTTGCCTACCGGGTACGAACACCTCCTTCCTGCCCAGGCCATTTTTCAGCTTTCAGCGCTGTCGCATTTTGAATGACAATTGCGCGGTCATGCAACGCTGTACCCAAATAAAAAAATTTTCCCCATAGATAGAGCTTTATTTTGGTGCTATTTGATCACCTCTGCGGTTTTTATTTCTTGCGCTATAAACAAAAGAAGAGCAACAAATTTGTTTTTTTAAACAAATTTTTTCCCCAGTTTAGGCCGATACGTATTCTTCTACATATTTTTGGTAAAAAAAAATCGCAATAAGCGTATATTGATTGGTTTGCGCAAAAGTTATAGCGTCTACAAAATAGGGGATAGATTTATAGCATTTTTATTATTATTTTTTTTTTTACTAGTAATGGCGGCGATCAGCGATTTTTATCATGACTGCGACATTGCGGCGGACATATCGGACACTTTTAACACATTTTCGGGACCATTCACATTTATACAGCGATCCGTGCTATAGAAATGCATTGATTACTGTATAAATGTGACTGGCAGGGAAGGGGTTAACACTAGGGGGCGCTGCAGGGGTTAATGTGTTCCCTATGTTAGTGATTCTAACTGTGGGGGGAGGGGACTGATTGGGGGAGGGGACCGATCGGTGTCCCTATGTACAAGGGACACACCATCGGTCTCCTCTCCTCTGACAGGACGTGGATCGGTGTGTTTACATACACAGATCCACGTCCTGCTCAGTTACTGGGCAATCGCGGGTGCCCAGCGGACATCGCGGCCACCGGGCACGCACATTGGCTCCCCAGCTACGCGGCGAGCACGCGCGCGCGCCTCCCGCGGCGCGCGCGCCCCCTAGTGGCCAAAATATAGACGCCGTCATATGACGGCGTCCCGCCACAAGAGCCGCACCGCTCCGCCGTCATTTGACAGTGGGCGGTCGGCTAGAGGTTAATATACAAATACCGCACTGGTGACCCCACAATAGGGAGAAAACTTTTTTGTGGAAAGGAGTTTAACAAGACACGTGGCCACTCGTTAAAATTAGAAGAAACGAGGTTTAACCTTAAACTACGTAGAGGGTTCTTTACTGTAAGAGCGGCGAGGATGTGGAATTCCCTTTCACAGGCGGTGGTCTCAGCGGGGGAGCATCGATAGTTTCAAGAAACTATTATATGAACACCTGAACGACATACAGGGATATACAATGTAATCAATTTTAAAAGTTTCAAAAGTCATTTTTAATCTTTTGAAATCTGCTAATTTTTACTATCCAATTCCCCCCTGAACACCACCCTATGGGGCAGAGTAATTTTTACCTTTGTAATTACTGAAGATCACAAAGTAAGACATATATAAAGGAAAATTTATTATCAAATACTTACCGTAATTTTCCTTTCCTGATGGACTCCATGGCAGCCTACGTGTGGGTTAACCCCGCCTCCTCTCCAATGCTATAGGACCCCATTACCATAAAAGAGTACTCACCACTCCATGCTGTGTTCCGTAACTAGCCTACTCATATGACTCATGGGTGGGAACTCCGTCTGCCATGGAGTCCATCAGGAAAGGAAAATTACGGTAAGTATTTGATAATAAATTTTCCTTTTTCCTGACAGACTCCATGGCAGCCTACGTGTGGGAAATAACTAGCCGACCACACGGGTGGGTATGCTTTAAACAGAAAATATTTAATTTGGTCTATCAGCCGATAGAATTTTCACACCAAAATTAACAGAGGATAAAGAAGCAGGTTCAACGCAATAGTGTGACATAAAAGTATTAATAGAAGCCCAAGAAGCTGCCTTGCAAATTGTCTCAGGAGCCACGTGTCGGGCCGCTGCCCATGAAGTAGCCATTCCTCTAGTCGAATGCGCCGTCACCGCCACAGGAGGAGCCAAGCCCTTAGCCCTATAAGCCTGCTGTATCGTTCTCACAATCCAAGCTGCAAGAGTCCTAGTTGAAGCTTTGTTCCCCTTGTTTTTGCCGGAGTGCAATATGAAAAGATGATCTGACCGCCTGAAGGCGGAGGTAATGTGAAGTTATTCTCTCAGTGCTTCCCCGACATCCAAAGGATGAATGTCATCAGATCCTGGCGATCTAAAGGTAGGTAGAACAATTTCCTGATTCTGATGGAATACCGAGGTTACCTTAGGATTGGATCCCAACATAGGAATGAGAACCACTCGGTCCGGAAAGAAAGTTAAAAAGGGTTCTTCAAAGCCCAGCGACCCGATTTCTGATACCCTCTTGGCGGAGGTGACTGCCACCAGAAAGGCAACTTTTTCCGAAAAGTCTTTAACGGAAAGCGGGGATGGCCCCGTCATACTCAGCCCAGAAATATAATCCAGGACCAGGGGAAGATCCCACTTAGGGAATCTCGGCTTCCTTTGGGGCTTGAGTCTTGAGGCCCCCCTGAAAAATTGACGAACCAACGGATGGATTGCCCAGGAGGTACCGGAGAAGGCTGACAAAGCTGAAACTTGCACCCTGAGAGAACCTACGGATAAGGGAAGGTCAAGGCCAGTCTGTAGGAAACCGAGGATATCTTGGACACCTGGATGTTCGAAGGACCTCTCCGTAGATACACAAAAACTCACAAATCTGGACCAGATCCTGCCATATACCTTATTCGTACTTGATCTTCTGGAACTCAATAAGGTGGAAATCACACTAGAAGCGCATCCGATGGATTCTAGCCTCTTCCTTTCAAGAACCAGACCATCAGTTTCAGTATTGCTGGACATGGGTGCAGTACCGCCCCCTGAGACAGAAGGTCCGTCCTGAGCGGAAGAGATACCGGCTCCCGTATACTCAGCTGAACTAGCAGAGGGAACCAAGGCCTGTTGGGCCAGTAAGGAGCGATCATCACTACCTCCACCGTCTCCATCTGGAGCCTCTGAAGAAACCTGAGAATCAGGGGAAGCGGCGGGAAGGCATAGGCCTTCCTGAATTTCCATTGGTCTGTCAATGCGTCTGTCCCCAGAGCTTGGCTGCAGCGGTTCCGCGTGTAGAACCTGTCTAATTTGAAGTTGCACGGGGAGGCAAAAAGGTCTACCTCTGGATCGACACCCAGCGACAGGATCCACTCGAAGGACTGAATATGGAGGGACCACTCGTTGTTGTCCAACTGAGTGCGTGATAGAAAGTCCGCTTGCGTGTTCTGCACCCCTGGGAGAAAAACCGCGGAAATATTCACCAAGTTCTTCTGTGCCCATGACAGAATGGGTTCCACTTCCCGGAGAAGGGTAGAGCTCCTGGTGCCCCCTTGTCTCTTCACATAGGAGACCGCTGTGGTGTTGTCCATTCGCAACAGTACCGACTTCCCCTTCAAGATCTGGGAGAAGTGCTGGAGAGCGCACCAAGCTGCCCGAAGTTCCAGAATGTTTGATCCCAGGACAGGAAGACCTCTGTCCCACTTGCCCTGTGCAAGATCCGACCCGCAAAGGGCCCCCCAGCCGGTCCCGCTGGCATCGGTTGTCACCGTTACCCAAGAGATGGGAGCTATCGAGTGACAGTTCAGGAGATTCTTGTGTTGGAGCCACCAGAAGAGACTGTTCCTCATTGTTGATGTTATTCGTATCTTTTGGCTTTTGCTTCCCGACTTCCATTGCTTCAGAAAACCCGACTGAAACGGGCGTAGTCTCCACAGGGCCCACTTGACCATGGGTGTCGTGGAGACCATTGTCCCTACAATTTTGAGACACTGCGAGGCTCTCAGGTATTGTGTATGAAGGGCTTGAGAAACCCTTTCCCGGATGACCGGAATCTTTTCCACCGGTAACGAGATTGTACTTCGCACGGTGTCGAACTGGGCACCCAGATAAATTAGCCGTTGGGTTGGTACTAGCTGGCTTTTTTCCATGTTTAGAAGCCAACCGAAGCTGGTTAACGTGGACATCACCTGCTTGAGATGAACTAACAGCTGCTCTTTGCTTTGCGACAGGACCAGCAGATCGTCTAAATAATGATACAGTCTTACCCCTTTCAGCCTGATCAGGGCCACCACTGCCAAGAGCACCTTTGAAAAGACTCGAGGGGAGGTCGTCAACCCGAAGGGGAGGCAGATAAACTGTAGATGGTCTTGATCGACATGAAATCTTAGAAACTTTTGGCAGCTTTCCTCTATTGGAACATGAAAATAAGCGTCCTTTAGGTCGATCGAGACCATCCAATCTCCTGGTTGGATGGCTTGTTGTATAGTTAGAAGAGTCTCCATCTTGAATTTCCCGTATTGTATATACCGATTTAAGTATGTCAGATCTATCACTGGTCGCCATGATCCGCTTTTCTTCTGTACTAAGAAGAGGGGAGAGTAGACCCCTTGAAAACGCTCTTCTTCTGGCACCCGGACCACCGCCCCCTGGGCTTTTAACAGCTCCACGTATGAGAGTAGAACTTGTCTCTGGTCCTCCGACCGAGGAAGTTGGGTAGACACGAACCTGGGAGGGGGAATGCTGGAGAAGGTCCACCTGTGCCCTGACGAGACCGTCTTGATGACCCAATAATCCGAGACCGAGGCCACCCAGACGTGCCGGAAGAGGGATAGACGGGCCCCCACCCGACCCGCCTGGGCGGGCACGATCTCAGAAGGATTTGGGTGGCTCACGTGCACCAGACGACTGGTTCTTGGTGGACTTGCGAAAGGAACTCTGTCCCCTGTTCCAATTCCTTCTGAAGTCCCTTCCTGGTTTGTAGGAGCGTACCTCCCTCGAGCGCTCAGGGCTTCGTCTCTTGAATTGAGGCTTCTTCCGCCCGAGCAGTCTTCTGTCCTGGGGAAGGAACCCCGACTTACCGCCTGTCGCCCGCGTTATGGCATCATCCAACTTGTTACCGAATAACGTAGATCCCTCGAAGGGGATTTTGCACCAGGCTTGTTTGGAAACAGGATCGGCAAGCCAAGGACGTAGCCATAAGGCGCGCTTAGCCGTGACCGATGACAGCATAATGCGTGCCAACAGACGAATTAAGTCGATGGAAGCCTCCCCCAGAAAAACTGCTGCGAGTTTTAGTTCTGCTGCTGCTGAACTCCTGGCCAGTTCGGCCGATACGCTATTCAGGAAGGAGTCCACATTTTCAGTCCATGCCTCCATGGCCTTGGACATAGCTGCTAGGGCTAAGACGGGCTTACAGGCCATCCCAGCCAGACCGTAGATCCTTTTGAGGTCCTGGTCGATCTTCCTCTCCAGACCATCTTTGAAGGAAACCGAGTCCTCCATCGGGAGAGTGACATGCTTGGCCAAGCGCATCAGCGCTGCATCCACCAGCGGAGCGTTCTCCAGATGCTTCACCTCTTCCGTCTTAAAGGGGTACAGCCTGGAAGTCTTGGTAGTCATGGAGGATTTCCTATCCACCCTGCTCCACTCTTCCTCTATCACATCCTTTAATTCTGTGAGTAAAGGGAAGTTTGGCCGCTCTTTACCCAGCTGCTTAAAAAACTTCTTCTGTTTGGCCGGGGGAGTAGACGCTTCTTCCCACTTGAGGGCTTCTTTAACTGCCTTAATCAGTGGTGAGACCATGGCGAAATCAAAGCCCCCGATTTCTTCATCCGGGAATTCCTCTCCCGAGGATTCACCAGAAGCCTCGTAGGGCTGGGACGTACCCGGATCGTCACGGGATTCATCAGCCTGAGGACCAGACGCCGTCGTTGACTGGCTCAACGTGTGAGGGGCCACCATGTCCTTAAGCGACTGCTGTACAACACGTTTCACCAGGGACTCCATGCGCTGGTTTTCCGTGTCTTTCTCCCCAACCGCCTTGGCAAAACACCTGTCACATAATGACTTGTCATCCGGGACTCGTGTCCTACAGCCCCAGCACGTTCTGTACTTTGGGCGTTCATCATGGCGGTGGGAGCGGTGTCTGGAGGAGGAATGAGAACTTCTCCTCTGATGATGAGACCCATGCGAGGATCCTTGCTTAGATCTAGACGATTGTTTTTGTTGTTGTTGTTGTTGTGGCCTGGCAAGGTCCCTATCCTGCGAATCTGGTCTGGAAGGGCTGAAGCAAAAACGGGGTAGGGGAGAAAAATATTGGCATCAGAAAAATGCAAATAAGCAATACAGTTGTACCTCAACCCCTCCCTTACCCGCACATACCTAGTGCGTAAGGGCTGGCCACTAAAAGGCGGTGAATTGTCCATGACCTGTGGACGACGGGCGTCACAATATGAATACTGCAGTCTGTAAGAAAAAAATACCCTAAGCAACAAACCGGCCAAAAAGAACTAGCAAAGACAATGCGTGCCAACTCTGATTTTTTTTTTTTTTTTTAACATCAAATTACTGCATGCATAAAAATATACCCGTATAAAAGCATAAGACGGTATAGTGTCATTACATTAGGGAAGAAAATAACCCCCAAAGAATATATTCACAATTTTAAAATACATGCATATACCTTTAAAAGAAACTTTTTTTTTTTTTTTTTTTCAAAAGTACACTCAGAGTAACATTAGAAACTTTTGGCAGAGCACTGACCTTGTAGTAGTTTGCCTGGGCTGGGGAACGGGCTCGCTGCTTCCACTCTCCTGAAAAACCCAGATAGGACTGCAGCAGCAGCCCAGAATTTAAATTCTCCGCCCGTGACGTCACCGCTCCTCCTCGCACACCTGTGCCGAGGGAAAATCATACTGCGCATGCGCGACCGTCAGGCCGCGCACGCGCGAACCAGGCCTCGCTTTCGCCGGAGGCTGGTGCGCATGCGCAGACCGCCGAGGCGGCCAGGAACCCGGAAATCATACGGCGAGCTGGAACGCAGGAGCGCTCCAGCCGCCATCCAGGGGGGGAGTACACTAGACACCAGGGATAATACACACAACAAACAATACTGCCATGGAGAATAACGGTGCAGACCTTGCCAGCCGCCGATGCCATCCGTCCAGCGTCCCTGCGACCACCAGCATACCGAGGCAACACCACCCCGTTCTGGGGGGAGAAGGACATCCAGCCTCAAAAGCTTACTCGCCCGCCCATGGCTGAGCACAGAGCTTTGCACCGCACAGGTATGCCTCTTCAGAAACGAAAAATCCGAAATCCTACCGGACGCGAACGAGATGTGAAGGTCCATAGGAGGAGGACAAAAAAGGAACACAGCATGGAGTGGTGAGTACTCTTTTATGGTAATGGGGTCCTATAGCATTGGAGAGGAGGCGGGGTTAACCCACACGTAGGCTGCCATGGAGTCTGTCAGGAAATATATTTTTTTTTGTGATCCAAAGACAAAAAAAAAAAAAAAAATACAGTGTTTGTTTAAGAAAAAAAAAAGTGTTGCTGTAAAAAAAAAAAACTCGTCAGGTTGCACTGACATCATATGCAGATGGAAGATCATTTCTTTAGTCTGTAGATAAAAGAAAGAGTGTAGACACAAAAGTAACACAATGTTACTTTTTATCTCCCTATCTCCTGTCTGATCAATGTTGATAAAGAATGTTACTTTGTATCTCTCTAGAGGAGGATCCAGGAGCACCACTGGGGGACCCCAGAAGAGGAGGATCTGGGCCCCTCTGTGCAAAAACCTTGCACAGAGGAGGCAAGTATGACATGTTTGTTATTTAACCACTTCAATACCCGCCCATAGTCATATGACGCCCACAAGGTGGATCTCCCATCCCGGGTGGGCGTCATATGACGTCCTCCCATTCCCTGCCGTCTAGGCGGCGCGAGCGTCGATTGGGACCCGGTGCGCGTGCCCGGGGGCCGCGATGTCCGCCGTGCACCCGCGATTGCCCAGGAACACAGCAGGACCTCGGAGCTGTGTGTGTAAACACACAGCTCCTCGTCCTGTCAGTGGAGAGGAGACCGATGATGTGTTCCCAGTACAGAGGAACACCGATCGGTCTCCTCCCCTTGTGAGTCCCCTCCCCCCACAGTTAGAATCACTCGCAGGGAACATACATTAACCCCTGCAGCGCCCCCTAGTGTTAACCCCTTCCCTGCCAGTCACATTTACACAGTAATCAGTGCAGTTGTATAGCAACGATCGCTGTGTAAATGTGAATGGTCCCAAAAATGTGTCAAAAGAGTCCAAAGTGTCCGCCGCAATGTCGCAGTCACGAAAAAAATCGCAGATCTCTGCCGTCACTAGTAAAAAAGAAAAATGCAATAAATCTATCCCCTATTTTGTAGACGCTATAACTTTTGCGCAAACAGATCAATATACGCTTATTGGGATTTTTTTTTTTTACCAGAAATATGTAGAAGAATACATATCGGCCTAAACTGAGGAAAAAAATGTATTTATTTTTTAAAAAGTAAAAAATATTGTGTTTTTTTCAAAATTGTTGCTCTTCTTTTGTTTATAGCGCAAAAAATAAAAACCGCAGAGGTGATCAAATACCACCAAAAGAAAGCTCTATTTGTGGGAAAAAAAGGACGTCAATTTTGTTTTTGTGCAACGTGGCACGACCGCGCAATTGTCAGTTAAAGCGACGCAGTGCCGAATCGCCAAAAAGTGTTCTGGTAAGGAAGGGGGGTAAAATCCTTCAGGGCTGAAGTGGTTAAAAAATAAAAGAAAACAACCTTTACAACCCCTTTAAAATAACCTCTGAAAATTTAAATAAAGATATATTTAAGAAAAAAAAAATCCCTGATGATCCTGCCAAGAAGGAACTTGCTCGGGCACTTCCTTTTATAGGGTGATAAAGGCCTCCCAATTATGCTTCGTCGCACTCACTCCCTACCACGATCCCCTGATGGAAAATATGGAGATTATAACCAACTGTGCTAACTAGACACAGTTAGTTTCGTTTTTTTTCCTTTTTTCGTTTTTTTTCGTTTTTTCCATTCGTTCGTTTTCGTACGAATGAACGAATCGTTCGAATCCGAATAACGAATCATTTGAATCGAACGAATACGAATAACGAATCATTCGAATCGAACGAATACGAAAAACAACGAAAATCGGAAAAAAACAAATTAGAAACAACGAATGTACTAATGAAGAAAATCCGAAAAACGAAAACGAACGAAAAAATTTGTACATTCGTAACTTTTTTTTTTGTTGAATTGGTAATTTTCCGTGTCCCTTACAATGGTGCTGCTAAACGTGCTTCGAATGGATTGAACAAAAAAATTCGTACATTCGTAACTTTTTTTTCGATTCCTAACTTTTTTTTCGATTGCTAACTTTTTTTTTTCGATTCGTAACTTTTTTTTTTTTTTTTCGATTTGTAATTTTCCGTGTCTCTATTGAACCAAAAAATTCGTAGATTCGTAACTTTTTTTTCGATTCGTAACTTTTTTCTTTTCGATTCGTAACTTTTTTTTCAATTCGTAACTTTTTCTTTTTTTTTTTCGATTTGTTATTTTCCGTGTCTCTATTGAACAAAAAAAATTGTACATTCGTAACTTTTTTTTCGATTCGTAACTTTTTTTTTTCGATTCGTAACTTTTTTTTCGATTCGTAAATTATTAAAATGTAATAATAGCATACACATTACATCAAATTATGAATTATGCTCCGATTACGAATCTACGAATGTTACGAATGTACGAATAAATACGAATGCGTCCGAAAATTAAACTAACGAAAAAACGAATCAACGAAAAAATAACTCTTACGAATGTACGAATCGTTACGAATCCGAACAACGACAACTTACGAATGTACGAATCCGAACAACGACGACTTACGAATGTACGAATCGTTACGAATCGACGGAAACGAAAAAACGAAACAAAAAAAAAACGATTTTTTTTCGGAAACGAAAAAAACTAAATGAAAAAAAACGATTTTTTTTGTTGTGCACATGTCTAGTGCTAACATACAAGACACGGGCGCGGTCCGCTGTTGTCCCCTTTAAGAAGCCAGTGCAGCCTACGTGTGAGTGATTGAATGTAGACATGAAGTAGCTGCAAAAAGGCTGTTGGAGATAAACAGCGATGAGAGCAAAAAAGGTTGAAAACTATTTTCTGGTGCTTTAGCAAGCTGAATGTCATCCAGGTAAAGTTTACATCTACTTTAATAAATTCCCTCCCCGTCTTGTATATAACATTGTAAGGGGGGGGGGGGGGGTTGTATATTATTTCCCTTTGTGTAATTATGTTGTCTCTGCATTGAGCACAACCTGAAGATTTACTGAAAAATCGTAATTTATTCTGCAGGTTCAAAAACGTTGTGCTGAATATATGAGGAGCTTGGGGTGTGAGATATTAGCCAAAACTACCTCCCCCCGAATCGCATTATATCACAGAGCTCTGACACGGAAAACTTATGTTTTACTATCTGCCGTTCCCAGAGATTTCCATCATGGAGGACTCTGCTACAAATAGGTCATTATTTATTATCAGTGCTCTGGCTTTAATGGAGCCTTCTATGGCCGAGGTCTTCATCTAGCGTAGAAAATCCTCTCTTACCGGCAACTCGGAGGAATGGAGGATGGGATTCTCTAGTTCAGTATTTCTCAACCATTTTTACCCTGAGGAAATGTGGAAATAATTTTCAGTTCTCCTGGAAGCCTTCCTAAAAACGAAGAATGTTCCTTACATTGGTGATCAGTGAGAAGAATGTTCCTTACATTGGTGATCAGTGAGAAGAATGTTCCTTACATTGGTGATCAGTGAGAAGAATGTCCCTTACATTGGTGGTCAGTGAGAAGAATGTTCCTTACATTGGTGGTCAGTGAAAAGAATGTTCCTTACATTGGTGATCAGTGAGAAGAATGTTCCTTACATTGGTGATCAGTGAGAAGAATGTTCCTTACATTGGTGATCAGTGAGAAGAATGTCCCTTACATTGGTGGTCAGTGAGAAGAATGTTCCTTACATTGGTGGTCAGTGAAAAGAATGTTCCTTACATTGGTGATCAGTGAGAAGAATGTCCCTTACATTGGTGATCAGTGAAAAGAATGTTCCTTACATTGGTGATCAGTGGGAAGAATGTTCCTTACATTGGTGATCAGTGGGAAGAATGTTCCTTACATTGGTGATCAGTGGGAAGAATGTTCCTTACATTGGTGATCAGTGGGAAGAATGTTCCTTACATTGGTGATCAGTGAGAAGAATGTTCCTTACATTGGTGATCAGTGAGAAGAATGTTCCTTACATTGGTGATCAGTGAGAAGAATGTTCCTTACATTGGTGATCAGTGAGAAGAATGTTCCTTACATTGGTGATCAGTGAGAAGAATGTTCCTTACATTGGTGATCAGTGAGAAGAATGTTCCTTACATTGGTGATCAGTGGGAAGAATGCTCCTTACATTGGTGATCAGTGAGAAGAATGTTCCTTACATTGGTGATCAGTGAGAAGAATGTTCCTTACATTGGTGATCAGTGAGAAGAATGTTCCTTACATTGGTGATCAGTGAGAAGAATGTTCCTTACATTGGTGATCAGTGGGAAGAATGTTCCTTACATTGGTGATCAGTGAGAAGAATGTTCCTTACATTGGTGATCAGTGGGAAGAATGTTCCTTACATTGGTGGTCACATGGTAGTTAGAATAGGAGTTCCTATCTATATAACATGTCCACTTGCAGAATGTAGGAGATATAATATGTGGCAATGTATCATAGATCAGACACTGACACCCTTGCATTGTATTATACTATTTGTCCGCCTCCCAGACTCTTTGGGTCACTCCAATCTTAATGTTTCTTAAACTAAAAGTTAAGAAATGTGAAATTTTCCATTGCTTTTCCTTGATTGCAAATGTCTAAAATAATTAAGCGCCTTCTGAGGGACTTCACATCTCCGTGATTCACATACATTGTCTCCACACCGGCCCAATCTGCTTATCCGCACAAAAAAACTTTCAGTAATTAACTTGCTATCTCCTCTTCCTATTAATGCTCCATCTGTACCTGAGCCGAATCCATCACCCGCAATGTCACCATAAACCATCCGGCGCTGGGCAAAGAAGCGCTGATCGCTGACGGCGGGTGTATCTCTCTGCAAATCGGGATTTAATTAATACAGAATACAAACCATTTCCTCGGCTTTGCTTGAATGATTTCCACCCAAATTTCCCCCTTGGCTGGCACATTGATATCTACAGTCCTGGAGGTGCGGAAGGCTTTCTTGTGTGCAAAATGCAATACTCTTTAAAGTGGAACTAAACTGTACCGGAGCTCCACAAACTGAAAACGCTATTAAATTCATTTTTAATTTTCAAAGCAAACTCCCCCATCCATCCATGTCTCCGTGCTTTATTTTGCTGAGAAATCACTTGGAAAAACACCCCTAGCTTTTTTTTAGCTGTGGCCATCTTGAGTAAGGGCAGATGATTTATATAGCATTAACCTCCTGGAATCCGTCTGCCCTTCCTCCGGCATGCAGGAGGGTGTACTTAGCTGAGAGGGCCCCTCCTCCCATGAAGACTTGGGTGATGCATGACATTATTGTCACCTAGGCCTGATGCCCTTCCTCTGGCCACTGATTGGAGCATGAGTCAAACTCCTATAAAGCAAGCTGCCTCTCCTTCCTTCTGGCTGGACATGCCCCCTGCCCTGATTGGCCTGGATATGCCCCCTTTGGCAGTGTCCTGGCTACTTTGTGTCTTGTTTGCCAATCGGCCTGGGCCACCCTGCCTCCTTCTTGATTGGCGGAGCTGTTGCTCTATTTGAGGTCCAAAACTCTGGGCGTGGTATGGTATCTGCCACCTAGCTGTTTTTTGGACTCATCGTTGCTAAACCTTGCTTTGCACCAGTGCTACTGTCAGGTCACCTGAGACCGGGTGACAGGTGCACTCAGTAGGAGTCGGAAGTGCACCGCTAGGTAGTGGAACTTGGGACTGACTGCTGCGGATTGTACCCAGGGAGATTCAGGACACAGGTCTACTGGATCACTAACACAGATCCCAGTGGGAGCTAGAGCATAGATTCCCCAGGGCGCGGAGTCTAAGAGCCAGCAGGTGTTCGCCAGAACCTCTAGTGGTGAGGATGGACTTTGTTGCAGTCTGGCTCCAGGTCGCGGCCCCTAGGGTCTCACAGCTCACAGTAGACTACAGGAGAAGGAAGCAGCAGGCTGGAACGACAAGGATAGTAAGGGGATAAGGCAGAGGTCAGGGCAACTAGCAGACAGGAACAACACAGTACAACACAGAGTACAAGCCAAAGGTTCAGGGTCACAGGCAGACAGGGATGGTCAGGGACATGCCAAAGGGTCAAGGTCACAAGCAGACAGGAATCGTTGAGAACACGCCAAGGTCAGTAACAGAGACAAACATAGAGCACACGGCAAGCAGAAAACAGGAAGCGAACACACCATGGATACACAATGTTTGATCAGCACCACTGGCTTGCAGTGCACAGGTTAATATAGGGTTCCCTGATAGGGCCTGGGGTGGAGCCATGCTTAGAGGAGAGGTTATAAAAACCACCAGGTGAGAGTGGCTGGCCTCTTAGTCTGAACACATGAGGAGAGGTAAGCAAACAGGGGAAGATTACTGCATAACCATGACAGCTACCCTTTTGAATTGCCCCCTGATTTAGCCTTGGATTGTTTACTGGACTATGCTTTCTCACTACCTGACCCGAACTATCTACTGAATTAAACTTGCCCACTACTTGCCCTGACCTTGGAACTCTCTATTGGATTATGCTTGCTCACTGCTTACCCTGACCTCAGAAATATCTACTGGATTATGCTTGCCTGCTACCTGCACTGACTCTGGAACTCTCTACTGGACTATGCTTCCTGCCCTGACCTCAGAAATGTCTGCTGGATTACGCTTGCACACTGCCTGTCCTGACCTTGGACTGTCCCACAGTTCCATCACCACTCGCTGTCTTCTGCCTGACAAGCTTTGAGGCTACAGGTACCCTTCTTTGTCTCATTCACTCAGTCTTGGTGCTAGAAACTAAAGCATTGTGCTCTAAGACATGGGGCATCCAAATACCAGCTGGCCTGCTTCTCTTAAGGGAACAGGGTCTTCTAAAGGCAGAAGAAACACTAGCCAGCTAAAGTTCCTGTCCAAGGCATTGAGCTGGTCCTGGTCAGTCATCCAGCCCTGCACTTACCCCATCTAGGTTCCGGGTGGGCATCACACCTATGGGCGACGAGCAGGCGTCTCTTCCTCCTTTGCATCACGGCGGATTCCTCTGTGCGTCTTCTCCCTCCTCCTCCTAGGCGTTCAATAGGATCCCCCCGAGCCCACCCTTTTTTAAAGCCTATTAGAGCCTCTGGCTCTAATTACATGCCTTTAAAAAAAAAAAAAACACTCCCCCACCCATTGGAATCCATGCACCGGTGCCCTGAGTGTAGATTAGGGGGCTGGAAGCATGGATGGGGGGCAGCGCCCTGTCCGCCCCTAATGGATGGCCGCCTCTGTCCAGGGTGTATATAAAGTCCAAATGTACCAATTATCCAGATTTATCTAAATGACCAATTTCCAATTATGAGATTCCATGCCGTTCCTCCAGATTCAATAAATATATATATATGAATCTGGTCTATCCAGGAGTATTTAGTTGGACTTGTTCTGTAATTCTGAAGACATTTTATTTATTATCCAAGAACAGAATTCTTAGAAGAGTTCTCAAGAAATTACTTGGAGAAACTACAAAATGTCTTCAAATTGACTGTCTTTTTTCCTTTATTCCCATAGATTAAATAATTATCCATGATTTAACCACTTCAATACAGGGCACTTAAACACCTTCCTGCCCAGACCAATTTTGAGCTTTCAGCGCTCTCACACTTTGAATGACAATTGCGCGGTCATGCAACACTGTACCCAAATTAAATTTTTATAATTTTTTCCCACAAATAGAGCTTTCTTTTGGTGGTATTTGATCACCTCTGCGGTTTTTATTTTTTGCTAAACGAATAAAAAAAGACTGAAAATTTTGAAAAAAAAAAAGTTTTTTTTTGTTTCAGTTTCAAAACTTTGTAAATAAGTACGTTTTCTCCTTCACTGATGGGCACTGATAGGTCTGCACTGATGGGCACTGATAAGGCGGCACTGATGGGCACCGATGAGGTGGCACCAATGAAGTGGCACTGAGGTGGCATTGATGGGCACTGATAGGCGGCACTGATGGGCGACACGGATGGGCACTGATGGGTGGCACAAATTGGCACTGATAGCTGGCACAGATTGGCATGGATGGGCGGCACGGATTGGCATGGATAGGCGGCATGGATGGGCACGGATAGGCGGCACGGATGGGCACGGATAGGCGGCACGGATGGGCAATGATAGGCGGCACGGATGGGCACTGATAGGCGGCATGGATGGGCACTGATAGGCGGCATGGATGGGCACTGATAGGCGGCATGGATGGGCACTGATAGGCGGCGCGGATAGGCACTGATAGGTGGCACGGATAGGCACTGATAGGCAGAATTGTTTTTTTACTGATGGATGCCAATCAGTGCCAAACAATAATGCATGCCAATCAGTGATGCCCATTGTGGGCACTGATTGGCATCCATTGGGGGCACTGATTAGCATCCATTGGGGGTACTGTGTGTCATCCCTGGTGGTCCGGTGGCATACCTTTTTATTGCACATCCCTGGTGGTCTGGTGGTCCAGTGTGGGCATCCTCGGGGGGGCTGCGCTGATAATCGATCAGCACAGACCCCCCCTGTCAGAGGAGCAGCCGATCGGCTCTCCTCTACTCGCGTCTAACAGACGCGAGTGAGGAAAAGCCGATTACCGGCTTTTCCTATTTACACTGTGATCAGCCGTGATTGGACACGGCTGATCACGTGGTAAAGAGTCTCCGTCGGAGACTCTTTACCAAGATCGTAGTTGCGGGGTGTCAGACTGACACCCCGCAACAACGATCGCCGCGATGCGCGCCCCCGGGGGCGCGCAGCGGCTCAAAATCCTGAGGACTTCATATGACGTCCTGTCAGGATTTTACAACCACTTTGCCGACGTCATTTGACAATGGACGGGCGGCAAGTGGTTAATCACATCCCTGGAGATGTATATTAAAGTGCAAGTAAACCCCCCTATCGTTTTCAGCCAAGGAAGCTGCCATCTTTACCTCTGTTTAATCTTCAACTGCCACAGTGCTGCACATGTGATCCGTTATGACACCAGCCATTGGATGGTTTGACTGTTTGGTTGAGAGCACAGCCAATGTGCAGTTAGCATTCACGGCATGCCTTTTTTTTTTTAGACTGTTAAATCGATGGGTTTACTTCCGCTTTAAATGGGTTTACTTTGTAATACTTTTCCTGGTGATCTGGCAGGGTTCCCTTATCTCCAATGGGGATGGGCCGAACGGACCCCTGTTCAGTTCGCACCAGAACTTCTGAACACTGCGAAAGTTTGGACCCGAATAACGAACCTCTTTAAAGTCGATGGGACCCGAACATCAAAAATCAAACGTGCCCATTTTCAAGGCTAATATGCAAGTAATTGGGTATACAATGGTTATAGGGGTCCGGGTCTTGGGGGACATGTATCAATAAAAAAAAAGTTTGTGAAAAACGTAATTTTTAAATGAGCAGTGATTTCTTTATTTTTAAAGTGAAAGCATAAAAATGAAAAATTCCTTCCAATATAGTGCCTGGGGGGTCCCCTTAGTCTACCTGTAAAGTTGCAGGTCTGTATCATGTCTAGAATCTTCTGCAGCAATAATTGCATTTAGAAAGCCCAAAAAAATGAAATTTTCCCTGCAAGCTGCCTTTATTTTGCCTGAGGAGCCAGTGTGTGTGATGAGGCCACAATGTAGTGCACTGGGAACAAGATTAGAGATTTGTTGGATACATTCTGATGTCACTTTGACTTTGGATAGCAGTAACGGGTGCGTAAAAATGGGTCTTTGGGTGTCGGGGGCGCCTTCCCACCATAACCCTATAGAGGTACTCTTGATGAAAGCAAGAATTGGCCTTGCTGTAAAAAATTGCAATGATATGCACCTGTCAAACAGGTGCAGAAAAATTGGTCTTTAGGTGTTAATTGTGCCCATGAAACCTATATCAAAAACATTCTTCTAGATGAAATGATTGAATACCCTCAAAGCTAGGCATCCTTGAAGTCCTGCAGAGATTCCACATCCCAAAAAGACTTAATCGGTGACATCGGCATCAGGGGCTTCATAGCTTGTAATCCAGGACTGATTAATTTTTATAAAAGTCAAACGGTCCACGGAGTCTGTGGACAGATGCGTTCTATGATCCACAAAACCTCCTGCAGCACTGAATGCCCGTTCTGAAAGCATGCTGGATGCAGGACAGCCCAACAACTAAATAGCTCACTGGGCAAGTTCTGGCCAGTGGTCCAGTCTCATGACCCAGTAAGTCAGTGGATCGTCAACTGGAAAGCTCTCCATCTCTGTTTTGGCCCTGAGGTAATCGTCCACCATGCTCACGCATTCATGGGCGAGGATAACACTTTTTCCATCTTTTTTATTTTGCAGTAGTACTATATTATGCAATTTCTGATGGAACAGGTTACCGCCAAATACTAAGAACTCCTTTCACGCTTGTCCTGAAGAAGTGGATTAAATCTATGAAACGCGTCGATCCCTTTTCCATGAAATGGTGAATTAAAAAGTTATAATTTATGAAGTGGTTTCGGAAATAATAATAACAATTATAAACACACACAGATAATAAATACTATATATATATCTTTCACGGTTATGCAGTAATCTTCCCCCGTTTGCTTACCTCTCCTTCATGTGTTCAGACTAAGAGGCCAGCCACTCTCACCTGGTGGTTTTTATAACCTCTCCTCTAAGCATGGCTCCACCCCAGGCCCTATCAGCGAACCTATATTAACCTGTGCACTGCAAGCCAGTGGTGCTGATCAACCATTGTGTATCCGTGGTGTGTTCGGCTTCCTGGTTCCTGCTTGCCGTGTGCTCTATGTTTGGCTCTGTTACCGACCTTGGCGTGTTCTCAACGATTCCTGTCTGCTTGTGACCTTGACCCCTTGGCATGTCCCCGACCATCCCTGTCTGCCTGTAACCCTGAACCTTTGGCGTGTACTCTGTTGTTCCTGTCTGCTAGTTGCCCTGACCTCTGCCTTATCCCCTTACTATCCTTGTCGTTCCAGCCTGCTGCTTCCTTCTCCTGTAGTCTACTGTGAGCGTGAGCTGTGAGATCCTAGGGGCCGCGACCTGGAGCCAGACTGCAGCGAAGTCCATCCTCACCACTAGAGGCTCTGGCGAACACCTGCTGGCTCTTAGACTCCGTGCCCTGGGGAATCTATGCTCTAGCTCCCACTGGGATCTGTGTTAGTGATCCAGTAGACCTGTGTCCTGAATCTCCCTGGGTACAATCCGCAGCAGTCAGTCCCAAGGTCCACTACCTAGCGGTGCACTTCCGACTCCTACTGAGTGCACCTGTCACCTGGTCTCAGGTGACCGGACAATATCTATCTCACAAAAGTGAGTACACCCCTCACATTTTTGTAAATATTTTCTTATATCTTTTCATGTGACAACACTGAAGAAATTACACTTTGCTACAATGTAAAGTAGTGAGTGTACAGCTTGTATAACAGTGTAAATTTGCTGTCCCCTCAAAATAACTCAACACACAGCCATTAATGTCTAAAACGCTGGCAACAAAAATGAGTACTGTTATACAAGATGTACACTCACTACTTTACATCGTAGCAAAGTGTCATTTCTTCAGTGTTGTCACATGAAAAGATATAAGAAAATATTTACAAAAATGTGAGGGGTGTACTCACTTTTGTGAGATATATATATATATATATATATATATATATATAGTATTTATTATCTGTGTGTGTTTATAATTGTTATTATTATTTCCGAAACCACTTCATAAATTATACATTTCTAATTCACCATTTCATGGAAAAGGGGTCGACGCGTTTCATAGATTTAATCCACTTCTTCAGGACAAGCGTGAAAGGAGTTCTTAGTATTTGGCGGTAACCTGTGCCATCACAAATTGCATAATATAGTACTACTGCAAAATAAAAACTACATTGTAGCAAAGTGTCATTTCTTCAGTGTTGCCACATGAAAAGATAGAATAAAATATTTACACAAATGTGAGGGGTGTACTCACTTTTGTGAGATACTGTATAAATACACACACACACACACAATATATGTGTGTGTGTGTGTGTGTGTAACAGTAATACATATATATATATATATATATATATTATGATAAACATTTTATATATTCCTTTGTATTTGGAAGGCTGTTTTTTTCTTTTTACGTTTTATTAAAATATGGTGCCGTCACCCATTTAAAATACAGAGAAGGGATAATGTAAATTAAGCAGTGTGTATTTAGTATGAAGATTTGTTACAAGAATCTAAACAGAAGTCTAACAAGCTGAGTGTTGAGTTTCTACAGTGAAATCCTTGTATTTAATTGTGTTTAATAACAAACAGCAGCTGACAAGTTTTCCCCGGCGGCCTGAAGCAGAATTAGCGTTTTTCCAAAGACGAGGGGAGTCTGCGGTAAAATGAATTGGTGAAGAATATAAACCATGTAACGGCTCATCTAACAGAGGCAGCGGGAATCAGACACCGAGACACATAAAATGTACTTGTTACTTCTCTCTGTGACATCTGACAAATTTATTATTTCTGCTTCTGGCATAAACAGATCCATCCCCGAAAAATAGAGCGATCCCGCACCGAGCAATGGGAGTGATTCTGTCCGGGACGCCATTCATGTAACGGCATCCGCCACTTGCATAAAATAAATTCCTGGCGTGTTACAATATACAACGGCAGTATCACTTTCTAGAAAAGATCGTTCTTTTTTTTAAAGGAACGGAAGTTCCCGCCCCTCTTCTGTGATGTTAAAAACCGAAGGCGACGAAGATTTTGTCACTTACGGTTTCACCCCTTTTAAAAAAAAAAATGGATGGAGCATCAGTCGCCACTAGTTTAGATGCCTGGAGACCTAGAAAATGGTTTTAGACCCCAGATCTCTCCATGAACAGGACCTGTCATGGCCCAAGCTATCACAAGGGATATTGTTCATCCCTTGAGATTGCAATAAAGTTGATCGAAAAAAAATTAAAAGCTGCAGTGTTTAAAAAAAAAATACATTTAACTAAAATAAATATTACAAATAAATAGACATGTGCACTGACAAAAAATTTGCTTGTTTTTCTTTTTTTTTTGCTTTTTCGGAAATTCAAAAAAGTAAAAAATTTGGAAATTCGAAAATTCAGATTTACGAATTTCAAATGTCCGAATTCCGAATTTCTGACTTTTCGAATTCCGTATTTCCGTATTTCCGGAAATCGGTAAAATTCTAAATAATAACTAACTATTAAATGATAGGTATTGGAATTTCCTTTCAAATTTGGCTGTTTGTGAACGTAACGAATACAAATTTATCTGAAGTTACGAATTATCCGAAATAACGAATGCCGCATCTAAACAAATGGAATGGAACAAATTAATAATAATAAAAAGGTTTTATTATTATTTATTATTATTAGATCGTTACGTTCCATTCGTTTAGATACGGCATTCGTTATTTCAGATAATTCGTTCAAATACGTTCACTAACAGCCAAATTTGAAAGGAAATTCCAATATCTATAATTTAATATTTATTATTAGTTATTATTTCAAGTTTTCAGATTTTCATTCTTATTTTTGGAATTTTATTTTTGGAATTTCCTAATGTCGAATTTTCCAATTTCCTAATTTCGAATTTTCCAATTTCCTAATTTCGAATTTTCCAACTTCCTAATTTTGAATTTTCCAACTTCCTAATTTCGAATTTTCCAATTTCCTAATTTCGAATTTTCCTAATTTTGAATTTTCCAATTTCCTAATTTAGAATTTTCCTAATTTCGAATTTTCCAATTTCCTAATTTCGAATTTTCCAATTTCCTAATTTTGAATTTTCCAATTTCCTAATTTCGAATTTTCCTAATTTCGAATTTTCCAATTTCCTAATTTCGAATTTTCCTAATTTCGAATTTTCCTAATTTCGAATTTTCCTAATTTCGAATTTTCCAATTTCCTAATTTCGAATTTTCCAATTTCCTAATTTCGAATTTTCCAATTTCCTAATTTCGAATTTTCCAATTTCCTAATTTCGAATTTTCCTAATTTCGAATTTTCCTAATTTCGAATTTTCCTAATTTCGAATTTTCCTAATTTCGAATTTTCCTAATTTCGAATTTTCCTAATTTCGAATTTTCCTAATTTCGAATTTTCCAATTTCCTAATTTCGAATTTTCCAATTTCCTAATTTCGAATTTTCCAATTTCCTAATTTCGAATTTTCCAATTTCCTAATTTCGAATTTTCCAATTTCCTAATTTCGAATTTTCCAATTTCCTAATTTCGAATTTCCGAAAATTAGGAAATTGGAAAATTTGGAAATTGGAAATTCAAATTCAAGGGTTTGTCAAAATTTGTTAAAAAACGAATTCGGAATTAAAGGAATTGCACATGTCTAGTAAAGACTCTCTGTGACCCGGTTCCATGCACCCAGGAGGGCTGACTGTACTGTCTTATTGCAGCCACCAATCTTCTTCTGTCTTCCCCTGCAGCGCTGACAGCTTCTCTTCCTCTTTTTCTCTCTCCGCCTGCACTGCACTGCAGGGGGATTGGTTCTAGCACATGGGCCCCTTAAATTCTGCTGTCCGGGCCCCCCCCCCCGTTTGCCCCTTCCCCCCCCCCCTGCAGCACTTCTGACTTCCCTCTGCTCCTCTCCCGCCAGCAGCCACAAAGGGATATGTTTCAGGATAGAGAGTGGGGGAAGGGGCCGGTAAATTTGTCATTTACTGGCCCCTTCCTTTGCTGAATGAACACAGTGAGCGATCGGTACCAATCACTCCTGTGTCCATTCATCACTGAAGCATAGTAAACTGTTTACTATGCTTTAGTTTGTTAATGAACAGGAAGCCTCGGAGAGTTACCTATTCATTTATCTGTGCTGATGAGGCTGCAAAGAAAGGGATTGATAAATCTATGTCTTCCATCACCTTGAGCTGGGAGCAGAGAGGCCCGGTAGGCTGTATGGGGCCCCGTGATATCTAACAGCAGCCCTGCATGCCCCCCTAGTAGAGGTGACAAGCAGTCATGCTGACACACATCGTCCACCGTTGTCATTACCAGGAAGCCGATCCGGGGCAATGATGTGACAATGAACGTGAATGACTGTAGACAGGAAGCGGCTGCAAAGAGGCTGCAGGAGATCAAAAAGATGATAAAAAAGGATGAATAAAAAGGTTACACAAAAAATAAAATAAAACAGCAGATGACTCGGAGCACACAAAGCAAACTCATCCCGTTAGAATTCACATCTGCTTTCATTTAATTCTCCTCTTTGAAATAAAAACTTTATTCCTTGCTCACTTCTAACATTGTCATTTTGTATTTATTTATTTTTTTTACATTGTATTTCAACCAACAGCTTGCGGTTCAGTCCTCTCACTGTAATTACTTTTCAACAATGCGTGACCTTTCCACCCAGAATACTCATCCCCCATAATTAAATCATTATGTGTCTTGGAATTGATATCATGCGCGCCATGTGACCAGTGGCGGGTCACACTATAAATTATGGTCCGCCGTGGTTTTCTCCCTTCGGCGCGAATCCTTTTAATAAAGAAATGACGGTGTAATTCATTACCATACGAGGCATGGCGATAAATCCAATTGTTTGACTAATGGAACATTCAGGAAAATCACTTTGTGAACCGTCCTTAGAGTGTTCCAGCTGCAGGCGAGGTTTTCAATGTAAAAGAAGATCTCCCTTCTGCCGGAAAAAAAAGAAAGATAAATGATTTAGAAAGAGAAGAATTCAGGCTGAATTCACACTGAGATGCAATAAAATGCATGGAAAATGGATGAAATAGATCTTTATATCACTAGAGGGGTCACCAGAAGGAGGAAGGAGGTCCTGATTCCTCTATATAGATCTTTATATCACTAGAGGGATCACCAGAAGGAGGAAGGAGGTCCTGATTCCTCTATATAGATCATTATATCACTAGAGGGGTCACCAGAAGGAGGAAGGAGGTCCTGATTCCTCTATATAGATCTTTATATCACTAGAGGGATCACCAGCAGGAGGAAGGAGGTCCTGATTCCTCTATATAGATCTTTATATCACTAGAGGGGTCACCAGCGGGAGAAAGGAGGTCCTGATTCCTCTATATAGATCTTTATATCACTAGGGGGATCACCAGAAGGAGGAAGGAGGTCCTGATTCCTCTATATAGATCTTTATATCACTAGAGGGATCAACGGCAGGAGGAAGAGGTCCTGATTCCTCTATATAGATCTTTATATCACTAGAGGGATCACCGGCAGGAGGAAGGAGGTCCTGATTCCTCTATATAGATCTTTATATCACTAGAGGGATCAACGGCAGGAGGAAGAGGTCCTGATTCCTCTATATAGATCTTTATATCACTAGAGGGATCACCGGCAGGAGGAAGGAGGTCCTGATTCCTCTATATAGATCTTTATATCACTAGAGGGGTCACCAGCGGGAGGAAGGAGGTCCTGATTCCTCTATATAGATCTTTATATCACTAGAGGGGTCACCAGCGGGAGGAAGGAGGTCCTGATTCCTCTATATAGATCTTTATATCACTAGAGGGGTCACCAGCAGGAGGAAGGTGGTCCTGATTCCTCTATATAGATCTTTTTATCACTAGAGGGGTCACCGGGAGGAGGAAGGAGGTCCTGATTCCTCTATATAGATCTTTATATCGCTAGAGGGATCACCAGCAGGAGGAAGGTGGTCCTGATTCCTCTATATAGATCTTTATATCACTAGAGGGGTCACCGGGAGGAGGAAGGAGGTCCTGATTCCTCTATATAGATCTTTATATCACTAGAGGGATCACCAGCAGGAGGAAGGAGGTCCTGATTCCTCTATATAGATCTTTATATCACTAGAGGGACACCCAGCAGGAGGAAGGAGGTCCTGATTCCTCTATATAGATCTTTATATCACTAGAGGGGTCACCAGCAGGAGGAAGGAGGTCCTGATTCCTCTATATAGTAGTCCTCCGTCTGCAGTCAACGGATGTTGGGGGGGAGAACGGGGTGGGTGATTAGTAGGGGGGGGTGTACACTGGGATGGGGGGTGTGGGTTTCAAAGGGGGGGTGGGACACTTTAAAATCTTCACCCCAGGCACTGGATGAACTTGACCTTGTCCCAGCACTGCTTACAGGATCACCCACAACTGGAATTCCAGCCAGTAACGCAGAAACAAGAAATTAAGAAAAGGGTTCTTTGGTCCTTATTTATCATCGCTTTTATATGTTTCTGTATTACCGATATGCCAGGCAGATCTTTGAACGTTATTAGTAAGGATGGGCCCGGTGTTCGATTCAAACCCATGTTCGAATCGAGCACCGGGTGTTCGCTCGCTCGGCGAGCCCAGAACTATTGGGGCCGCTCGCATCAAATTTGTGTGATGCGAGCGGCCCCGCAATGCATTGCGGCCCGCGCAGTGCAATGCTGGCTGATGATTGGCCAAGCATGCACTGTGACCCCGCATGCTTGGCCAATCACAGCGCCGGCAGCGAGGAGAGCCATAATTGGCTACAGGCAGGATGCCTGTAGCCAATTATAGCTCAGGGGCTTTAGTACACGCCCCACGGTATAAGAGGCCGCCGCGCCGGCGGCCTCGCATATTATGTTTCAGACAGTGTCAGCGTGTCAGTGTGCTGCTGACAATATGTGCTCTATTTCTGGGGATTTGTGTGTGCGTGCTGTTAGAACAGCATTGCAGTATCACATCTGGGGGGTGTCTATAGGTGGCCTGTGAAGGGGGGCAGGTTTCCTGTGCTTAGAACTTTCCCTGCAAAAAAGTGTAATTTTTGCAGGAAAAAAGCTATTTAAAATCACTCGCGGCTAATGAATTGATGGCTCCTGTAACACAGAGAACTGTCATTCATTAATAAAAAAAAAAAAAAAAAAAAGCGTAGGGGTCCCCCAAATTCAATAACCAGGCCCTTCAGGTCTGGGATGGATATTAAGGGGAACCCCAGCCAAAAAAAAAAATGGCGTAGGGTCCCCCTCAAAATCCATACCAGACCCTTGAGGTCTGGTATGGATTTTAAGGGGAACCCTAGCCAAAAAAAATGGCGTGGGGTCCCCCTCAAAATCCATACCAGACCCTTATCCGAGCACGCAACCTGGCAGGCCGCAGGAAAAGAGGGGGGGACGAGAGCGGCCCCCCCTCTCGCCTGAACCGTACCAGGCCACATGCCCTCAACATTGGGAGGATGCTTTGGGGGTCTAAGACCCCCAAAGCACCTTGTCCCCATGTTGATGAGGACAAGGGCCTCTTCCCCATAACCGTGCCCGGTGGTTGTGGGGGTCTGCGGGCGGGGGGCTTATCGGAATCTGGAAGCCCCCTTTAACAAGGGGACCCCCAGATCCCGCCCCCCCCCTGTGTGAAATGGTAAGGGGGTACAAAAGTACCCCTACCATTTCACCAAAAAAGTGGCAAAAATGGTAAAAATGACAGGAGACAGTCTTTGACAATTCCTTTATTAAAATCTTCTTTCTTCTTTCTTCATCCTTCGGTTTCTTCATCTTCTCCTTCCTTCATCTTCTTCCATCTTCTTCTTCCATTTTCTTCTTCCTCCGATCCGCTTCTTCTTGCGCTGGTCTTCTCGTCCTTCTCGTCCGGCATCTTCTTCCATCGGCGTCGGTGTCTCTGTCTCTTCTTGGGCCGCTCCGCGCAATGGGAGGCTCCCGCTGTGTGAGGCTCCGCTCCGTCTGACAGGTCTTTTATAATGGAGGGCACCTGGTGACCCCGCCCCCTCTGACGCACAGGGACGTCATGGGGAATTCCATGATGGCTTTCCCCATGACGTCAGAGGGGGGCGGGGTCACCAGGTGCCCTCCGTTTTAAAAGACCTGTCAGATGGAGCGGAGCCTCACACAGCGGGAGCCTCCCATTGCGCGGAGCGGCCCAAGAAGACACCGACGCCGACGAAAGAAGATGCCGGGCGAGAAGGACGAGAAGACCAGCGCAAGAAGAAGCGGATCGGAGGAAGAAGAAAATGGAAGAAGAAGATGGAAGAAGATGAAGGAAGGAGAAGATGAAGAATCCGAAGGATGAAGAAAGAAGAAAGAAGATTTTAATAAAGGAATTGTCAAAGACTGTCTCCCGTCATTTTTACCATTTTTGACACTTTTTTGGTGAAATGGTAGGGGTACTTTTGTACCCCCTTACCATTTCACACAGGGGGGGGGCGGGATCTGGGGGTCCCCTTGTTAAAGGGGGCTTCCAGATTCCGATAAGCCCCCCGCCCGCAGACCCCCACAACCACCGGGCACGGTTGTGGGGAAGAGGCCCTTGTCCTCATCAACATGGGGACAAGGTGCTTTAGGGGTCTTAGACCCCCAAAGCATCCTCCCAATGTTGAGGGCATGTAGCCTGGTACGGTTCAGGCGAGAGGGGGGGCCGCTCTCGTCCCCCCTCTTTTCCTGCGGCCTGCCAGGTTGCGTGCTCGGATAAGGGTCTGGTATGGATTTTGAGGGGGACCCCACGCCATTTTTTTTGGCTAGGGTTCCCCTTAAAATCCATACCAGACCTCAAGGGTCTGGTATGGATTTTGAGGGGGACCCTACGCCATTTTTTTTTTTTTTGGCTGGGGTTTCCCTTAATATCCATCCCAGACCTGAAGGGCCTGGTTATTGAATTTGGGGGGACCCCTACGCTTTTTTTTTTTCATTTTTTTTATTTTTTTTATTTTTTATCAATGACTTTTTTTTATGAATGAGTTTCAATGAATCACTGTTCTCTGTGTTACGGGAGCCGTGAATTAACATTAGCCGCGAGTGATTTTAAATAGCTTTTTTACTTTCAAAAATGACACTTTGCGCAGAGACAGTTCTAAACACGGGAAACATGCGCCCCTTTACAGGCATACTATAGACACCCCCCAGGTACGAAATTTAAAGGAATATTACACTTTTATTGTTTCAATTTAAGCATTATTAAAATCACTGCTCCTGAAAAAACGGCCGTTTTTAAAAAAAATTTTTGCATTGATACATGTCCCCTGGGGCAGGACCCGGGTCCCCAAACACTTTTTATGACATTAACATGCATATTAGCCTTTAAAATGAGCACTTTTAATTTCGAACGTTCGCATCCATTATAACTAATAGGGTTCTAAAGCTCGCACGGACTTTAGGTCCGTTCGCGGGTTCTGGTGCGAGCCGAACGGGGGGGTGTTCGGCTCATCCCTAGTTATTAGAATGGAAAAGATCTGCCAAGTGATAAATGAGAAATTTGATGGATACAGATCATTCTACTATGCAATGGACACAATGTTATATTTTCAATCCACGTTCCCGTGATCTTTTATTGGGCTCCATCTCCCAATTAGGTCATAAAAATACCCTCTTTGTCTCTCTGTATTACAGATGCCCTTTTATTATACACTGTGACATTTTATTTTTAGTATAGAGATAAAAGTTATGATTTTGGATAATGTAAGGGCTCAATTACGCGTCAACTTTAACACATATTAAAGGGCACAGAAGGTGTACAGACCAGGGAACTCAGCACAGGGATGGTGGGCACCCCTCATAATGGGCACAGCAGGTGTATAGACCCAGGAACTCAGCACAGGGATGGTGGGGACCCCTCATAATGGGCACAGCGGGTGTACAGACCCAGGAACTCAGCACAGGGATGGTGGGAACCCCTCATAATGGGCACAGCAGGTTTACAGACCCGGGAACTCAGTACAGGGATGGTGGGAACCCCTCATAATGGGCACAGCAGGTTTATAGACCCGGGAACCCAGCACAGGGATGGTGGGAACACCTTATAATGGGCACAGCAGGTGTACAGACCCGGGAACTCAGCACAGGGATGGTGGGAGCCCCTCATAATGGGCACAGCAGGTGTACAGACCTGGGAACTCAGTACAGGGATGGTGGGAACCCATCATAATGGGCACAGCGGGTGTACAGACCCGGGAACTCAGCACAGGGATGGTGGGAACCCCTCATAATGGGCACAGCGGGTGTACAGACCCGGGAACTCAGTACAGGGATGGTGGGAACCCATCATAATGGGCGCAGCTGGTGTACAGACCTGGGAACTCAGCACAGGGATGGTGGGAACACCTCATAATGGGCACAGCAGGTGTACAGACCTGGGAACTCAGCACAGGGATGGTGGGAACCCCTCATAATGGGCACAGCAGGTGTACAGACCCGGGAACTCAGTACAGGGATGGTGGGAACTCCTCATATTGGACACAGCGGGTGTACAGACCCAGGAACTCCACACAGGAATGGTGGGAACCCCTCATAATGGCACAACAGATATATAGACACAGGAACTCAGCACAGGGATGGTGGGGACCCCCTCATAATGGGCACAGAAGGTGTACAGACCTGGGAACTCAGCACAGGGATGGTGGGAACCACTCATAATGGCACAACAGGTATACAGACCCAGGAACTCAGCACAGGGATGGTGAGAACCCCTCATAATGGGCAAAGCAGGTGTACAGACCTGGGAACTCAGCACAGGGATGGCGAGAACCCCTCATATTGGGCACAGCAGGTGTACAGACCCGGGAACTCAGCACAGAGATGGTGGGAACCCCTCATAATGGGCACAGAAGGTGTACAGACCTGGGAACTCAGCACAGGGATGGTGAGAACTCCTCATAATGGGCACAGCAGGTGTACATATCTGGTAACTCAGCACAGGGATGGTGGGAAACTGCCATTCCGCTCCTTGACAGTGAGGTGTGAGGTTGCTGGTTCCTTAGCTCCTGTGCTTCCAGAGACCAGGGGCTGGAGTTACTTCTCGGCCCCAGGAGAGATGCTGGATCCTGGGGAGGACCCTGGTGGGGGCCCCCTGGATAGGCCTCAGCCTGTGGAAGATTCTGGGCCTGGCCCAAGGAAAGATGAATCTCTGACTGCCTTTAGACGGAGGATTGTGGAAACGCTGAAGCGTGTTGAGAAGGAAGAGGAGAAGTTGATGGCTTTGAAAGTTGAATTTAAAAAGAAAAAGCAGATTTGTGCTAAAGTGTTTAGTAAGAAGAGACCGGCTCTGAGGCCGGAGTTGAAAGATCTGGAACAAGCTCTGCGGAAGCAGAAAGATTTGGTGAGTTCTCTGAAGGAGAATAGTGGAGCCAGGGGCGGACTGACAACTCATGGGGCCCCCGGGCAATAGGAGATTATGGGGCCCCCAGGCAATCAGAGATTATGGGGCCACACAGTATACAATCACACAGTATACACATACATGTACACACAGTATACAGAGACATGTTTCTATTGGCTGAGAAGGTACTGGAGAGGTGGGGCAGCTATAATCTCTGGATTTTTAGACCAAAAGGATGTCAGTAAGGGACATTTCAGAAACAGATGTAAATAAAACACAGATTTTTACATACTGTCCCTGGTTTTACTGAGGCTGGCAACCCTGATGGGGCCCCCTAGTGGCCCGGGGCCCTCGGGAAGTGCCCGAGTGGCCGAATGGTCAGTCCGCCCCTGAGTGGAGCTTTCAAAGAAAGATATAAGAATGAAGAAAGATTTAACCAGATGAGAAGAGGAGCCGCTTCCTGCATGGAAGGTGAGGAGATGCAGACAGCAGAGAGTGAGAAAGTGGGCCCGGAGGATGAGCCCAGCTCTTCAACATCTCAGACATCTGCTGAGCCCTCAATGGCGGAGGGCTCTGTCACCTTCACTCCCCAGCAATGTGGAACATCTGTGGAGGGGGCTGAAGGTTCTGCCATGCTGGATTTCATCAACAAACTGGAGTCCCCTCCGGATGCGTTTTGCCAGGATGGTGAGGAGATGGACACCTGTGGAGGAAAGACCTGTGGAGAGAGCAGGTGCAGGTACAATGTGTGTGCAGGATAATGTGAACTTTAATGACAATGGGCTTGCTGAGGGTTGTAGTGCTACAGGCAGTCAACCCAAACCCATAGACAATATACAGCATGCAATAACATCTGCTAATAACTGTCAGCTTCAGTCTGCAGAGAGGTCCATGGACAATACAGAGACTTTGCCTGGACCTGGCACAGCGGCTGTTCCTATGAATGGTGGAGGAGATGCTGGGTGCAGTAGTGCCACAACTCTCCAGGAGTCTGCAGCAGCCAAGACTGTGATTGAAGCTGAGTGCTCGGAGCAGGGGGAGGGGACGGGTCCTGCCTCTGCCAATCAGAATGCTGCTATCCCAGCTGATTCAGACTCTCTGCCAGCAGGTTTGAATGTATCTAAGGACAAGACTGCAAATGTTGGTGGTGTAAGAAAAACTTATGCTGGTGTTGCTGCTACAGGGTCTGGGAAAGGAGAGCAAGCAGGGAAGGAGCATGGGAATGGTTTATCTTCCTCCCTGTTTAAAAGGAGGAATGTAGTCCAATTAAAATGGGAAGGCGGTGGAATTCCCCCCACATAGGAGGGCAGTGGTGGATAGGATTTTGCAGATGGGGTTTACGCCCGCAGATAACTTCGCCCTGATCAGTCCGGCCGGTTCCTATGAATAAGATTTGTCCTTTATCCGTCCGGAATCTTTGGACATATTTTGGGAGAAATATGAGCACGTGTGTAGGGGCCTGCCGGACTGGAGAGGGCTCATCCCCAAACTTGTATCACGCCAGCCACTCATTAAAATGGTGACAATTCTTGTCCGTAATGAGTCCATACCACAGGGAGATCTATCTGTATGGTTAAGGAGATATGGAGATGTCCTGAGCCCCCTAAAAAAGATATTGGATGATCGGGGAATATGGACGGGGGGGTGGTCTGTGCAGCTAAAATTAAAGGTTGTTGACAATGTCGTCCAGCATCTGCCATCCTCGGCTTTCCTGGGGAGGGACAGGCTGACCATCTTCTATCCAGGCCAGCCAAAGCTCTGCAACAAGTGTGGAGATAAAGGGCATCTTGCATCCTCCTGTCCAGTGATGAAGTGCTCTCTATGTCAGGGTGTAGGACATTTGGCTAAAGACTGTAATATTATAAGGTGCAACCTGTGCAATGTGGTGGGACATCCCTACAGTCAGTGTCCTGAGGCAATGCACAACAAGCCTGAGCTTGTGAGAGAGTTCTTCCGCCTGGACATGGAGGATGCTCAGAGCTCAGCAGCTGGAGTGCCTGTGATTCCACCTGAGTCTGTGCCAATACCCATCGTGTCTCCCCAGTCTGTGGTGCCCCAGTCTGTGCCAATACCCAATGTGTCTGTGTCTCCCCAGTCTGTGCCAATACCCAATGTGTCTGTGTCTCCCCAGTCTGTGGTGCCCCAGTCTGTGCCAATACCCAGTGTGTCTGTGCCTTCCCAGTCTGTGAGTTTACCTAGTGTGCCCATGTCTTCCCAGTCTGTAGGTAAGGTTTCAGTTCCTGAGAATGTGTCCAACCCTTCTGTGTCTTCCAAAATTGCAGAGGCCGCAAGAGGTGCTGAGGCAGGTGCAGCAAGTGCAGTGCCAGTTCCCCTCCCCCGGCGCTGCAGGGTTTCTATTGCGGATCGTGGGGTGCAGAGAAGTGGGGAAAATGGTGGAGAGGCTGGCCTGGTGATAGATAAGGGAAGGGAGAGTGGGGGTGAAGGGGAGGATGGGTGTGGGGAGGCTGTTGATGCTGGTTTGTCTAAGGATGATATGGAGTGGTTGGAGGATAGGAGGAGGAGGGGCAAAAGAAGGAAAAAAAAGGTACAGTTACCCTAAATCCTAAGATTTTGCCTTTAGAAAATAAGTTTGAGGTCTTGTCAGATGATGAGGATGAATGGGACTCGTGGAGTTCTGCATCCTCTATGGATGATGAGTGCCAGGGTGCAACAAAGCGCGCTGGTTCTCCAGGGAGAGGGAGTAGTCAGGCTAAGAAACGGCTGCCTCAACTACCCTAATGGCAGTTCCCACTCCGTTAAAAGTGGCAACCATTAATGTTGCCCTTTGTATTCTTGTTTCACTCCCCTAGATTTCAGATCAAGTATATTTTTGATATATTTATATTTATATTTATATTTTTGATATATATATTTATATATTTATATTTTTGATATATATATTTGATATATTTTTGATAAAAGGCTACATGCATGGTGACGGTGATGTTTCTTAGTCTGACTCTCCCGTAGGGATTATGTTTTGCGCAATTTGGTTTGTAACGTTTATTATGTTCTTGTTTTGTATAGTCATATTCAATTATTTTGTAAACATGTTTTTTATTTATTTATTATGGTTTTATTGTATATAAGTTGTTGTTTGTAAGATTTTCAATAAACAAAATTAACCCCTCATAATGGGCACAGAAGGTGTACAGACCCGGGAACTCAGCACAGAGATGGTGGGAACCCCTCATAATGGGCACAGAAGGTGTACAGACCTGGAAACTCAGCACAGGGATGGTGAGAAGCCCTCATAATGGGCACAGCAGGTGTACAGACACAGGAACTCAGCACAGGGATGGTGAGAAGCCCTCATAATTGGCACAACAGGTGTACAAACCTGGAACTCAGCACAGGGATGGTGAGAACCCCTCATAATGGGCACAGCAGGTGTATAGACCAGGGAACCGAGTGTAGAGATTGAAGGAACTCCTCATAATGGGCACAGCAGGTGTACAGACCCGGGAACTCAGCAGAGGGATGGTGGGAACCCCTCATAATGGGCACAGCAGGTGTACAGACCCGGGAACTCAGCAGAGGGATGGTGGGAACCCCTCATAATGGGCACAGCGGTGTACAGACCCGGGAACTCAGTACAGGGATGGTGGGAACCCCTCATAATGGGCACAGCAGGTGTACAGATCTGGTAACTCAGCACAGGGATGGTGAGAAGCCCTCATAATGGGCACAGCAGGTGTACAGACCAGGGAACCCAGTGTAGAGATTGAAGGAACTCCTCATAATGGGCACAGCAGGTGTACAGACCAGGGAACTCGGCACAGGGATCTCACCAATAGATTTCCCAAGTTGAAAGGTGCTGCCAGGGGGTTTGACTCTCCATTATCCACCAAAGTCTGAAATCGTAGTTTGTGGTGGACTGGCTCGGTATGACATTATTCAAATTTTCCGCAGACTCTCTGGATTTTGGGAATATTCTGATCAGGATCTTTAATATGCTTATGATGCTGCTGTCAGCACTTTCAGCCACTAATCTTGAACCCACCATGTTTCCCTGCCAGCTATAAATGCCATCACTTGCCAATGAAATGAGTTTGTCTTTACAGGAACAATGAAGAACATTCTGTATCATTACTGACTCATCAGCAGCAACATACCGCTGGGAGATCTCTTATCTGCACACCGGGAGCTCAGCCGGGACAAACACCGAGATATTGCTGTGAAATCAGGAGGGGGAATGACATCATCACACAAGCAAAAATAAGGGAACTTTCTTCTGACTGCTGAGCAGATTTTAGAATTTAATTAACGTTCTTATGTTCTTTTCATTGCATTGCGAGATGTATTTATATAAAACCTGAAAACTCCATTTACATCCATTCTGTGCAAATTAGGGCAAAATTTAATGGTTTGCGTCTATTTTCTCTCCAGGTCGGATGTTCTTCATTCATTAAAAGATAGAGTGGTTTAGGAAAAAAAACACATTAAGGCCAATAGATGGAGCTGACAATTATAAGAAATAAATATTTACTTCCTATGATCATCGGCTCCATCTAGTGGCCGTGATGCAGCATTTTCTTGATTCATTCTAACCTGCTTGAAGGTAGAACATTTGACCTGGAGAGGAAATAGGCTGATAACATTCTGGATTATCAGAGGCGGCCTACCTCCTGGTGCGAGACGTGCTGCCCCACGGGAATTTTTGCACTTTACTGTTCTTATAGAGTTTCTCTGGGTGTTTCGTAGACTAACAAAGAAAACCACAAATTACCTGGGAGATTGGAAACTGGTGATAGCTAAGATGTGTAGCCGGAAACCAGAGACATCCAAATACAATGGTCTTTATTCACTACAGGGTAATCACAAGATAGAACAGCATACGAGTTTCGGCCATGAGGCCTTAGTCATAGGATATGGGTAAGGCTCCAGCCGAAATGTGTAAGCTTGTTATTACTGTATCCTACTATGTAGCCAATAAAGAATTGTTGCAATGGATGTTACGGAGTAGTCGGCTTCATTGTACCAGAGTATGATTGCTCTGTTTCATAGACTGTACTGTGCTGCCACCTAGTGCCCTTATTAGGTAACTGCTCATTGGCAGCCCCTGTTTTTGTAATAGTTGCATTGTCTGGTATTATATGTTTTATTAATTTGCCTGCTACCATTTTGTTTGCATTGTCAATTTTTTGGGAATTCTTCAGTAAACCTCAAGTTGTACATTGCAATGTAATGTACAATCTTCTGCCGGTTGATCATAGAGCTGATCGTAGACCAGAACATCTCTGATCATCTCTAAGGTCTAGGAAAAGGGGTCTCCAAACTTTCTAAACAAAGGTCCAGTTAACTTTCCTTCAGACCTAAGTGGGGCAGACAGTGGCCAGTGGGAGAAGAAAATGTCCCAGCATCAATAGGAGCAAACAATGCCCCATCTTTGGTGTCAGTGAGAAGTATGGTGCCCCATCGTTGGTGTCATTGGGAGTCACTGTGCCCCATTGTAAGTGTCAATGGTTGGGAATGTTGGTGTCTTTGGGACAAATTTAATAGTGCCCTAAGTTTTTGTTTCCTGATGCCAACATGGCAGCACACATATGATTAGGGATGAGCCGAACACCCCCTGGTTCGGTTCGCATCCAGAACATGCAAAAGGACCGAAATTCGCGCGAACACCGTGAAAGTCTATGGGACTCGAATGTGAGAAATCAAAAGTGCAAGTTTTAAAGGCTAATATACAAGTTATTGTCCCAAAAAGGGTTTGGGGACCCGGGTCCTGCCCCAGGGGACATGTATCAGTGCAAAATAAAGTTTTTAAAACAGCTGTTTTTTTCAGGAGCAGTGATTTTAATGATGCTTAAAGTGAAAAAATAAAAGTGAAATATTCCTTTAAATATGGTACCTGGGGGGTGTGTATAGTATGCCTGTAAAGGGGCACATGTTTCCTGTGTTTAGAACTGTCCCTGCACAAAATTACATTTCTAAAGCAATAAAAGTCATTTAAAACTTCTTGTGGCTGTAATGTAATGTCGGGTCCCGGCAATATGGATGAAAATTATTGAGAAAAACGTCAGGTAGCGTCCGTGCTGTAGCCGTCTTTCGGCTATAGCGCGGGCGCGGAGTGGTTAATTGGCAACTGTTGGTGTTATCTATGCATGTAAACAATTGTACTTGAATAAACCATATACTATATTTACTACGGTTATGTTTACTGGCGGAAACGGTACCCACTTAATTTAAAGTCCCGGGGCGAATCCTTCATTGTTACAGCATCTACAAAATAGGGGATAGATTTATAGCATTTTTATTATTTTTTTTTACTAGTAATGGCGGCGATCTGCGATTTTTATTTTATTTTATTTTATCGAGACTGCAACATTATGGCGGACACATCGGACACTTTTGACACATTTTTGGGTCGATTGACAATTATACAGCGATCATTGCTATAAAAATGCACTGATTACTGTGTAATGTCACTGGCAGGGAAGGGGTTACACTAGGGGGCAATCAAGGGGTTACCTGTGTTCCTTGTGTGTGTTCTAACTGTGGAGGGAGGGGACTGATTATAGGAGATGAGAGATTGTGGTTCCCAGCTCGTAGGAACTCACAATCTCTCACTCTCCTCTCCTCACAGAACTGGGATGTGTGTGTTTACTAAGGATGAGCCGAACACCCCCCCGTTCGGCTCGCACCAGAACCCGCGAACGGACCTAAAGTCCGTGCGAGCTTTCGAACCCTATTAGTTATAATGGATGCGAACGTTCGAAATCAAAAGTGCTAATTTTAAAGGCTAATATGCATGTTATTGTCATAAAAAGTGTTTGGGGACCCGGGTCCTGCCCCAGGGGACATGTATCAATGCAAAAATGTTTTTTAAAATCGGCCGTTTTTTCAGGAGCAGTGATTTTAATAATGCTTAAATTGAAACAATAAAAGTGTAATATTCCTTTAAATTTCGTACCTGGGGGGTGTCTAAAGTATGCATGTAAAGGGGCGCATGTTTCCTGTGCTTAGAACTGTCCCTGCAAAAAGTGTAATTTTTGCAGGAAAGAAAGCTATTTAAAATCACTCGCGGCTAATGTTAATTGACGGCTCCCGTAACACAGAGAACAGTCATTCATTGAAAGTCATTCATAAAAAAAAAAGTCATTGACAAAAAATAAAAAAAATTAAAAAAAAAAAGCGTGGGGGTCCCCCCAAATTTAATAACCAGGCCCTTCAGGTCTGGGATGTATATTAAGGGGGACCCCAGCCAAAAAAAATGGCGTAGGGTCCCCCTCAAAATCCATACCAGACCCTTATCCGAGCACGCAACCTGGCAGGCCGCAGGAAGAGAGGGGGGGACGAGAGCGGCCCCCCATCCCGCCTGAACCGTACCAGGCCACATGCCCTCAACATTGGGAGGATGCTTTGGGGGTCTGAGACCCCCAAAGCACCTTGTCCCCATGTTGATGAGGACAAGGGCCTCGTCCCCACAACCGTGCCCGGTGGTTGTGGGGGTCTGCGGGCGGGGGGCTTATCGGAATCTGTAAGCCCCCTTTAACAAGGGGACCCCCAGATCCCGGCCCCCCCTGTGTGAAATGGTAAGGGGGTACAAAAGTACCCCTACCATTTCACCAAAAAAGTGTCAAAAATTGTAAAAATGACAGGAGACGGTCTTTGACAATTCCTTTATTAAAATCTTCTTTCTTCATCCTTCGGTTTCTTCATCTTCTCCTTCCGTCATCTTCTTCCATCTTCTTCTATTTTCTTCTTCCTCCGATCCACTTCTTGCTCTGGTCTTCTCGTCCTTCTCGTCCGGCATCTTCTTCCATGGCGTCGGCATCTGTTCTTCTGTCGGGCCGCTCCTCGCAATGGGAGGCTCCCGCTGTGTGAGGCTTCGCTCCGTCTGACAGGTCTTTTATAACGGAGGGCACCTGGTGACCCCGCCCCCCTCTGACGTCATGGGGAAAGCCATAGGGAATTCCCCATGACATCCCCGTGCGTCAGAGGGGGCGGGGTCACCAGGTGCCCTCCATTATAAAAGACCTGTCAGAGGCAGCGAAGCCTCACATAGCGGGAGCCTCCCATTGCGAGGAGTGGCCCAAGAAGAGACACTGACACCGACGCCATGGAAGAAGATGCCGGACGAGAAGGCCAGCGCAAGAAGAAGCGGATCGGAGGAAGAAGAAAATGGAAGAGGATGGAAGAAGATGGAAGAAGATGACGGAAGGAGAAGATGAAGAAACCGAAGGATGAAGAAAGAAGAAAGAAGATTTTAATAAAGGAATTGTCAAAGACCGTCTCCTGTCATTTTTAAAATTTTTGACATTTTTTTGGTGAAATGGTAGGGGTACTTTTGTACCCCCTTACCATTTCACACAGGGGGGGGGGCGGGATCTGGGGGTCCCCTTGTTAAAGGGGGCTTCCATATTCCGATAAGCCCCCCGCCCGCAGACCCCCACAACCACCGGGCACGGTTGTGGGGAAGAGGCCCTTGTCCTCATCAACATGGGGACAAGGTGCTTTGGGGGTCTCAGACCCCCAAAGCATCCTCCCAATGTTGAGGGCATGTGGCCTGGTACGGTTCAGGCGGGAGGGGGGGCCGCTCTCGTCCCCCCTCTTTTCCTGCGGCCTGCCAGGTTGCGTGCTCGGATAAGGGTCTGGTATGAATTTTGAGGGGGACCCCACGCCATTTTTTTTGGCTGGGGTTCCCCTTAAAATCCATCCCAGACCTCAAGGGTCTGGTATGGATTTTGAGGGGGACCCTACGCCATTTTTTTTTTTTGGCTGGGGTCCCCCTTATTTTGGGGGGACCCCCACGCTTTTTTTTTTTGTTATTTATCAATGAATGACAGTTCTCTGTGTTACAGGAGCCATCAATTCATTAGCCGCGAGTGCTTTTAAATAGCTTTTTTCCTGCAAAAATGACACTTTTTGCAGGGACAGTTCTAAGCACAGGAAACCTGCCCCCCTTCACAGGCCACCTATAGACACCCCCCAGATGTGATACTGCAATGCTGTACTAACAGCACGCACACACAAATCCCCAGAAATAGAGCACATATTGTCAGCAGTCAGCAACACACTGACACGTTGACACTGAAACACAATATGCAAGGCCGCCGCCGCGGCGGCCTCTTATACCGTGGGGCGTGTACTAAAGGCCCTGAGCTATAATTGGCTACAGGCATCCTGCCTGTAGCCAATTATGGCTCTCCTCGCTGCCGGCGCTGTGATTGGCCAAGCATGCGGGTCACAGTGCATGCTTGGCCAATCATCAGCCAGCATTGCACTGCGACTGGCGCAATGCATTGTGGGCCGCTCGCATCACACGAATTTGATGCGAGCGGCCCAAATAGTTCTGGGCTCGCCGAACGGGCGAACGCCCGATGTTCGATTCGAACATGGGTTCGAATCGAACACCGGGCCCATCCCTAGTGTTTACACACACACGTCCCTTTTCTGCCTCTCGTGCCCGTGATCGCTCGTGGCCGGCGATCATCGCTACCGCAGCGGGCGCACGCAACTGCTATCCCGCTTAAAGGGACCGACGTATAACGGGATCATGCCGACCTGATGCAGTATAATGACGGCGGCTGGTCAGCAAGTGGTTAAAGATACATACAATATGTCTAAACCTAGAGTGTCAGAAGGGCTGGAAAGTTTTCAGGGTCAAAGTGGCGCAGAGGAACATGCAATTCTAAGCAACCCCCAAGGGGGCAGTGCTACATAGAGAATGTAACAGGAGGAGCTAAAACACGCAAAGGTGGTCAGGGACACCAAAAACCTCCCCAGGGACAGAGTTGGGAGTTATGTCCTGGGAGTTCTCATTGGTGGAGTCTCCAATATATTGGAGAAGGCTGGAGCCGACTCTGTCCACCAGGCTCCTCCTGTTAGTACAATATTACTTTTGGGTAGACTGGCCCCCTTTAAAACCTCTTTTAGCTAATAACTAAACCCTAACGTTTTTATGTTGTTTGAAATCTCTTTTATTCTTTTCACTTCTACAAACAATTTAATGTGGTTGTGACTTCTTGTATGATGAAGGACCATGAAAGCTTTCCCATCATACATTCTAGGCCATCTGACATATAACAACTATTGCAAACAAGAATTGACGTTGCCGGCGGCCTTGGTAGCGCACAGTGAATCCCGCGCTGATCGCGGCGCACATACATCCCTTACTGACGCAATCGGCTTTGTTACAAAGATCATGGAGAAAACTTTCTACTTATTGGATTTTATGTGTCATTGGGAGATGGAGACGGATTTGTATACGGCTATGCAGAACAGAGACTACTACGGATGTGAGGAAACAATGGAGAAGAAATACATTATTAACCCCAATACCAGGCGATTTTACCCCCTTTCTGCCCAGGCCAATCTTCAGCTTTCAGTGCTCTCACGCTTTGAATGACAATTGCACGGTCATGTTACACTGTATCTATATGAGATTTTTTCTATTTTTTTTCTATTTTTTTGCTAAATAAACAGAAAGAGGCTAAAAATTTTGAAAAAAAAAAAAAAAAAAAATGTATTCTGCTACATTTCTTTGGTGAAAATAACCCAAATCAGTGTATATTATTTAGTGTATAGGAAAGCTATGGGATATATATCTGAAAATTAAATTGATCAGTCCTGATGTACTGAAAGCCAATCTCATTTCAAGAGGCCCTACATTTTTTTATTTTTATTATTACATTTAAAAAAAAAAAATTTAAGATTTTTCTTTTTTGTAACACACTGTAATGCCCCGTACACACGGTCGGAAATTCCGAAGGAAAATGTCCGATCGGACCATGTTGTCGGTAAATCCGTGTGTGGGCTCCATCGGACTTTTTCCGTCCGATCCTGCTCTCAAATTTTCCGACAACAAAATCCGATCTGACTTTTTCCGATCGTGTGTAGAGAATTCCGACGGACAAAGTGCCACGCATGCTCAGATCAAATTACGAGACCAAAGCTATTGGCTACTAGCCTCTACGTAGTTCCGTGGTACGCAACAAACGTCACCACGTTCAGGATGATCGGATTTTCCGACAACTTTGTCAGACCGTGTGTATGCAACACCAGTGTCGGACAAAATCCATCGGAAAAAATCCAACGGATTTTGTGGTCGGAATTTCCGACCGTGTGTACGGGGCATTACACTGTTTAACACAATTTTTTTATTTACATTTTTTTTTACTGATTCTTATTTTTTTGTAATGCACTGTGACTAGATCAATATAACGTTACCATAGTAACATTGTACTACCCTAGGGAAGTGCTCAGGAACACACTGTGACCAGATCAATATAACGTTACCATAGTAACATTGTACTACTCTGGGGAAGTGATCAGGATTAAAAAAAAAATTAATTTACATTTTTTTTAATGACTTTTTTTCTTTATTTCTTTTTTTTTAACGATTTTAATTTTTTGTAACACAGTGTGACCAGATCTATATAACTTTACCATAATAACATTGTACTACTCTGGGGAAGTAATCAGGATTTTAAATTTATTTTTTTTACGATTTTTATTTTTTGTAACACAGTGTGACCAGATCAATATAACATTACCATAATAACATTGTACTACACTGGGGAAGTGATCAGGATTTGTAATTTTTTTTAATGATTGTTATTTTTTATAACACAGTGTGACCAGATCAATATAACATTGTACTACTCTGGGGAAGTGATCATGATTTTTTAACATTTTTTTATTTACATTTTTATTATGACTTTTTTTTAATTTATTTTTTTACAATTTTACATAAATCTATCCCATAGTTTGTAGACACTATAACTTTTGCATAAAGCAATCAGTATATGTTTATTGGTATTTTTTTTCCAAAAACATGTAGCAGACTACATATTGGCCTGACTTGATGAATAAATTAGATTTTTATTTTTTTATTGGTTATGTTTTATAGCAGAAAGTAAAAAATATTGTTTCCTGACAGACTCCATGGCAGCCAACGTGTGGGTTTAGTCCCGCCTCCACTACCCTATAGGACGTTACTCCCATAAATCTTTGCTCCCTGCCAGAGGCCGTGTTCTTTTTTTGTCCTCCTCCGAAGGACCTATACTATGTCTTTCTACCTGAAGATTATCGTTTCCCTCCTGCGATATGGACTGGCCGAGCGACTTGGAGTCGCACATTTCCAATAAGCTCTAGCTACTAGCGGAGTATGGAAGGGGCATATGGAAGAGGCGCTGAAGAGGGTTTAGTCCTTGTCACTGACAAGGCAAAACCGCGTTATGGTCGTTAATCCTAGCTACTAGCAGGTGACTGTTTCCCCCAACAAGTCTGGCATGTGTGTTTGCTTACCTTCGGCCAGAGGATCGTTCGCAGGAGGGGTGAGTCTTTTCTTTCTGCATGGCAGCCCGTTTTTATTGTATGTGGCTTTGTCTGTTTTTCCCTGTGTCCTGTGTCCCCATACACCGCTGGTGCGGTGTGTCTGGCCATCATGGCGGCTGGTTCCTCTTGCGTTCCAGCCGCCGAGTTCCTTCCTCGTTCGCCGCACTGCCGTTCTGCGCATGCGTGGCACCGGCGCGAGAACAAGGCTTGGTTCGCGCATGCGCACTAGCATCGTGGCCGTCGCATTGATGACGTCACGATAGGCGGCAGATTTAAAAAGGAAAAACAGCTTACAGGCTTTTGGAATGCCTGTAAGTCTGCAGAAGCACTCCCGAGACCCTGTTTTTTCTGGAAAAGGTAGGGAATTCTTGTGGGATGTCTTGCTACCTATTGTTGAAGCCTTTCCATTTACTTATTTATTTATGGGTCACTTCTGCTTGCAGCTGTCATGGACCTTCCCAGACCACTTGTTCCGTCACCGCCTGCTAGTGGCCAGCCCTCTCGCAGCAGGTATTTGGGGGGGCATTCCCTGGGATGCCTGCTGGGGGAGGGGGGAGGGTGGAACATCATTGTAGGTGTTGTTCCGCTGACACGGTTGGATCTGTCCTTTCTCTTTTCAGCCCTTCTAGGTCTTCTCAACGCCGGAGTTCTCATAAAGGAAGCGGTTCATCAAAATCCCGCCGGCACTCCTCTTCCAGATCTAGACACCACGTTTCTTCTGCAAGATCCAGTCATCGTAGCCGGGAACCATCCCGACCTTCCACGGCTTGCCCCAGTCACTCTGAAGGATTATGCTGGGGGTGTAGGGCTCAAGTCCCAATGGACAAGTCCCTTTGTGATGCCTGTTATGTGAAGGCAACTGGAGAACGGAGTGACTCCGACCAACAACTAAAGTCTCTGGTTGAGAAGATGGTCAAGGACAGCTTAAAGGAGCTAGAAGCCCCTCATGTATCTCCCGTAGAGTCGCCCAGATCTCCAGGGAGGAATGCTCAAGTTCAGGACACTTGGGAAGCTTCGTTACCAAGCCATCCATCTGCAGATCTCTCCGATAGTGAATCTGAGGAAGATGAAGCTGGTTCCGGTTTTGACTTTTCTCTGCTCCTCCTTTGGTCAAAGCTATCAAGGAAACCTTGAATTGGGAAGAGCCAGTGGCGGCTCCAGCGAAGCAGAGAAAAATTTTCAAACAATTGAAGAAGGAGCGCATCAGTTTTCCTTTTCTGTCAGAACTAGGGGAAGTTATCACGGAAGAGTGGGGAAAGGTAGAGAAGAAGAACTCTCTCCTGCCCAAAATTCAGAAACTTTACCCATTCAGAGAAGACGAAGTAAAGCAGCTAGAATCATCCCCTCTAGTGGATGCGGCAGTAATGCGGTTGGTCAGACATGTGACCCTTCCCTTAGAGGACACAGTCTCCTTCAAGGACGCTCTAGACAGAAGAATAGACTCTGACCTGAAGCGGGTCTACCTCGCGGCAGGCATGGCTTGTAAGCCAGCCCTGGCTCTGGCGGCCTTGTCTAGAGCGATGGAGGTCTGGTCTGACAGTGTCGACGAGACACTCAGGGGTGTTTCAGAGGAGCTAGCCAAGAGTTCTCCTATACAGGAGCTGAGGCTGGCTTCGGCTTTCTTGGGGGAAGCCTCAATTGACATTATTCGGCTGATGGCTCGAGTTATGCTATCCTCAGTGACTGCCAAGCATGCCCTGTGGCTCCGTCCTTGGCTAGCCGACCAGGCATCTAAACAGGTTTGGTGCCGGATCCCCTTTGACGGTTCGTCATTGTTTGGGAATAGGCTGGATAGTGCTATAACTCAAGCCACTGGCGGTAAATCTGGCTTTCTTCCCCAAGACAGGCGCCAACAAAACCCCAGAAGATCATTCCCAAGGAAGCAAAGTCAAGATCGTGCCAGGGAGGCACGCAGTTACAGGCCTGGAAAGAGAATTCTCTAGGTCTTGGAGGTCCAGGCAATCATCTTTCAAAAAGGCTACAAAAAGCAGTTTGTCGGGTGAGAAACAACCGACCAAGTCCTTTTGAGATCGAGCCCGTCCAGACGGGCCAGGTGGGAGCTCGTCTGCTCCATTTTCGGCACGTCTGGGCGGCCTCGATCCAGGATTTTTGGACCGTCAGGATGGTTTCCTCAGGACACACTTGGACATTCAGCAGTGTTCCCAAGTGCAGGTGTGTTCCCACATCCATTCCAACGTCAGAAGGAAAAAGGCTTATACTTTCAGCTTACGTAAGATCTTTATTGGAACAAGGCGCCGCTATTCCCGTGCCAGTCGAGCAACGTGGTATGGGAATGTAGTCCCCTCTTTTCTTGGTCCAGAAGAAGAGCGGTGCGTGGAGACCCGTAATAGACCTGACACATCTAAACCGCTTCATAAAAAAGGAGAGGTTCAAGATGGAGACCCTGTCCACGATCCAACAGTCAGTACAGCCAGGGGATTGGATGGTCTCCATAGACCTATAAGACGCCTACTTCCACGTTCCCGTTGCAACAGACTTTTAACAGTTTCTGCGGTTCTCCATAGGCCAAATTCATTTACAATTCACTTGCCTTCCCTTCGGTCTGTCAACTTCTCCACGTACCTTCTCGAAGGTCCTGTTGGCAATCGTGGCTCTGCTAAGGATCAGAAGAATCCGGATCCATCACTACTTGGACGATCTACTCCTGCTGGCCCAGGACAGAAATTGTCTAGTAGATCACAGAGATCAGACCATCTCAACGCTCAGGGAGTTCGGATGGCTCCTGAATATGGAGAAGAGCCAGCTGGAACCTTCGCAGTCTCTCGTGTTCCTTGGAGCCTTCTTCAACACTGTGAGAGGTACCATCTCTCTGGCCGAGGAAAAGGTCACAATAGTTCGAGACAGGATCCACCTGGCTCTCGCGTCTTCTCATCTCAGCGCTCTGCATTGCCTGAAGATCATAGGCACCATGGTGTCCACAATACCGATGGTGAAGTGGGCGCAATGGAGAATGCGTCCCTTTCAGAAGGGTTTTCTTCTTCAGTGGTCGGGAGACAAAGTCCAGCCAATTCGTGTCACTCAAGTCATGAGGAGTTCCCTCTTCTGGTGGCTTCAATGAGAGAACCTCTGCCATTCCATTCTTCCAATCAGGTGGATCACAGTAACGTCAGACGCCAGCAACAGAGGTTGGGGGGCTCATTGTCTGACGGAGGTGGCTCAGGGCACTTGGGACTTTCCTTCTCGGGGGATAGTCTCGAACGTCCTAGAGTTGCGTGCAGCCTTCCTAGCTCTGGTGGCCTTCCCTCATCTGATAACAGGAAAGTCGGTAGTTCTCAGATTGGACAACACAACAGCTGTTGCCTACATAAGGAAACAGGGGGCACCAGAAGTCGGTCCCTACTGCTAGAGGTGGAACCAATCATGCGTTGGGCGCAGAAGAATCTGGCCAACTTGACGGCAACCTATGTTCCCGGGGTTCTCAACGTCCAAGCGGACTTTCTCTCAAGAGTTCAGCTGGACAACAACGAGTGGGCGCTTCACGAGGAGGTGTTCAGATGGATCGTATCCCTAGGGATCTCTCCAGAAGTGGATCTCATTGCCTCCCAGTACAACAGGAAGCTGGCGAGATACTACTCGCGGTTCAGGGACCCGCAGGCCTACGGGATAGATGCACTAACAGAGCGCTGGTGGTTCCGCACAGCCTATGCCTTCCCTCCAACTCCGATCATCTTTCAATTCCTGAGGAGACTCAGATGGGAAGAAGTGGAGATAGTGGCCATAATTCCTCACTGGCCCAACAGACCGTGGTTTCCTCTCCTATCTCTTCTCAGCTTCCAAGACCCAATTCCTCTTCCGACCCGACGGGATCTGCTCTCCCAGGGCACGATTCTCCACCCGTGTCCAGCTCACCTACAGTTGAAGGCCTGGTTTTTGAGAGGGGAAGATTGGAAGCACTAGGATGTCCCAAGGAGGCTATTCCCACTCTCCTAAGTGCAAGGAGGCGAAGCACTAATAAGGTGTATGAGCGGATCTGGGCAAAATTTTCGTCCCATATGTCTTCCAGAGCCAATTCGTGCGGTTCCCCTGCAGTTCAAGACATCCTAAGTTTCCTGCAATCAGGTCTGGACCTACCCTTGTCGGTCAGTTCCCTTCGGGTTCAGGTGTCAGCTATATCCGCCTTCACGGGAGTGTCATGGGCCAAACATGCCCTTATCCAACAATTTTTTAAAGGAGCAGTGAGACTGAGACCCCAAAGGAAGCCCAGATTCCCTAAATGGGATCTGCCTCTTGTTTTGGATTTTTTCTCTCATCTTGACAAGTCGCTTTCCATCAGAGAGCTTACTATGAAAACTGCCTTTTTAGTGGCCGTCACCTCGGCGAAGAGGGTGTCTGAAATTCAGGTTCTAGGAGCCAAAGAACCTTTCCTAACCTTCTTTCCAGACAGAGTGGTCCTGGTTCCGATGTTAGGGTCAAACCCTAAGGTCACCTCGGTTTTTCATGAGAATCAAGAGATCTCTCTCCCCACCTTCAGGTCCACTGGAGTCTCAGATGTTCATCCTCTGGATGTTGGTGGTTCCTTAAAACAATACTTAGAAGTTACAGCCTCTTTCCGCCAGTCGGATTATCTGTTCGTCCTGTTCTATGGGAAACACAAGGGCTCCCGAGCATCAGTCAGATCTATTGCTGCATGGATAGTTCAAGCGATTCAGTGGGCATATAAGGAGAAGGGCTTGGCTCCTCCTCAGGCGGTGACAGCACACTCAACCAGAAGTCTTTCAACTTCGTGGGCAGCCTCGCGCCATGTAGCTCCTGATGTGATATGCAGAGCGGCGTCTTGGTCGTCAATCCATACCTTTATGTCTCACTACTGTGTTGAGCCAGCGGCTCTATCCTCAGTTGATTTTGGTGTTAAAGTTTTGTCAGTTGACGGTGTCAAATAAATCTTTGTTTGTTCAGCATTTTGCCCACCCGGGTGTGTACGGCGAGTTATTTCCCACACGTTGGCTGCCATGGAGTCTGTCAGGAAAACGGAAAATTCCTATCAAAATACTTACCGTAATTTTCCTTTCCTGATGGACTCCATGGCAGCCGGAGTTCCCTCCCAAATGGCTGGAGTAGGATAGTTACCGAACACGGCCTCTGGCAGGGAGCAAAGATTTATGGGAGTAACGTCCTATAGGGTAGTGGAGGCGGGACTAAACCCACACGTTGGCTGCCATGGAGTCCATCAGGAAAGGAAAATTACGGTAAGTATTTTGATAGGAATTTTCCGTTTTTTTGTTTTTTTTCAAAATTGTCGGTCTTTCTTTGTTTATTGCACATGCCATACAATATACGTTTATTGGGATTTTTTTTATTTTTTTTTTACCAAAAACATGTAGCAGAATACATATTGGCCTAAATTGATAAAGAAATTAGATTTTTTTTAAAAAATTATTGGATATGTTTTATAGCAGAAAGTAAAAAATATTTATTTTTTCTCAAAATTGTCGGTCTTTCTTTGTTTATCCACTTTCAGCCCCGGACAATTTTGCTGGCCAAAGACCAGACCACTTTTTGCGATTTGGCACTGTGTCACTTTAAGTGACACTTGCGCGGTTGTGCGACGTGGCTCCCAAACAAAATTGACGTCCTTTTTTCCCCACAAATAGAGCTTCTTTTTGGTGGTATTTGATCACCTCTGCGGTTTTTATTTTTTGCGCTATAAACAAAAAAAAAGCGCCAATTTTGAAAAAAACGCATTCTTTTTTACTTTTTGCTATAATAAATATCCCCCAAAAATGTATAAAAATTTTTTTTTCCCTCAGTTTAGGCCGATACGTATTCTTCTACATATTTCTGGTAAAAAAAAATCGCAATAAGGGTTTATTGATTGGTTTGCGCAAAAGTTATAGCGTCTACAATATAGGGGATAGATTTATAGCATTTTTATTAATAATTTTTTTTTTACTAGTAATGGCGGCGATCAGTGATTTTTATTGTGACTGCGACATTATGGCGGACACATCGGACACTTTTGACACATTTTTAGGACCATTGTCATTTATACAGTGATCAGTGCTATACAAATGCACTGATTCCTGTGTAAATGACACTGACAGTGAAGGGGTTAACCAGGGGGTGGCAGTGTAGGGGTTAAGTGTGTCCTAGGGGCGTGTTACTAACTGTAACTGGTGTGGCTGTGTGTTAGTGATCACTGATCTCTGCTCTAATCACAAGGAGCAGAGATCAGTGTCTAGGCAGAACGGGGAGATGCTGTTTACTTCTGCATCTCCCTGTGAGACGTTCGCGGGTATTCCCACGGCGATCGAGTCCGCGGGACCCGCGACCGGACTCACGGGGGTCCCGACCGGCGCGCGCTTGCGATGACACGGCGGCATATTCAAAGGGACGTACCTGTACGCCGTTATACCTGTCCGTGCCATTCTACCGACGCACATCGTCGTGCACCGGTCGGGAAGTGGTTAAAAACCGGCACAATTTTGACTTCTCCACCATGTTCAATGCATTTACCCAAAATGGCAAAATTTCATTAAAATGTACCATTTTTCACAGAATTTTTTTGAGCAAATGAGACTCTCCGTATCACTCATTTCGTAAATGAGTCAAATTTTATCAAAAAAAAAAAAACAAACAAAAAAAAAAAACAATTGTAGCAATAAGACCATTTTGAACCCGTATTTGGAAGCCAAATGTGGAGATCTGGAGGACACTTTGTCCTGGTTTTTGTCCTCTCAGTCCAACCATAAAATTTGAACCGCTTTATGAATCTTTGCCGGGGGTCTTCATTCGGATAAAAGGAACTTCACAGCATTCAGTGATTATCACAACATTGAAGTAACCACTAAAATGCAATCCTTTAATATCGCCAAGAGATAAAAAAAAATTACTTTGAAAGTTCTCCTTCTCCAGAACGGACCAAAACACAACAAGTAGTGGACATGTGCACTTCGTTTCATTTCCAAATTAAAATTCAGACACATTTTTTGTGTTTTCGGAAATTCGGATGTATACGAATTTCCGAATTGCAATAGTACCGAGTTTAAAAAAAAAATTGGTTGAAATTCAAATCGATTGCAATCGTTTTTGATTTGTTTTCCAATTTCCAAAGAGAATTAAAATAGAATAGAAAATAAAGGAAACAGAATAGAAAAAAAATATAACAAAATAGAAAAGAATATAACAGGAAATAAAAGAATAGAGTATAATAGAGTAAAACAGAGCAAAATAAGAAATAAAAGAATGGAAACAAATAGAATAGAATATAAAAAAATAGAAAGAATATAACCATCGTCCTAAATTTTAATTTAGAGTAAAATAGAATAGAAAAGAATAGAATTGAAAATAATAGAATATAAAATAAAACAATAGAAAAGAATATAATAAACAAAGAAAATGAATAGAATTTAAAAAAAACAATAAAATAGAAAGAATATAACCAATTCCCCAAAATTCAAGTAGAATAAATTTGAATAGAATAGCATAAAAAAGAATAGAATAGAAAATAATAGAATATAAAATAAAACAATAGAAAATATAATAAAATAAACAAAGAAAAAGAATACAATAAAAAAACAAACAAACAATAGAATATAACCATTTCCCCAAATTCAAGTAGAATAAATTTGAATTTGAATAGAAAATAATACAATAGAAAAGAATAGAATAGAAAATAAAATAAACCAATAGAAAAGAATATAATAGAATAAACATAGAAAAATAATAGAATTAAAAAGAAACAACAGACTAGAACAGAATAGAAAGAATATAACCATTTCCCCAAATTCAAGTACAATCAATTTGAATTTGAATAGAATAGAAAAGAATAGACTAGAACAGGAAGCTTTTCTATTCTGTTGTTTTTTTCTATACTATTCAGTTATTTTCTATTTTATTCTAATCTATTCTTTTTTTTATTCTATTCAAATTCAAATTGATTGTATTTGAATTTTGGGAAATTGTTATATTCTTTCTATTGTTTTTTTTTTAAGCTATTATTTTCTATTCTAATTTCAGAAGATGGTTATATTCTTTCTATTTTATTCTATTCTTTTTTTTTTTTATTATATTAGTTTCTATTCTATTTTTTTATTTTCTATTCTATTTTGTTATGTTTTACTCTATTATGTTCTATTCCATTGTTTTCTGTCATATTCTTTGCTATTCTATTCTATTCCTTTATTTTCGATTCCATTTTATTCTCTTTAGAAATTGGAAAACAATTCGAATTTGAAAACTATTCAAAATTCATTTGAAAACTGTTCGAAATCAAAGTTGGAAAATTTGAATCGATTTGAAACCTAAAAAAAATAAAAAATAAATAAAAAATAAATAAAAAAATAAATAATTTTTTTTTTTTTTTAAATAAAAAATAAATAAAAAATAAAATAAAAAAATAAATAAAAAAAAGTAAAAATAAAATAAACGAATTCCAAAAACAAATGAAACAAATTTAACTAAACTAATTTTATGTAAATTACAAATCGAAACTAAACAGATTTTTTTTGCTCTGCACACGTCTAGAGTAGTCCAGCCATGTAGTAAGAATTACGGTCAGAGGAAGTCAAATATTTCGGGTAAATAGAAATCTTTGGAAAGCCAATGCAATAGCAATGATTCGGGTCGAACATGAAAATTCTTGAATGCGCCGATCGATTCTTTTTTTGCTAAATAATACAACCTTCATAAACAACTCACAGTGGTGAACATTCAAACGTCTTTTATTTCATTTGTTGTCATACATTATAAGATCTCTTTTCAATGTATGAGATATGAGAGTCTGGAAATGAATCGGCTGATCCTGAATTACTAATCTTCCCCTCCCCCGAACAATATTGTCAGAATAAATTTACAGACTTTCATGTAAAATCTCCACATAATGTCGTCATTTTCACCCGCGAAGCTCATTTATAGAAAACCGTCACATTCGGTGCATCATCATATGTTTGTGGTGAAGGCTAAAACAATGCGGGAGCCTCGTTACTTCCTCAATTCTCTTTGCCAATGCCCAGGAAATGCCCAGGAAATGCCCAGAGTGTCAGTTTAAAGTGGTTGTAAACCTCTGAAATGAAAAATGAACAAAGCATATCCTTCCATAAGGTGTACTTGCCTCAATCCGATGTGATTTCTGTCTGCTCTCACATTCCTACACGAGTCACTTCTGATAATCTATGCCAGGGGTCTCCCAACTGCAGCCCGGGGCCGGATGCAGTCCTTCACTTTTATCTGGCCCTGGGGGCATTATTCCCCCCACACCGTCAGCAACACTGGGGCATAGTTCCTGCCACTGACAAAGACAATGATGGGGCCTTATTCCTCCCACTGACACCAATGATGGGGCACTATTCCTCCCGCTGACACCAATGATGGGGCACTATTCCTCCCGCTGACACCAATGATGGGGCACTATTCCTCTCACTGACACCAATGATAGGACACTATTCCTCCCACTGACACCAATGATGGGGCCTTATTCCTCCCACTGACACCAATGATGGGGCACTATTCCTCCCGCTGACACCAATGATGGGACACTATTCCTCCCACTGACACCAATGATAGGACACTATTCCTCCCGCTGACACCATTGATGGGGCACTATTCCTCCCACTGACACCAATGATGGGACACTATTCCTCCCACTGACACCAATGATGGGACACTATTCCTCCGGCTGACACCAATGATGGGGCACTATTCCTCCCGCTGACACCATTGATGGGGCACTATTCCTCCCACTGACACCAATGATGGGGCACTATTCGTCCCGCTGACACCAATGATGGGGCACTATTCCTCCCACTGACACCAATAATGGGACACTATTCCTTCCGCTGACACCAATGATGGGGCACTATTCCTCCCACTGACACCAATGATGGGGCACTATTCCTCCAACTGACACCAATGATGGAACACTATTCCTCCAACTGACACCAATGATGGGGCACTATTCCTCCAACTGACACCAATGATGGGGCACTATTCCTCCCTCTGACACCAATGATGGGGCACTATTCCTCCAACTGACACCAATGATGGGACACTATTCCTCCCACTGACACCAATGATGGGGCACTATTCCTCCAACTGACACCAATGATGGAGCACTATTCCTCCAACTGACACCAATGATGGGACACTATTCCTCCCACTGACACCAATGATAGGGTGCTATTCCTCCCGCTGACACCAATGATGGGGCACTATTCGTCCCGCTGACACCAATGATGGAGCACTATTCCTCCCACTGACACCAATGATGTGACACTATTCCTCCCACTGAAACCAATGATGGGACACGATTCCTATCCCCAATACCAATGATGGAGAGTGGTTTACTCCCACTGACACCAGAACATTTTCTTTTCCCACTGGCCCCACTAAAGTTTGAAGGACAGTAAAATGGCTCTTTGTTTAGTTTGGAGACCCCTGGTCTATGCCAACAACATGCAATCTTGGGATATGGCCCCTCCCCCCTCCCAGCACACAGCAGGTGATTGACAGCCCCAGCTGTGCATTTTTCTTTATAAGCCTGAATGGGGGAGCGGGGTGGTGCCCATGCCTTCAACTCAGGTCTCAAATTACACTCAGCTTTCTGCTCTATGCTGTACACAGTGTGACATCAGATCCTCATCCCCTGCCTTCTGCAGATGAGAAATTCTGTGTAAATTCTGGACTTTAAAAGGACATAGAGGAGAGGAGGCTGCAGATAATAAGGTTACATTTCTTAAGGATGATGTGATCCATCCCTGTGTATGGTCTGAGGCCCGACACTTCCCTATGTGAAGGTTTACAACCACTTTTTTTATTTTTTTTATTATTATTATTATTATTTTTATTAAATTTGATATACAACACTTGAAGCTGTGCCGGCACAACACCGACCCACTTCGCTCTACAACCGCTTTAATTGCTCCGCATTGCAGAACATTCACCACAATACAGTCGTCTGTTTTCTTTAGGAAATATTTTCATTTTTCATGTCCAAAAGAAAAAAAACTACGATTTACAACATTCTTCTTAAAATATGTAGCAAAATGTAAATCTGGGATCTGCAGGAGAGACGCTGAGTTATGCAGAATCGTTATCGGCCACGTCTAATAAGCAAGTGTAGCAAATAAATATCCATTTACCGACTTCCATCCCTGCGAGATTTGTTCCGCTCATAAAAATAGAATGAAATAATTCAGTGATTGGGACGGCTTCTTCTTTTCTCATTTACATTCTTGAAAAATAGAAAAATTGTCCAAAAGAAACACTTTTCACAAGATATGATATCGATTTGCTTTTGTAAGTGAAGAAGCTTTGCAGGATAAATATACAGTACTTTTCTATAGTTATCCGTCCAATTACCTCCCTCCCCCCAGCACTCATCTAACACCCCCCAGAAAAAGTGTTATTTACCCCCCCCCCCCCAATCAGATCCTTGACATCTGGTTCATAAGAAGCCACCATAAGTGGGGTCTGTACCGAGAGAGGGGACTATACTGAGTGGCGGGTCTGTACAGAAGGAGTGGGGTCTTTACTGAGGGAGAGGGGTCTATACTGTGGGAGGGGGGGTCTATACTGTGGGAGGGGGGGTCTGTACTTAGTGGGGGAGTCTGTACTGAGGAAGGGAGGTCTGTACTTAATGGAGGGTGTCTGTACTTAGTGGAGGGGTGTCTGTACTGAGGAAGGGAGGTCTGTACTTAGTGAGGGGGGTCTGTACTTAATGTAGGGGGGTCTGTATTTAGTGGAGGGGGGTCTGTACTGAGGAAGGGAGGTCTGTACTTAGTGAGGGGATCTGTACTTAATGGAGGGGGGTCTGTACTTAATGGAGGGGGGTCTGTACTTAGTGAAGGGGTCTGTACTGAGGGAGGGGACTATACTGAGTGTGGGGGGTCTGTACTGAGGGAGGGGGGTCTGTTCTTAGTGAGGGGGGTCTATACTTAGGATGGGAGGTCTGTACTTAATGGAGGGGGGTCTGTACTTAGTGGAGGGGTGTCTGTACTGAGGGAGGGGACTATACTGAGGAAGGGGGGTCTATTCTTAGTGAGGGGGGTCTATACTTAGGATGGGAGGTCTGTACTTAATGGAGGGGGTCTGTACTGAGGAAGGGAGGTCTGTACTTAGTGAAGGGGTCTGTACTGAGGAAGGGAGGTCTGTACTTAGTGAGGGGGGTCTGTACTTAGTGGAGGGGTGTCTGTACTAAGGAAGGGAGGTCTGTACTTAGTGAGGGGGGTCTGTACTTAGCGAGGGGGGGTCTGTACTTAATGGAGGATTTTTTGTACTTAATGGAGGGGGGGTCTGTACTTAGTGAAGGGGCTCTGTACTGAGGGAGGGGACTATACTGAATGCGGGGGGTCTGTACTGAGGGAGGGGGGTCTGTACTGAGGGAGGGGGCTATACTGTCTGCGGGGGTCTGTACTTAGTGGGGGGGTCTATACTGAGGAAGGGAGGTCTGTACTTAATGGAGGGGGGTCTGTACTTAGTGGAGGGGTGTCTGTACTGAGGAAGGGAGGTCTGTACTTAGTGGGAGGGGTCTGAACTTAATGTAGGGGGTCTGTACTCAGTGGAGTGGGGTCTGTACTGAGGAAGGGAGGTCTGTACTTAGTGAGGGGGGGTCTGTACTTAATGGAGGGGGGGGTCTGTAATCAGTGGAGGGGGTCTGTACTGAGGAAGGGAGGTCTGTACTTAGTGAGGGGGGTCTGTACTTAATGGAGGGGGGGTCTTTAATCAGTGGAGGGGGTCTGTACTCAGTGGAGTGGGGTCTGTACTCAGTGGAGTGGGGTCTGTACTCAGTCGAGGGGGGTCTGTACTGAGACTTTAGCTCATGGTAGGAGAAAGGTAGGCATAGGAACTTATGTTGGGAGAGAACTGGAGCTCATGGTAGAAAGGTGATGGAAATGTGAGATGAGAGGAAGGATTGGAATTCATGTTAGAGGGGTGGAGGGATAGCAACTGATGGCAAAAGAGTAGTAAAGGTGGGATCTGATGGTGGGAGACGACTGGAGCTCATGGTGAAACAGTGGCAGGCATAGTGGCTGATGGTGGAGGAGGTAATGGGATCTTGTGGACTGAAGCTTATGGTAGAGAGTGGAGGAATGAGATATGATGGTAATGGAGGACTGAGGCTCATGGAAGAGGGGTGAAGGGAGGGTAGCTGCTGGTGAAAGAGTTGTTGTGATGGGAGCTAATAGTGGGGGAGGACTGGAGCTCGTGGTAGAGGACTGACGTGGATTGGAGTTGATGGTGGGGGAGAATTGGAACTTATAGTAGAGGGGTAGTGGTGATATGAGCTAATGGTGAGGAAAGTTTGGAGCTCATGGCAGAGGGATGGTAGGGAAGATGATGGTGGAGGAAGACTGAAGCTTATAGTAGAGGGATAGTGGGGTTGGTAGCCGATGGTTGGGAAGAACTGAAGCCCATAGTAGAAAGGTGAACTCATGGTTGAGGAGTAGTGGTAATAACAGCTGTTAGTGAGAGAGAATCGGAGCTCATGATAAAAGGGTGGGGGGCTGATGTTGGGGGGGATAGGGGCATAAGAGCTGGTGGTGAAAAGGGGAGGATTAAAGTTGAAGGCGTGGCATGGGTGTCCGCAGGCAGGGGCAAGGGGGGGTCAAGTGCCCCCCCCCCCCCTGGAATCAGGGATTGGATCTTAAATTCAGCACAGTTGCATCTCTATCGAGGTGCCGCACCCAGGTGCCACCCGCCAGTGGGGTGACACCATTAAGGTGCTGTCACGCCCCCCCCCCCCCATCAGTGTAGTGTGACTTTGGGCTCTTTTCCCTGCTCAGTCCAGCAGAGAACTTGGCGGTGCTGTGACGGAAGAATGGCGAGCTGCGGGCTATCAGAGGTTTCACCCGCTTGCCCCACCCATTCTCCTGTCAGGGAGAAGAGACGGCGGCTCTCACCAGGTTCCCCACCCAGCTTCCTTCCTGCTCCATTCCTTCCCTATTGGCCATAACTGAGGGCCAATCAAAGGCGACTAGGAAAGGCAAGTTTCATGGGACATGTAGTCCCAAAAGATTGGCGGCCCCATTATCCACAGGGAGGAGGCTACAGCTCGATCAAGAGAGAGATTGAGAGACTGCAGCCTGGAAAAAAGCTGAGGGAGAGAGCGCTACAGGACAAAGAACGAGTAATGTGCTGGGCAGGAGCCAGAGAGAGAGTCACGCTGTCCAGCGCCACCAGAGAGAGAGCCACACTACCCAGCACCACCAGAGAGAGAGCCACGCTGCTCAGCGCCACCAGAGAGAGCCATGCTGCCCAGCACCACCAGAGAGAGAGCCACGCTGCTCAGCGCCACCAGAGAGAGACTGAGCCACTACCAGGGTACAGACATGCTACACTACTGAACAGTGTCGCTCCCGGGGAACCCAGAGTGAGCGATCGCCCAGCCAGAGGGATCACTACTGTAGTTTCGCTGGGTCTGGTAAGAGGGCCTTTTGGCCATTATCCATTACTTATCCTAGGGATTGTAATACGTCTGCAATACGTATGTGATAATGACATTGTCGAAAAGGGGCGGTGCATGGGTGACACTAAAATGATGCCCCCCCCCTGAAAAAAGTTCTGCGGACGCCCATGAGGCGTGGTATGTGATTTTAGGGTAGAAGGAGGCAGGGGATATGAATTATTGATGAAATCTAAGTAAGGAGAATGGGACTTAATGATGAACAGATGAGAGATGAAGAGGTTGGAGGCACAGGAGGTTATGGTGGTTGAGGGAAGCTGAAGTGATGGGCAGGGAACCTGGATATTATTGTGGTAAATGCAGGACAGGGGGGCATGCAATTAAAGCATAAAGTCATGGAGAGGGTGAACATAGCTGGTATTCTATAATGCCCCGTACACACGAGCGGAATTTCTGTCGGAAAAATCTTGGATGGTTTTTCCGACGGAATTCCGCTCAAGCTTGGCTTGCATACACACGGTCACACAAAAGTTCTCTGAACTTTCGACCGCCAAGAACGCGGTGACTGTACAACACTATGACGAGCCGAGAAAATTAAGTTCAATGCTTACGAGCATGCGTCGAATTGTTTCCGAGCATGCGTAGGAATTTTGCGCGTCGGAATTGCTACAGACGATCGGAACTTTTTCCATCGGAAAATTAGGGAACCTGCTCTCAAACTTTTTCTGGCAGAAATTCCATCAGCAAAAGTCTGATGGAGCACACGCATGGTCGGAATTTCGGACCAAATGCTCTCATCGGACTTTTGCTGGCGGAATTTCCGATCGTGTGTACGGGAGCTTGAAGAGAGAGAGAGGGGGTGGAACTTGTAAAGCAGAGGGGGTGTAGAAGGACAGTAGGTTTGTGTTACAAAGAGTGAATAAGCTGAGAAAAATGGAATGAAAAGTGGAGAAATGGTGATGACGACCACATGACAGAATATTAGGAGGAACAGGCTGTAGATGAGCATCAAGAAGAACAGGAACCAGAGGGCAACATGTGGGACCAAATCCGGGGCCAGGTGAGAAGAGAAAAGGGGCAATGGGGGAAGAGCAGACAAGGAGACTAAGTATTAATTTAAGAAGTAGAGTGGTAACAAAAATCACCTGAAAAAGAAAAACCCACAGAGCAGGTAAACGGAGACCTTAAGAAGGAGAAAAGACAGATGAGTACCGTATATACTCGAGTATAAGCCGAGGCACCTAATTTTAACCACAAAAAACTGGGAAAACTTATTGACTCGAGTAAAAGCCTAGGGTGAGAAATGCGCAGCTACTGTAAGTGGAAAAGAGGGTCAAAAATGTCCATTTGCAGCCTCACTGTGCCCATTTGCATGCCTCACTGTGCCCATTTGCATGCCTCACTGTGCCCATTTGCAGCCATAGGTCCCCCAAATTTCAAACTTGGTAGTTAAGGGTTCCTAGATGCCCCCCTATCTGCAGCCAAACTTTGGGGTCCCTGGACCCAAAGGGTCCTGAAATGACATTGCTGCAGATGGACACAGTTGACCGAATTTGGGGCCCCGTATCTTGGGGTCACTTGGTGCTAGGAACCCCATCTTGGATATGTTGTAGTGCTGGTCCCAGTGGGTTTGCACACCAAATTTGGGGTTCCTAGCACCAAGTGGCACCGAGATAGGGGGCCCCGAATTCGGGTTGGAAAATGTCAAGCACTTTTCTGCAGCAGAGAATGACATTTTCCGAACCGACTTTGGGGCCCCGTATCTCGGAGCCACTTGGTGCTAGGAACCCCAAATTTGGATATGTTGTAGTGCTGATCCCACTGGGTTTTCACAGTGGCCCCGAGATACAGGGCCCCAAAGTCGGGTCGGAAAATGTTATTCTCTGCTAGACATGTGCACAACAAAAAACTTGTTTATTTTCGTTTTGTTTTTTTCGTTTCCGAAAAAAATGTGTTTATTTTCGTTTCGTTTTTTTCGTTTCCGTTGATTCGTAACGATTTGTACATTCGTAAGTCGTCGGTGTTTGTATTCGTAACGATTCGTACATTCGTAAGAGTTATTTTTTCGTTGATTCGTTTTTCGTTAGTTTAATTTTCGGACGCATTCGTATTTATTTGTAACATTCGTAACATTCGTAACATTCGAAGATTCGTAATCGGAGCATAATTCATAATTTTATGTAATGTGTATGCTATTATTACATTTTAATAATTTACGAATCGAAAAAAAAAGTTACGAATCGAAAAAAAAAAAGTTACGAATCAAAAAAAAAAAGTTACGAATGTACGAATTTTTTGGTTCAATCCATTCTAAGCACGTTTAGCAGCACCATTGTAAGGGACACGGAAAAATACCAATTCAACAAAAAAAAAAGTTACGAATGTACAAATTTTTTCGTTCCTTTTCGTTTTTCGGATTTTCTTTATTAGTACATTCGTTGTTTCTAATTATTTTTTTTAGGATTTTCGTTGTTTTTCGGATTCGTTCGATTCGAATGATTCGTTAATCGGATTCGTACGATTCGAACGATTCGTTATTCGGATTCGTACGATTCGAACGATTCGTTCATTCGTACGATTCGAACGATTCGTTCATTCGTACGAAAATGAACAAACAAAAATAACGAAAAAAAAAAAAAACGAAAAAAAAGAAACGAATTGCACATGTCTATTCTCTGCTGCAGAAAAGTGCTTGACTCCAGTATAAGCAGAGGGGGGCATTTTCAGCACCAAAAAAATGTGCTGAAAAACTCAGCTTATACTCGAGTATATATACGCTAAGCTCTTGATCATGAGGGAAAAGCTCCTTTTACCACTTCTGACCTACTCAGCTATAACATTGTTACATGTGAATCTTCATTTTCCACATGTGTACGACTTTTTGAAATTTGTAGACATTGTACAATCTGGACATCCACTTTTACAGTAAATCATAAAATGCCAACCATTCCTCGGCTGTTTTCAATGTAAGTACTCCTCAACCATGACTACCACCCTCATCTGCTGAACATAAATTACATCTTTCATACCAACTGCATTCTATACAAGCTAGAAAAACTATCAGTGGAGGTGTTCTAGAAAATGGTAAAAGAGTTTGACTTAAAAAATCCATAACAATACTATATGGTCTTCTTTAGCTAGGTGTTCAGTTCCTTGTGAGTTGTGGTCCTGGAATGGTTAGCCCCAATATTTGTGATTGAAAACAATTCACATTCTTTTTGCAAAAAAGTCACGAGAAAAGTTTATTTTTTTTTTCGTTTAAACCCGGCGACGCGTCTGGAAAGTGAAAAACAAAACTCTGAAACTCTTTCAATCTCTCAAGTTCTAGAAAGAGAGTTAAATCAATGTGAAAACATGTCTACGGGTTACATTCATTGTGGTTCTCCTGGTCACAGAAGGTTGGCGTTCATTGAACATGGACGGTACATGATAGCTTGACAATATAAAGACCTGTATCAACTTTAATCCATCCTGAGACTTGTGTTAAAACGTTATTCTTTCATGTTCTGTAGTAACAGGCTATGCGTGCCACCTCCACATATTAGATGTTGGCGGAAACTTTTCCAATCTTGGAATTTCCTGGCCTTCCGTGCCTAAAATCTGTCTTGACTTCCGACTCGTGAGATTGTGATTATCGTCTGAAAAAATACATATAGAATGGCCTTTTTTTGTCTTCTTGTGCAAATCAATGGACCTCGTGGAGTTTCCCTTGATGACTCCGAAGTTGGTGACACTGTTGCAGGCACTACCCATGAAAAGACGCTGTTAGACGCTGCTACCCACAGTGACTCCACTGCTCAGGCTGTTGGCTGGGAATTTGATGGGTTTCATGCTGCTATCTCTCTGACTGTACAAGTTCTCCAATCTCCATCGTTCCCAACGTCTCTGAAATTCAGCCTGAACCTGAAAGAGAAAATGGACTTCAATGGACTTATGGGTAGATTTTAGATGTGCATTTATGTATGTGTATATATATATATATATATATATATATATATATATATTGTCATGAACCTTGAAACACTGATGTATTTCTCCTTTGATTCTATTACACAGTGGGGGGTCTTCTGCAATGTCTTAAGGCTAACCCCCTCCAGACGTCTCTGTGGTCTGGAAGGAATGCATTGTTCTGTGTTTGACCATTTGTTTATGTACTTTAATTACCTCCTGGGGCTTCTCTGTGTCATTACACCTTATCAGTCCTCCTATTCAAGCTATCGGACCAATCCCTGCTGACCCTGTTTCAAGTCCTAATTTTCATGGTAGAGGACCTAATTGAGAACTACAGTCTACTTTACAATTGACCAATAGGAAAGTGGTTGTTGGGGGCGGGGTGTTTGAACTTACATACAGCCTGCCTGGTGTTTGTTCAGAGCCATCACAACTGGATTCGAACAGCACATAGCTGTAGTTTGAATCCCGGAGCATCGCATGACCGAACCATCAGATGTTGCGATCTGCAATCTGATTCCATAGCCGCAGAGGAGTGTCGGGAGAGGGGAACCGAGCGAGCAGGGGCTGGTTTGTGCTGCAGGGTATTGATGCTCACTGCTGGGGGATTTATTCTAGCTGGGGGGATCTATTTTTGCAGGGGGGTCTGTTGTGGCTGAGGAGGTCTATTGTCGCTGGTGGGGGACCTATTGTTGCTAGGGGTGGGTCTTATGTTTCTGGGGGGTCTGTTGTTGCTGAGGAGGTCTATTGTTGCTGGTGGGGGACCTATTGTTGCTAGGGGTGGGTCTTATGTTGCTGGGGGGGGTCAGTTGTTGCTGAAGGAAATCTACTGTGGGGGGAGGGGTCTATTGTTGATGGCTGCCAGAGAGTCTATTAATGATGGCTGTGCAGAGATCTGTTGATGCTGCCGGGAGTCTATTGTTGCTGGGGGGGGGGGGATTTTGTTGTGGGTGGTACATTGTTGTTAGGGGGATCTATTGTTGTTGGCTGAAGGGGATCTATTTTACTGCTTTTCTTGATATCATTACCAAGTTCCATACAAATTACTTAGCACCACAAAATGATACTTGGTTCTGTATTGTCTAAAAGGGGCGGTACTGGGAGGTGGGTAGGGGATGAAACCAAGCTACGGTGCTTGGAGCTGGGTAGGGGCGGGGAAAAGGGGAGTTCCAGCACCTATTGTCTGAGAAAAAAAGCCCTGTATATACTGTGTGTGTGTGTATATATATATATATATATATATATATATATATATATATATATATATATATATATATATATATATATATTTTTTTTTTTTTTTATTATTCCTATGCATTATTTTATTTATGCACTCATCTTGATATCACATACCGTATATCTTTTATTTCTAGCCTACATGAAAGAAACACTTTCATTGCCCTCACAATCCTACAATCGAATAAAGCACCTGTGATCAAGAACAATATGCCTGTTAGGAGCGTGTAGCGCTCCTGCTCCTCATTCTAGCATCCTGGTTTTGGGCGGGGCATTCTGTTTGTCCACCTGCAAGGTGATGGATGTGGCCAGTCTCTGGGTGGAGACCAAATCTTATGTAGGCCAGCCAAGCCTGCAGTCTCATGCTTGTGATATTGCATTTGTAACACATGCTCCAAGCTCTCAGTTTGTCTGCTCTGCTGATTGGATTTCCCTGTTTATGACCCCAGATTGGATATTGACTACTCTCTGAACTCTGCCTGCCTTTTGAATATGGATTTGACCCTGACTACTCTGAACCTTGCCTGCCCTGTACCTGGACTGTCATGGAACCACTGTAAGAGAAGTCCGGCTGATAGACACATGTTGGCGCAGAGGCGCGGGCACACCAGTGTGTGCGCCAAGAATAGTATGTACTGGCGCATGCGTGGACGCGTGCGAGCGCCAACAGGCACACGCACACGTTAATGTACTAGCGCCAGCCGGTCTATTTAAACAGAGCAATGACACACACACATTGCTGAGTGGTCTTTCAGATTGTTCCTGTTCACCTGTGTTTGACCTATTCCAGTCTTCCTGTGTTTGACCTGACTTCCACCTGAACCTTCCCTTGGACTTCCGCCTGCCTTCCTGTGACCCCTGCTTGTGTTTGACCCTGCTCCTGCTTCATGCTTCTGTACCTCGCTGCCCGACTGTGTCCCGAACCCGGCTTGTATCCTGTCTTAGCCTCTGCCTCATGTTCCGGTACCTGCACTGCTGTTGATGACCCCCTGGCTTATGTTCCGACCACGCTTCCGCCTGCTGATCCAGCAACACGGAGTTCCTGTTCTCGATGCCTATCCAGTGATCTGCAGCCATCTGGTTCCTTCCAAGGCCCAGACGGTGCCACCTATCACATCGGCCCTCGTGCCACTCTGTGTCCTTTGCTCCCTGTCATCTCTACCAGGGGCACTGGACAGGAGGTGCAAGAGAAGCCCCCTCTACAGCTCGATCTCCACCAGGTACGTGACAACTGTCTGCCAACCACAAGTACCTGCTGTGCTCAGTTCGCGTTGTGTATTATTCCTGGGGGCAGCCAAGTACCGGCAGGCCTGCTTGCCTTATGGGAAAGGGGCTGCTATAGGTGAAGAACAAAAAAGCCAGCTATAGTGCCTGACCACCTGCGTTAGGGGTAAGCATGACAATGCCTTTCTCCTTGTCCATAGAGGCTTTCACTTTCTTTTTTTGGAGTCAAGCACAGACTTTATCTGGTTCTGTATCCAGAAATCTAATATTAAAATTGGGTGCCTACAAACTCATAACCGTAAGATGTCTATTGCCAACCAGGGTTCCATGCAACCCTATGGTTCATCCAGGGGGGTGGCCAGGAGTTCCTTGAGCTGTGACTAACTGGCCTCCCTTCTGATGGTGCCTGCGTAGTTCCAGGTCCAACCTCACTTGGCAGAGGCATTGTCATTTTGGCCACCCCGGTGGGAGGGGCATTCTTTCTACCTACCTCCACTAAAGTAAGGGGCATTTTCCCATTGACCCCCTTTATTTTCAAATTCCCATAAAAATAGCACTCACATTGTTTAGGCGCTCACAAGCACCAAGATAAAACTGCCTGTATACCTTAAAATATCCCTCATGTGCATATCACAGCATTCACAGTGCTCAGATACCAGATTCCTGTATTTCCCGAACGTGATGACACCATCCAGTAGGCCCGCCTCTATACATTTCATCACAGGGTCACTAGACTTCCTCAGGGGGATTTTCCTATGACCCTCCTGATATACTAATCATACTAGGGGTTCCCTGAGATCTGGAAATTATTTCAAGGGTTCCTCTGGGATAAAAGGTTTAAGAAAGGCTGATCTAAGATATAGACCGGTTCGGAAGCACATCTCTAATTTCAAGATACTTTTCATAAAAAGATAGTTGGATAGCGGTAACAAGCAAAATAACGTATTTCTATAAATTATAATCCATATGTAATGATTGATATAAATATTACTAAAGGTTCTATTTAATTAATCGGTTTATATTTTAACACCACCTATGATGTTTTGCCTTACACCATGATACCATTACTTCATTATCCCAAGCAAAATATGTTTGTACACTGACAGCCAATGAAGTGATCACTGTATGCTCCGATGGAGATGACACCAATCTGTTGTCTCTGATTCATGGGGCTGGCCGGCTGCTCAGGGGAATTATTTCCCCAAACAAAGATCTGTTGTCTCTTACCTCATTGTTCATAAAGCAGTACAAAACCGCAACCATCAATCCCTGGAAGAGAAGAGAAGGATGTGAGAGCCAATAATTCCCGAACACAGATGTATCAATCATTGGTAAATGTATTTCACTCCAAATAAAATCCATCTCTGTGATTACAGCCAAACACAATGTACCCGAGCAACCTTTTCACCCAGTGATAGTCTGATCATAGAAGTAAATTTTCAACAATTTCACCACCTCAGTACCGGACACTTTCACCCCTTTCCAGTCCAGGCTAATTTTCAGATTGCAGAGCTATCACACTTTGAATGACAACACTATAACTAAATACATTTTTAGCATTTTGATAATTTTTTGAGACAGATAGAACTTTCTTTGGCTGGTATTTAATTGCTTCCCGCCTGGCCTATTCTAATATAACAGCGGGCGGGAGCTCTTCCATTCTGGGTGGATATTAGACAGGTGCAATTAATTTAGTTCCGAATTAGTTTTTTACCAAATTTCGACAAATTCGTTAATTCGGAAATATCCGAATTAACGAAAACTATTCTTAAATTTGAATATTCTAAAATTAGTAAATTCGTACTTTCGCACATTCGTAAATTCGTATTTTCGCACATTCGTAAATTTGTACATTCGTGAAGTTCGTACATTCGTAAATTTGTACTTTCGCCAATGTGTAAATTCGTAGATTCCTAAATTCATAATTTTGAACATGAGTAAAGTCGTACATTTGTAAATTCGTACTTTAGCACATTCGTAAATTCGGAAATTTGTAAATCTGAAATAATAATTAACTAATAATAACTTAACTATTACTAACTATTAAATTATAGGTATTGTAATTTCCTTTCAAATTTGGCTGTTAGTGAACGTAACAAATACAAATTTACAAATTATCTGAAATAACGAATGCCGTATCTAAACGAATGGAACACAATAAATTAATAATAATAAATAACAATAATAAAAACATTTTATTATTATTTATTATAAATTTGTTCAGTTCCATTTGTTTAGATGCGGCATTCGTTATTTCGGATAATTCGTAACTTCGGATAAATTCATATTTCGTTACCTTCACTAACAGCCAAATTTGAAAGGAAATTACAATACCTATAATTTAATAGTTAGTTACTATTTCAGATTTTTGAATTTTTTAATTTCGAATTTCCAAATTTACGAATTTTCTAATTTACGAATGTACAAATATACAAATGTTCTAATTTATGAATTTACGAATTTCCAAATTTATGAATTTTCAAATTTACGAATTTACAAATTTAAGAATTTACAAATTTACGAATTTAGGAACTGCGATCATAACGAATGACCCGAAAAATGAAAAAAAAACGAATGAAACAAAAACGAAAACAAACAAATTTTTTGGCAGTGCACATGTCTAGTGGACACCATACGACGACCTTGCTTTGTCCACACAAATCAGTGGACCAGGCAGCTGCTGGTACCATGTGATCGCTGTGACCAATCACAGCAGATCACATGACAATGGTACACAATGAATAGCTTCCATTCATAGCCATTCATTGTGTACTATTGCGTTGCTCACTGTGATTGTTCAAAGTGATCACATGATACAGACAGGGCCAATCACAGCTAATCGCAACCGTACACATTTGATGGATTCCAATGGTTGCTTATAACAGTGATTATCACTGTTATAAGCGATCATAGTGTTTACAAAAAAAAACAAAAAACCTGACCACCTCCCCAGAATAGTACTATGGAAACACTGTACTGCCCTGGTCACAGTATATAAAAAGAAAATCCTAAAAAACTATTTTTTTAATAAAAACAAAAAAATAAATTGAAGTAAATTGAAAAATATATTATTAATTTTTTTTTTTTAACATACTGTCACCAGTGTTCCTGTCACATCAGTTATATGATGACGTAGTACTGCACTGGGGACAATATGTAAAAAAAATAATGAATTTTTATAATTTTCCAAAAAGTAGCAACAATTTACAACTTTAAAACTTGCCATCACTCTTTCTAAATACCTTGGACTGTCTACTTTCCAAAAAGGGGTATTTGTACTGTTCTGGCATTTTCAGGCCTCAAGAAATTAGATCAGTACATCAGGATTGAGCGATTTTCAAATATACTGTATATACTGTACCATAGTTTGAAGACTCTATAACTTCCCTACTTTCCTATAAACTAAATAATATACACTGATTTGGATTATTTTTTAACCAAAGAACTGTAGCAGAATACATTTTGGCCTAAATTTATGAAGAAAGATTATTTATGTGCAACATTTTATAACATAAAACGATACCCCAGATGACGACCTGTTAGTTGAAACGCGTCGTGGGGACCTACCTACAAGCATTGCTCGTGTACCTGTAGCTATATACGATAAGCTTACTTATGACCATCTTAATATGAGTGTTCATTTTTAAACGTCTTTTTATTAAATACTACCTCCAAACGGTATCACGCTATGCAAGTATTTTTTCATTATATTTTGCATGTCACGTGGTTAAAGAATCTCTGTCCGCTACATGATATTACGGTATACATCTTCTGCATTCCATTGATGCCTTGGCCCGTTGATGTTGACTAACTATTTTGGATCCAGGACCAGCTTTACACTTTGGGTTTATTGATTAACAAGCCTTTTTTTACTTAGGGGGGTATATGCCTCTTCAAGTCAACGATTTCTGGTAAGCCTCCTCCTATCAATGGTGGTGGTGTTTTCGGCTATTTTTCCATTCTAAAGGGCCACACCGGTGGTTGAATTGAATTCTTCTGTTCAGTTTTGTTGGACTACACTTTTATGCTTTTGGACTTTTTAATTAGCTTTTGAACAACCGATTTTAGTATTTATGTATTGTGTAAATGCAGTTATTTAATCATTCAACAATTTCACTTTTATTCAGCAATTAGCGCTGCACTTTTCCATATATACAAAATTTTATAACAGAGATAAAGAAAAAAATATATTTTCAAAAATGTTGTTTTGTTTTTTTTGTTTATTCAGCAAAAGATACAAAAAAAAAAAACCCAGTGGTGATCAAATATCACCAAAAGAAAGCTCTATTTGTGTGAACGAAATGATAAAAATTTGGGTACAATGTTGCATTTGAGTAACTGTTGCATTGTCATTCAAAGGGTGACAGCGCTTGTTGTAGAATCTCATATTAGCCAATGTATTTCATATTATTCATATTTATTTGCATATATTTTATTGATAATATAATTATTATTATTGTTGTTATTATTATAATTTAGTAGTGGTCTTATCAATAATATTATTCAATAAGTAAAGCAACAATTATTAATCTTTAACAATGTATACTGTGTTTTCAATAGATTTAGAAAGATTTAATTTTAAATGTTGAACTTTAGATGACCTCTCTGCTTCTTTCTCATACTTTTTATAGTTTACTGGGTGAAAGTTCATTAGAACACATTCAAGTTATATAAAATTGTCTTGAAATGCATATAAATCACAGAGTTACTAATTAGAAGAAGAGAGAACTTTGACAGAAGTGAAATATAGCTGATAAGATAAGCACCGTCAAAGATAGGAAAAACAGGTGGTTAAAATAATTAGGTGGAATACGGGAAAGTTATGTAAAGAACATTAAATTAAAACTATTAAAATACATACATATAGTGAGACATATATACCACATCTGGTGGGGTTATTGAAAGTTCATTCTCCCAAAATCATAAATCTGTCACCCTTGAATTTAAGTTAAATCTTGTAAAGATAAGGAGAGTTTGATAACACAGCTGGGTGCCAGACTGTCTCTACACAGGTGTTTTTAATTGGACAAGAGCAGTTATAAATCTTTTTAATGAACATATAGGGATTCTGGGAGTAATAAGTTTGTCTGGTTATAGAACAGGTGTCAGATTTATGGTTGGTTACATTGACGTAGATCTTAGCGACCAATCACATGTAGGAAAGATGGCTGAGATAGGCTTGTAAAAGGGTATATAAATGCAAGCTCTACAACTGTTTGTCAGACAAGTCAGATAGGAGCTCATAAGGCTGAACTCTGTGTATGCAGCCCTATTGCAAGGGTCAAAGAGGTTAGAACCAATGGGCAAATATCTGACCGAAACTTGTCTCCTCGTACGAGTCAGAGAAGACTTATTAACTTGTTCCAGAGTGTGGTCTCAGGTGAATTTCCCTCATGAACTTGGTCGAGCTGGAACCCAGAACTCTGAGGGGACCAGACCACTGGCCGATCGGCTGGTCCCTATCAGGTGACGGGTTCCCAAGAATTGTCAGAAAAGACCCATTCTGGTTCAAGGTGAGAACAATTCACAATTGTTTCAATTTGGTTAGGGAATAAGAATACCTATATCTAATATGCTTGCATTGTAAGAAACTGTATAAATTAGACCTGTATCTTGTAATACTTTGAACATAAACCTGTATGTTATCAGCTGTTAATAAACCTGCATTGCTTAAGTTCTGCCTGGTTCGATACTTTACAATTCTACTTCACGCTGAAGGCTGAAAATTGGGCTGGGCAAGAAGTGTCTCGTACAAGTAGAATCATAGGGGTCTGATAATGTTATTATTATTATTATTATACAGGATTTATATAGCACCAACAGTTTAGGCAGCGCTTTACAATATAAAAAAGGAGACAATAGTTATAATACAATAAAATACAAGAAGATTAAGAGGGCCCTGCTCAGAAGAGCTTACAATCTTATAGGGTGGGACAGGTGGTAAGAAGGTTGTAACTGTGGGAAATAAGCTGATGAAAGTGGTAGAAGATTAGTTAGAGTTGTGATAGGCTTCCCTGAAGAGATGAGTTTTCAGGGATCGCCTGAAGGTAGCAAGAGTAGGGGATAGCCGGACAGGTGGAGGTAGAGAGTTCCAGAGGATGGGAGAGGCTCTGGAGAAATTCTGGAGACGAACATGGGAGGAGGAGACGAGAGAGCTTGAGAGTAGGAGGTCTTGAGAAGAGGAGGAGAGGACAATTTGGGTGATATTTGGAGACAAGATTGGTGATGTAGTTTGGGGCAGAGTTGTGAACGACTTTGTGTGTTGTAGTTATTATTTTGAATTTAATTATATATATATATATATATATATATATATATATATATATATATATATATATATATATACATATATATGAGAGAGAGAGAGAGAGAGAGAGACTATCACTTTAAGAGTTTGTAATGCACTTGCTTGTCTTTTTTTAGACACAATGTTTTCAGTCAATGACAGGGGCGGACTGACAACTCATGGGGCCCCCGGGAAATAGGAGATTATGGGGCCCCCAGGCAATCAGAGATTATGGGGCCACACAGTATACACACACACACACACACAGTATACAATCACACAGTATACACAGACATGTTTCTATTAGCTGAGAAGGTACTGGAGAGGTGGGGCAGCTATAATCTCTGGATTTTTAGACCAAAAGGATGTCGGTAAGGGAGATTTCAGAGACAGATGTAGAAAAGAAACACAGATTTTTACATACTGTCCCTGGTTTTACTGAGGCTGGCAACCCTGATGGGGCCCCCTAGTGGCTCCGAGAATGGATTTCCTTATCTAACCAGTCTGAGCTAGAACTGTAATGGTGACTTCCATCTTTCGTTTCAGTTTCTATTGGTCACATGATGTATACACCCATTTAACTGTTCCCTTGCTACTAAGAAGATTGGAATGCTGATTGGACTAACTATACGGTCACACCTAGATCATGCCAAGTATACGCTTAAAACACACCTATATCTCATGCATATTCATAACTATAAAATTGTATAGCCTGTAGATGTAACCTCCGAAAAACTTTCACTTTACTCGCTTCATAGTAGCTGAGAACTATGTATTGTATTTCTTCACTGCAGTGAATAAAAGCACCTCATTTTTTATAAGATTTGGATCTACTATCCCATCTGAATTGTCTTGTTTGGAGACTCCCTATCCTGATCTAACAGGTATTAAGGTGGCCAATCACCACTGGATTTATTGCTATATAAATGAAAAAAATACCCCAAGTTTTGAAATTAAATAACGTTTTTCTTAGTTTTTGTTATAAAAGTTTGCAAATAAGTAATATTTTTTCATAAACTTAGGCAAAAATGTATTCTGCTACATTTCTTTGGTAAAAATAACCTAAATCAGTGTATATTATTTAGTCTGTAGGATAGTTATACAGGATATCCCATAGTTTGTGGACTCTATATCTGAGAATTGATCAAACCTGATGTAATGATAGCCGATCAGATTTCTTGAGGCCCTAAAATGTCAGGACAGTACAAATACCCCCCCCCCCCCCTCAAATGACCCCTTTTTGGGAAATTAGACAGTCCAATGTATTTATTAAAATGCATGATGAGTTTTTTTAAATTTTTGTCGCCATTCGCAGGGTTCCCACTGATTCTGCATTATTTCATTTTATATTACAAGGTAGCAATAGAAATAATGTGATTTAATCATCCTGACACCATATCAAGAATGGATGATTTAAGTGCCAACACCAGACATTCACCTGACAAATCAACCCTGTGACTAAATCACCCCCCCGGTCCTTGGAAAAATTGTCCCTGACAGTTTGGAAATGTGGTCTCCCTAGGGGGAGCAGGCTGACAATTTCCACCCCGGGCTGCTCTGATGTCCCATACAAATGCTGCACCTCTTCCCTCAGGCTGTGCACACCCTCCGTTCCCTCCCTGGCTCAGCCAATGGCAGGCGGGCATCAGTAGATGAGTGGGCTCAGCATGGAAAAGATAGTTTTGGGTGCAAAAGTTTGTAGGCTGGTGGTGATGGAGGTTGGGGTCAGTGGGCTGCTTGTTAACTTCACCAGCCTGTGTATGTTCTGGGACCAGACCTGGGCACCCGCACGGAGGAGGAGGACTGGACTGAAACATGCTCTGTGCACTGCATTACTACTCTCCTTGGGGCACCAAAAGGTGTCCCAGGCCACTAAAGTGTTCAGGTTTTACTTGAAGAAAAGGTGGCAACCCTAGGCAAAACAGATGTAGCATCCTCCTAGGTAGGTGCTAGAAAGGAGTATAGTTTTTGGTGTTTCTGCTTACCAGAAAGATGTGTCAGGTAAAACTTAGACTGCTCTCTGCCTACCAGGGAGCAGTATCTATTGGTTAGGGGCAGCTAAGCTTGTTCTGACTGTCCCTCACTGGTCCAATAGGGAGGCATATTGGACAGTGGGAGGGGACCTGACAAGGGAGTTCACAGGCTTTGCTACAGCCCTGGCAATTGGCAGAGGAAAAGTGCTGCGTTGCATGTTGGGATACTGTATACAAGGCCAGGGTACATGTGCTCAGTTAGTTGAGCCGGGGAACAGAGCCCAGGAGGGAGGGGGCGGCTGCCCTCTCCTCCGCGGAGGAGGCCGCGTGGCCCTGGGTGGTCGACCCAGGGGTCTAGAGAGAAGGAAGCTGAACTCAGAGGTCCTGTAGAGCTGACTGGAAGGGGGGCACCAGGAAGGATCTGATTCTGCCTACTGTAAGTACAGATCCGTGTCTTTGGGGCCTGTCGAGTGAGGGCCCCCCCTTCAGCTAGAAGAGTCAGTGGACGGGTGTCAGTAAAGGGGATGCTGGAGAATGTCCTGAAGATAATGTAGTGCATCAAGTGTGCTGTTAGTGAGGGCAAAGAGACTTGTGGCTGTATGGTCCAAGCAGTGTGACTGCTTCTACTACCAATTTGGTGAGGTCAAGTGAGAGTTGTCCTTATCTTTTGTGAACAGTTCCAGTTGGAGTATCTCACTCATCCCTTCTCCTATCCAAGTTCCAAAATAAAATACAAAAACACAAATACCCTGGACTAGTAATTGAGTAACTAGCAAGCAGGAGTAAGGGGTGGAATAAGCGGGTACTTCATAGCAACCAAGTGAAAACCCCTAGCAACAAAGTGGGGAACCCTTAGAAACCAGGTGGGGAACCCTCAGCAGCTAATTGGAAATATAGACAACCAGCTGCAGGTAACCAGAGAGAGGCCTGTGAAGGCAATACTTAGTGCTACACAAATAATATATATACAATGTGTACATCAGCATCTGGAATAAATCAATTTTCATGACAGCTGTCCTTAGATTGCTGTTGTGTTTCTGACAGGTCCACTTTAACTTTGGTCTCCAAACTCTTTTTCCCCCTCTATGGCAGTTTGAATGCCTTTTCTGATGACTCCGCATTTCTTCCGGTATCTTAGCATTTCTCTGGAGTTTTGTCCAGCCTTTTGTTTTGTCTTCATTAAATTGGAGTCGTTTGTCACTCGGAGACGCGGTAACCACGTGTAATAGAGTGAGCATCCAATGTGATTAAAGTGGCTATAGCATCTCAGATTGTGTCCTCCCTGGTGATGGTTAACGGAATCCAGCAATTGATGGGAATTCCTGAAGCGATGCCCGGCCTGGGTAATTGCCATGCTGTCATCTTCTTGGCACCTCACGATGGTGTTAGCCCACCAGGAGCTCCGTATATGTTCATTATTCTTCTCACCAGAAACCGTAGTAACAAAATCTCCTTTTTTTAACGTGGGAAACCAGCCAAAGATTTTTTTTCTAGTTTGGATATTACAGGGGGGGGGGGGGGGTCTGGTTTTAATTACTGTCCATGTCCCTGATGGGGGTGAAGGTCTACCCTAACCATATAGGTCATGAGTGCTCAATCTGTGGGTCAGCTTGAGGGAAACAGGTTGAGCACCCAAGATGGAGCTCTTCCCCCACAATATAGTTGGTACTTGCTCTAGAAAAGGGGGTAACCCAAGATCAACACACTTTCATTTTCCCCAAAAAATATTTATCCAATTATGCAAATTTTTTATCCAATAGAATGAAATACAATTTCAGGGCAGTAAGGTCGTTTAACAAATACAAGTTTAACAGATTCCAAGTTCATGACTTCAGTTCTTCCAGAGAAGTGGGAATCACAACAGGCTTCCTCCCTTCCAGTCTTTAAAATACTATTTTGCCTAGCAACTGCTTACAGGTCTACATAATGGGTCTTCAGGGCACCTTCACTTGTCCCACTCAAAGGGGTAAGGAAGAATCCAGCCCTAACTGTCTTAGAAGCCCTAACCCTTCCCATACTTGTGGCTGTATGGTCAAAGCAGTGTGACTGCTTCTACTACCAATCCGGTGAGGTCAAGTGAGAGTTGTCCTCATCCTTTATGAATAGTTCCAGTTGGAGTATCTCTTCTCCTATCCGAGTTCCAAAATAAAATACAAAAACACAAATACCCTGGACTGGTAATTGAGTAACGAGCAAGCAGGAGGTCCAAGCTCAGGACTTCAGTTTCAGGACTAACAGATTCCAAGCTCAGGACTTCAGGCTTCCTCCCTTCCAGTCTTTAAAATACTATCTTGCCTAGCAACTACTTACAGGTCTACATAATGGGTCTTCAGGGCTCTTTCACTTGTCCCACTCAAAGGGGTAAGGAAGAATCCAGCCCTAACTGTCTTTGGACAAGCAAGTTACTATCCCTATCTACAAAGCCCCAACCCTTCCCATACTTGTGGCTGTATGGTCAAAGCAGTGTGACTGCTTCTACTACCAATCTGGTGAGGTCAAGTGAGAGTTATCCTCATCCTTTGTGAATAGTTCCAGTTGGAGTATCCCACTAATCCCTTCACCAGGAGAAAACAGAAGGGGGAGCCTAAAAAAGAAAACAAATGCAGCCACCACATCTAATGATTGGTAAGCTGCAATATATTAAATTTTTGGTTTTGAGTTTAATAAAACTTGTATATTGGATAGATGGATGGATAGATCAATGAATGGATCGATAGATGAATAGATTAATAGATGGATGGAGTGATGGATTGCTAAGTAGATAGATGGATGAATAGATGGATGGATAGATGGATGGATGGGTGGCTAAGTAGATAGATGGATGAATAGATGGATGGATAGATGGATGGATGGATGGATGGCTAAGTAGATAGATGGATGGATGGATAGATAAATAGATTAATGGATGGATGGATGGATGGATGGATAGATGGATAGATTGATAGATGGATGGATAGATGGGTGGATGGCTAAGTAGATGGATGGACAGATTGATGGATGGATGGATGGATGGATAAATGGATGGATGGCTAACAAGATGGATAGATGGATAAATTGATAGATGGATGGATAGATAGATGGATAAATGGATGGAAGGATTGATGGCTAAGTGGATGAATGGATAAGTAGATGGATGGATGGATGGATAAGTGGATGGATGGATAGAAGGATAGATAGATAGATAGATAGATAGATAGATAGATAGATAGATAGATAGATAGATAGATAGATAGATAGATAGATAGATATAGATAGATAAGGATAGATAGATAGATCGATTGATATAGATAGATATCAGATGACTTCTTAGGTGTCTGATGGTGCCTCCTCCTCGGTGCTCCTCACAGATATTCAGTACAATATCATCACATCATTCCTCTCTTGTACCGCCCCCTGTTGGTAATATGGTGGAATTACACTGAGCAGAACTTACCTGGAATGAGCTGAAGGAGAGTTCAAATAAAAGTTTGATGTAGCGCACAGATCCCTTGGCGTGTTCATCGGTAATGAAGGCGAATATGATCTCGTGGGTCCCCAGGAGCGGGATCAGGGTCAGAGTGGACTTTGCCAGCCTGCGGATTATAAGAGCAAAATCAGAAAGAAGGATTAACCGAGGATGTAGAATACGGCTCCCTCCTTCTGGATGCAATGGGGTTTATTTACTAAAGGCAAATCCAATTTGCACTACAAGTGCACTGCAAGTGCACTTGGAAGTGCAGTCGCTGTTGATCTGAGGGGGACATGCAAGGAAAATAAAAAAACAGCATTTTTGCTTGTACATGATTGGATGATAAAATCAGCAGAGCTTCCCCTCATTTAAGATCTTCCCCTGAGATCTAAAGCGAATGCACTTCCCAGTGCACTTGTAGTGCAAAGTGGATTTACCTTAAATTAACTCCAATGTGTCTGATAATCTGGTGATTCCTCTGAATAGATACATGCAGAGTTTTCCAATCAGAGAATCATATGATCGGTATTTAGGCCACATTCACGCCTAGCCTACCGATTTTGTACGGGATGATGTAAACAAGCATTTTCCCGTTCTGCCTAGTGACACTGTCACTGATCACAGCTCTCTGTATTCGGGAGCAGTGATCAGTGATGTGTCACACACAGCCCCCCCCCCCCCACAGTTAGAATCACTTCCTAGGACACACTTAACCCCTACAGCACCACCTAGTGGTTAACCCCTTCACTGCCAGTCACATTTACACAGTAATCAATGCATTTTTAATTGCACTGATCGCTGTATAAATGTGAATGGTCCCAAAATCGCAACAAAAGTGTCCGATGTGTCCACCATAATGTCGCAGTCACGATAAAAAATCGCTGATCGCTGCCATTACTAATAAAAAAATGATTAATAAAAATGCCATAAAACTATCCCCTATTTTGTAAACGCTATAACTTTTGTGCAAACCAATCAAATGCTTATTGCGATTTTTTTTACCAAACATATGTAGAAGAATACGTATCGGCCTAAACTGAGGAAAAAAAAATTTTCTATATTTTTTGGGGATATTTATTAGAGCAAAAAGTTAATTTTTTTTCAAAATTGTAGCTATTTTTTTGTTTATAGCGCAAAAAATAAAAACCGCAGAGTTGATCAAATACCACCAAAAGAAAGCTCTATTTGTGGGGAAAAAAGGACGTCAATTTTGCTTGGGAGCCACGTCGCACGACCGCGCAATTGTTAGTTAAAGCGACGCAGTGCCGAATCGCAAAAAGTGCTCTGGTCTTTGGCCAGCCACATGGTCCGGGGCTGAAGTGGTTAAATACAAGATTATTAATGGGACACATATGGCAATAACCTTCCAACAGAAAACTGACTGAATGATAACTGTACAAATAAATAGATACTGGAAAGAAAATATACAGCAATGAAAAAGGTATCTTATACCCAGGGGTCAAGTCCTGGGGAAAAAAGTGAGGGAACTCCCACCCAAGATCCACTCGCCCACCAAATAAAGAAAATGATACGCTCATATGCACGAACGCTTCAAAAGTGGTATTTTTCATCCAAATTTCGTATTGTGTTTATGAAGCTTAACTGTTAGTACATAAAAAAAAAAAAACAATCCTCAATAAATACGGTAATTCTCTGAATAATCAGCATTCATACAATTGTGCTTCCATGCAAATGTGAACATCATGTTCTGATCTTTATTGGGGAATGTTATTTTGTATATAGAGTGTTTATGTGGTGAGTTTACACTTTTCATTGAACAGAGTTTGGATAACACAGGGTTAAATGGAAAGGTCATAAATGAAGTGCACATTATCTGGACAGAATGCTTGGGGAGATAGTGATGTGTTCCTGCTTAGGAGATGTATGTTAGCTTGGGGGGGGGCTGCAAACTCTGCAGGGCTCCAACACACACTCGCTGCTATTCCAACCCTTCACATATTTCCACATAAACTTCCCTCCTGGCATTAAACTTTGCCAGGTATTGTGCTCAGCTTACCACCCCAAACTGATGTTCCTCCCTCAGCTCACCTTTCTCCCTGCATGTCCTGTGAGCAGAATAGCTGTGCTCCTCCTCTGGGTTCCCTCATCATATGGCACTGAAGATAGAGGAGGGGGGATTGCGGGACACAAAGAGAAAGTATGCAGGAGACTGGGGGGGGGATGAGGAGATAGAAAATCAGGAGGGGCCGGCGGGGAGGAGCGCATCACGAGAGGTCTGACTAAACACAATCTCTTAGCAGCAGGGACCTGATCTACCCGTCAGCTAGCTGTGATTGACAGGTAGATCGAAGCGGAAGCTGTCATGGGGCCCCCTACTGGCAATTCCTGAATGGTCAGGTGTGCGGCACTTACTATTGCGAGCTGTGTCGGCAGCTGCTGGTGTAGCCCTGCCACACAGCTCACATACTTAAAAGTCTTGCGGGACACGGCTGCTAACGGGAACTAAGTTCCTGTTGTGGAAAAAGTACAGGAACTCCGTTCCCATGCGTTCCTGCAGGACTTGAGCCCTGCTTATACCAGATATTATAAATCATACATTTCAAAAATTCTGGGTGCTAATTTAAAAAAAAAAAAGTTTTCCTTTTATGAAAATTTAAAAGTTCTACAACTTTGACATAAATAATTCTAGATTGGGAAGAATAAAAATTGAATATGACGAATGTGGATTTACAGGACGCGCGCCGATTAAAAATCGATTTTATATCAGAAAAGAGACAATAGAAAGTTCAGGATTCGACCGGCGATGTCCTTCAGAAGACGACACGTATTCTTCATTATGGGACATTGTTAAGTGGAAATGATCCCCCCATAAAATTACTGGAATTAGGATAATTGCCTATAAAACGCGCCGTTCCCCGCTCCTTCTCCTTTTTTTTCATGTAAATAGATGGTGATTATATTTAACATTCATACAGAAATATAAAGAGAGAGAAAAACCCCCGCAGGACAAATCCAGAGGAAGGACCTCATTTCAGGGAGAGTGCGGAATTATTCCCAATGTATATTTTATAGAGCAATTTACATTTTCTGATAAGGAACCGCGTCCTGTATGACCAACAGCCATCTGCCACCGACAGAAGTACAAAATACAACCAAATTAAACTCTTTCTGAGTAGGTGGGCCTCCCCACATTTTAGATTCCCCCCCCACAGCTCACAGATCTATCCTCACCGGGGGGGGGGGGGGTACAATCTCCCCAGGGCTCCAGGCTATTTAACAGCAACCCAACCACCATCTAGGCACCCTTCAACAGGGATTGGCGAGGCCCTGCTTAATATTCAGGCTGAGCATTAGAATTTTTCCCTCCCCAAGTTCCAGAAACCACTTCTGGAGGCAGGGGGGAGCAATCAAATTCTCAGATTGTGAAGCACTGATCAGACCAGGCCCACCAATCACTGCTCCTCTGATTACAGCTAACAGCAACCCAACCACCATCTAGGCACCCTTCAACAGGGATTGGCTAGGCCCTGCTTAATATTCAGGCTGATCAATAACATTTTTCCCTCTCCAAGTTCCAGAAACCTCTTCTGGAGGCAGGGGGGAGCAATCAAACTCTCAGCTTGTGAAGCCCTGGTCAGACCAGACCCACCAATCACTGCTCCTCTGATTCCAGCTAACAGCAACCCAACCACCTTATAGTCAACCTTCACCGGGGTTTGGCTAGGCCCTGCTTAATATTCAGGCTGATCAATAAAATTTTTCCCTCTCCAAGTTCCAGAAACCTCTTCTGGAGGCAGGGGGGAGCAATCAATCTCTCAGCTTGTAAAGCCCTGATCAGACCAGGCCCACCAATCACTGCTCCTCTGATTACAGCTAACAGCAACCCAACCACCATCTAGGCACCCTTCAACAGGGATTGGCTAGGCCCTGCTCAATATTCAGGCTGATCATTTGGATTTTTCCATCCCTAAGTTCCAGAAACCTCTTCTGGAGGCAGGGGGGAGCAATCAATCTCTCAGCTTGTGAAGCCTTGATCAGACCAGACCCACCAATCACTGCTCCTCTGATTACAGCTAACAGCAACCCAACCACCATCTAGGCACCCTTCAACAGGGATTGGCGAGGCCCTGCTCAATATTCAGGCTGATTATTAGAATTTTTTCCGTCCCCAAGTTCCAGAAACCTCTTCTGGAGGCAGGGGGAAGCAATCAAACTCAGCTTTTGAAGCCCTGATCAGACCAGGCCCACCAATCACTGCTCCTCTAATTACAGCTAACAGCAACCCAACCACCATCTAGGCACCCTTTAACAGGGATTGGCTAGGCCCTGCTCAATATTCAGGCTGGTCATTTGAATTTTTCCCTCCCCAAGTTCCAGAAACCTCTTCTGGAGGCAGGGGGGAGCAATCAAACTCTCAGCTTGTGAAGCCCTGATCAGACCAGACCCAATCACTGCTCCTCTGATTACAGCAGAAGACAAAAACCTACAGTTGCCGCCTGACTAGGAGGGAGCTACACATAATTGCAAAAAAGTACAACCATTGACAGGACTTTGAGGTACCAATAACCAACAACAATTATGTAAAAATTACAAATATTTTTATTGAAACATGATTAAAACCATCAAAAGCGTTGTGTAAAGAAACAATACAACAGTGGCATTAGAGGTAGATTAGGTGACACTATGATAGCCAGCACCTCATCCCTTGTAAATGGAAAATGGTGGCAACCGGGTAATTGGAATTTTAGCAATGCCCAAAACAGTAAAGAATACATAAGTTATATAAATGAATAATTTATTACATAAACAATAACAAATATAGGGTTCCAAAAAAATTTGCAGAGCATGATACAAGTCATGTTTAACCACTTTCAGCCCCGGACCAATTTGCAGCCAAAGGACCAGGCCCCTTTTTGCGATTCGGCACTGCGTCGCTTTAACTGACAATTGCGCAGTCGTGCGACGTGGCTCCCAAACAAAATTGATGTCCTTTTTTTCCCACAAATAAAGCTTTCTTTTGGTGGTATTTGATCACCCCTGCGGTTTTTATTTTTTGCGCTAAAAACAAAAATAGAGCGACAATTTTGAAAAAAATGCATTATTTTTTACTTTTTGATATAATAAATATCCCCAAAAAATATATAAAAAACATTTTTTTTCCTCAGTTTAGGCCGATACGTATTCTTCTACATATTTTTGGTAAAAAAAATCGCAATAAGCGAATATTGATCGGTTTGCGCAGAAGTTATAGCGTTTTCAAGATAGGGGATAGTTTTATAGCATTTTTATTAATAATTTTTTTTTATTAGTAATGGCGGAGATCTCCGATTTTTTTTGTGACTGCGACATTATGGCGGACACATCGGATATTTTTGACACATTTTTGGGACCATTGTAATTTTTACAGCAATTAATGCTGTTTAAATGCATTGATTCCTGTATAAATGACACTGGCAGTGAAGGGGTTAACCACAAGGGGGCAGTGTAAGGGTTAAGTATGCCTAGGGGTGTGTTTCTTACTGTGGGGGGGGGCGTGGCTGTCAGCTAGTGAATGCTGATCTCTGCTCCAATCACAGGGAGCAGAGATCGGCGTCACTAGTTGCTAGGCAGAACGGGGAGATGCTGTTTATCTCGGCATCTCCCCGTTCAGCCTTCCCGTGAGACGATCGCGGGTGTCCCCGCGGCGATCGAGTCCGCGGGGACCGCGATCGGACTCACGGGGGCTCCCGGCGCGCTCCCGATGGCACGGACAGGCTAAAGGAGGGACTTATATATACGCCCTCCTGCCTGTACGTGCCATTCTGTCGACGTATATCGTCGTGCGCCGGTCGGCAAGTGGTTAATGGTCACTGATATCCATATATATTATTCCCTGCTTATCAGGGACACAAAATCCATCACTTTTCTACTGTCAGAACGGAGCTCTGCCCACTTCTCTGCCTGATGATCGGTGGGTGCCGGCGCACATCCATTGCTCAACACCCGCAGATCGGCTTCTGCTGTGAGTAATCACAGCAGAAGCTGCACAAGCGCCCCCTGTAGGCAGAAGTGCACATTCACGTGTATATGCAGTGCCTTGAAAAAGTTTTGTCATGTTACAACCAAAAACGTAAATGTATTTTATTGGGATTTTATGTGATAGACCAACACAAAGTGTCACATAATTGTGAAGTGGAAGGAAAATGATAAATGATACAAATAAATATATGAAAAGTGTGTGTGTGGGGGGGGGGGGGGGCATTTGTATTCAGCCCCCTTTACTCTGATACCCCTAACTAAAATCTAGTGGAACCAATTGCCTTCAGAAGTCACCTAATTAGTAAATAGAGCCCACCTGTGTGTCATTTAATCTCAGTATAAATACAGCTGTTCTGTGAAGTCCTCAGAGGTTTGTTAGAGAACCTTAGTGAACAAACAGCATCATGAAGGCCAAGGAACACACCAGACAGGTCAGGGATAAAGTTGTGGAGAAGTATAAAGCAGGGTTAGGTTATAAAACACTATCCCAAGCTTTGAACATCTCACGGAGCTCTGTTCAATTCATCATCGGAAAATGGAAAGAGTATGGCACAACTGCAAACCTACCAAGACGTGGCCGTCCACCTAAACTGACCGGCCGGGCAAGGAGAGCATTCATCAGAGAAGAGCCAAGAGGTCCATGGTGACTCTGGAGGAGCTGCAGAGATCCACAGCTCAGGTGGGAGAATCTGTCCACAGGACAACTATTAGTCGTGTTCTCCACAAATCTGCCCTTTATGGAAGAGTGACAAGAAGAAAGACATTGGAGAAAGAAAGTCAGAAGAAGTCCTGTTTGCAGTTTGTGAGAAGCCATGTGGGGGACACAACAAACATGTGGAAGAAGGTGCTCTGGTCACATGAGACCAAAATTTTACTTTTTGGCCTTAAAGCAAAACGCTATGTGTGGGGAAAACTAACACTGCACATCACCCTGAACACACCATCCCCACCGTGAAACATGGTGGTGGCAGCATCATGTGGTGGGGATGCTTTTCTTCAGCAGGGACAGGGAAGCTGGTCAGAGTTGAAGGGAAAATGGATGGAGCCAAATACAGGACAATCTTAGAAGAAAACCTGTTATGCCGCGTACACACGATCGGAATTCCGGCCAGAAAAAGACCGATGAGAGCTTTTCATTGGAAAATGCGACCGTGTGTACGCTCCATCGGAATTTTGCTGGGCAAATTTCCGACAGCAAAGAATTGAGAGCATGTTCTCAATTTTTCCAACGGAAAAGGTTTCTATCGGAAATTCCGATCGTCTGTAGCAATTCTGACGTGCAAAATTCCTACGCATGCTCGGAAACAATTCGACGCATGCTCGGAAGCATTGAACTCGGCTCGTTGTAGTGTTGTACGTCACCGCGTTCTTGACGATCGGAATTTGGTGTGACCGTGTGTAGGCAAGACAGTTTGAGCGGAATTCCGTTGGAATTCCGTCGGGAAAACCGTCAGAGCTTTTTCCGACGAGAATTTCGATCGTGTGTACGCGGCATTAGAGTCTGCAAAAGACTTGAGACTGGGGGGGGAGGTTCACCTTCCAGCAGGACAACGACCCGAAACATACAGCCAGAGCTACAATGGAATGGTTTAGATCAGGGATATGAAATTAGCGGACCTCCAGCTGTTGCAGAACTACAAGTCCCATGAGGCATAGCGAGATTCTGACAGCCACAAGCATGACACCCAGAGCCAGAGGCATGATGGGACTTGTTGTATTGCAACAGCTGGAGGTCTGCTAATTGCATATCTCTGGTTTAGATCAAAGCATATTCATGTGTTAGAATGGCCCAGTCACAGTCCAGACCTAAATCCCATTGAGAATCTGTGGCAAGACTTGAAAATTGCTGTTCACAGACGCTCTCCATCCAATCTGACAGAGCTTGAGATATTTTAGAATAGGCAAAAATGTCCCTCTCTAGATGTGCAAAGCTGGTAGAGACATCCCCAAAAAGACTTGCAGCTGTAATTACAGCGAAAGGCGGTTCTACAAAGTATTGACCCACACTTTTCACATATTTATTTGTAAAAAAAAAAATTGAAAACCATTTATCATTTTCCTTCCACTTCACAATTATGTGCCACTTTGTGTTGGTCTATCACAGTGATGGCGAACCTCGGCACCCCAGATGTTTTGGAACTACATTTCCCATGATGCTCATGCACTCTGCAGTGTAGTTGGGCATCATGGGAAATGTAGTTCCAAAACACCTAGGGTGCCAAGGTTCGCCATCACTGGTCTATCACATAAAATCCCAATAAAATACGTTATTGGGCATAACATGACAAAATGTAGAAAATTTATAGGGGTATCAATACTTTTTTAACCGCTTAAAGTGGTTCTGCACACATTTCATTTAGTAAATCTCTTTGCCTTCCAAATCAGGCAAAGAGTACTAAATGAAATGTGTTTTTTTTTTTTTTTTTCACTTACCTTGGGCGGAGTCTGTGCGTCGATCGTCGTCAGGCCGCACTGTCTCCTGGGATCTGGTGTCATTGATCCCAGGAGTCAGTGCGGACATCTTCGAAATCTCGCGTGATTTCGGCCACATCTTCCGAAATCTCGCGAGATTTCGGGCATATCTTCCGAAATCTTGCGAGATGTCGGCAGATGTGCCGACATCTCGCGAGATTTCGGAGAACGTGAGCTGCACTTTGCCGTTACTGCGCACGCGCGAGCTCGGCGCAGTAACGGCGGTGCATGCTGGGCCATCTAAAGTGCCTGTGGGGTTTCACATGCCCACAGGCAAGATGGCCCCCAGCAGAAAAGATTTATATAAATCATTTTATTGGAGGAATACCGGCTGCGATCGATTATAAAGATGGAAAACGTGAGTCCCCCAATTTACCTAGTAATCCTTGGCATTGTATTCCCCTAAAAAAAAAAAAAAACACACAGTGCAGAACCGCTTTAAGGACCGCCTCCTGCACATATACGTCGGCAGAATGGCACGGCTGGGCATATCAACGTATAGGTACGTTGCTCTTTAAGAGCCCAGCCGTGGGTTGCGTGCGCGCCGACCCGGTCCTTATCTCCGTGACCGTGGCTGCGGGACCCGCGGACCCGATCGCCGCTGGTGTCCCGCGATCGGGTCACAGAGCTGAAGAACGGGGAGAGGTAAGTGTAAACAAACCTCTCCCTGTGCTTCCTAGTGTGACTGACACTGATCGTCTGTTCCCTGTCATAGGGAAAGACGATCAGTGATGTCAAATGTCAAGCCACGCCCCCCTACAGTAAAAAAAACACACACGTCACACGTAACCCCTCCCCGCCCCTTCACTGCCAGTGTCATTTTCACAGGAATCAGTGCATTTGTATAGCACTGATTGCTGTATAAATGACGATGGTCCCAAAAATGTGTCAAAAATGTCCGATGTGTCCGCCATAATGTCGCAGTCACAATAAAAATCGCTGATCGCCGCCATTACTAGTAAAAAAAATATATATTAATAAAAATGCTATAAAACGATCCCCTATTTTGTAAACGCTATAACTTTTGCGCAAACCAATCAATAATCGCTAATTGCGATTTTTTTTTTAACCAAAAATATGTAGAAGAAAACGTATCGGCCTAAACTGAGGGGAAAAAAACATTTTTTATATATTTTTTGGGGATATTTATTATAGCAAAAAGTAAAAAATATTGCATTTTTTTCAAAATTGTCGCTCTATTTTTGTTTATAGCGCAAAAAATAAAAACCGCAGGGGCGATCAAATACCACCAAAAGAAAGCTCTATTTGTGGGGAAAAAAGGACGGCAATTTTGTTTGGGAGCCACGTCGCACGACCGCGCAATTGTCAGTTAAAGCGACGCAGTGCCGAATCGCAAAAAGGGGCCTGGTCCTTTGGCTGCCAATTGGTCCGGAGCTGAAGTGGTTAAGGCGCTGTGTATGTGGAGTTCTGCACAGAACGGCTGCCCCGTGGCAGTATATCTGCTATGGAAGGGGTGGGGGGGGTGGGGGTCGGGAAGTGGGGGGGGGGGGGGGGGGTCGGGAAGTGGTTAAGGCACTGTGTACGTGTAGTTCTGCCCCGTGGCAGTATATCTGCTATGGAAGGGGTGGGGGGGGGGGGGTCGGGAAGTGGGGGTGGGGGGGGGGGTCGGGAAGTGGGGGTGGGGGGGGGGGTCGGGAAGTGGTTAAGGCACTGTGTATGTGTAGTTCTGCCCCGTGGCAGTATATCTGCTATGGAAGGGGTGGGGGGGGGGGGGGGGGGTCGGGAAGTGATTGTGGGGGGGGGGGGGGGGGGGGGGTCGGAAAGTGGTTAAGGCAAGATCCCCCACCCCTCCACTTGCAGATAGAGAGTTAGTTCCTTTTCTGTTTTAATTTTTTTAAGTCGAAGGAAAAGTCAAAGTGATGAAACGTGGAAAATCCAAGCGCTTGTAAGCTAAACTTATGTATCTTAATTGTAGCTATTAATCCTCAATCTAGTTTGCCTGTGTCTGGTTTATAACTCCCCCCCCCCCCCCCCCCCCCCCCCCCCCCCCCCCCTGCCGCACATTTTGGAGGCGATGCATGCCGTTAGCTTCACCTTGCTGGCTCAGCGCTATTCCCAAATTAAATATTTATTTTTATTCCACCGCCTTACCCACGTTTTGTGGATTTATTTGGAAATAATTATTAGTAGCAGCGTGGGAGATCTTTGTTCCTGTGATGGAAAGCAACATTTTATTTGGGCCTCCGTCCCCGAGGAGAGCCTTCGCCTGTTCAGCGGAGAGAGGCGGCGCCCGTCCACAATTGATGGCGTTGTAGCCGCCTGAATGTAAACGACCACATTAGGCAGATAATTACGACTTTTGGCTCCTTCACAATTACCGCTTCCACTTGGTACCGTTTGAGTGTGAAATTAACAAAAGTCAAGACATTTCCAATCAGGAAAAGGATGGAGAAGGCCAAGATCAGCACTGAGGTTCTCATCTCACCCAACCATTGCACTCAGCCTGGGACACATACAGGATTTATCTGCATGCAAAGCTACAATATACACCAATTTATAACAATTTAGGTTCTTTATAAAGAGATTGAAATCCATGCTTCTGACGGGCTAAGGGACTTCTGTTACCCTAAGGCAGGGGGTCTCCAAACCTTTAAACAAAGGGCCAGTTTACTGCCCTTCAGACTTTAGGAGGGCCAGCGGGAGTAGAAAATGCCTCAGGCTTGGTGGTCAGTATGAGAAGGAAATGTGCCCCATCATTGGTATCAGTGGAAGGAATAGTGCCCCATCATTGGTATCAGTGGGAGGAATAGTGGCCAATCATTGGTATCAGTGGGAGTAATAGTGCCCCATCATTGGTATCAGTGGGAGGAATAGTGCCCCATCATTGGTATCAGTGGGAGGAATAGTGCCCCATCATTGGTATCAGTGGGAGGAATAGTGCCCCATCATTGGTATCAGTGGGAGGAATAGTGCCCCATCATTGGTATCAGTGGGAGGAATACTGCCCCATCATTGGTATCAGTGGACGCATCAGTGCCCCATCATTGGTATCAGTGGGAGGAATAGTGCCCCATCATTGGTATCAGTGGGAGGAATAGTGCCCCAATGTTGGTATCAGTGGGAGGAATATTGTCCCATCATTGGTATCAGTGGAAGGAATAGTGCCCCATCATTGGTATCAGTGGAAGGATCAGTGCCCCATCATTGGTATCAGTGGGAGGAATAGTGCCCCATCATTGGTATCAGTGGATGGAATAGTGTCCCATCATTGGTATCAGTGGGAGGCATAGTGCCCCATCATTGGTGTCAGTGGGAGGAATAGTTTCCCATCATTGGTGTCAGTGGGAGGAATAGTGCCCCATCATTGGTATCAGTAGAAGGACCAGTGCCCCATCATTGGTATCAGTGGGAGGAATAGTCTCCCATCATTGGTATCAGTAGAAGGACCAGTGCCCCGTCATTGGTATCAGTGGGAGGAATAGTGCCCCATCATTGGTATTAGTGGGAGGAATAGTGCCCCATTATTGGTGTCAGTGGGAGGAATAGTGTCCTATCATTGGTATCAGTGGAAGGTATAGTGCCCCATCATTGGTATCAGTGGGAGGAATAGTGTCCCATCATTGGTATCAGTGGAAGGACTAGTGCCCCATCATTGGCATTAGTGGGAGGAATAGTGTCCCATCGTTGGTATCAGTGGAAGGAATAGTGCCCCATCATTGATATCAGTGGAAGGAATAGTGCCCCATCATTGGTATCAGTGGGAGCAAAGTTGTCCCATCATTGGTATCAGTGGAAGGAATAGTGCCCCATCATTGGTATCAGTGGGAGGAATAGTGTCCCATCATTGGTATCAGTGGAAGGAATAGTGCCCCATCATTGGTATCAGTGGGAGGAATAGTGTCCCATCATTGGTATCAGTGGGAGCAAAGTTGTCCCATCATTGGTACCAGTGGAAGGAATAGTGCCCCATCGTTGGTATCAGTGGGAGGAATAGTGTCCCATCGTTGGTATCAGTGGAAGGAATAGTGCCCCATCATTGCTATCAGTGGGAGGAATAGTGCCCCATCATTGGTATCAGTGGGGGGAATAGTGCCCCATCATTGGTATCAGTGGGAGGAATAGTGCCCCATCATTGGTATCAGTGGGAGAAATAGTGCCCCATCATTGGTATCAGTGAGAAGAATAGTCCCTCATCGTTAATGTCAGTGGGAGGAATACCGGAAAGCTCCCGATGCATACTAGCGATTGGGAGCTTTCCGATCATGTGACCGCTGTGACAGCCAATCGCAGCAGCCACATGGGAAAGAATGCCTGCCTCCGCCTCCTGGCGTTTAGAATAAAGGATCCTGTTTCTGTATATAATGATAGGTGAGGAATTTGTTCATCCAGACTTGAAATGTTATTGACAGGTCCACTTTAATGCCAACTGAGCATCTTCTGAACCTCGCTGGAATGTGGCCGACTGCTTGCCTGGCTTTATGGATACGAAACTGGTGACCCTAATCCAGCAGAAATGATAGAAAATAAGTATTCACCTTCAAATTGCAATAAATAAAGGAATCCATTGGACAGGACAATGGATGGAGCTTGATGCCCCCGCCATTGATAAACGAGCGCAGGGACCATGCCTGGCCATCCATGTCCTATTCTATCGATCGATATTATACCAATCACATTCAAATCATAATTAACAGCTCATCACATCAATCCTATTTAATGTCCAGCAAAATGATCCGCGGTGCAAAGCTCGCCACGGTAATCAATTTTATTCAACATAATAATTCATTTTACCAATCCCACCAGAATTTGATTGAATTCCCAACGATGTAAAAATTCTTCCCAATAGGGTTCCTTCATATACCGACAATAAACGATCGATTCCAACGTGTGATCTATATAGGAAGGAGCTGCATACCACATAATATATGTCCTACATCACCAAAGAAGAGTATTGTCCACCATATGTACCGTATTTATCGGCGTATAACACGCACCGGCGTATAACACGCACCCCAAGTTTAGGAGGGAATTTTAAGGAAAAAAAGTTTTAGGAGAGAAGTTTGGGGGAAAAAAAAACTTACATTTAAGCGTAAGCGTCATTTGCAGCTTGCCCAGCGTCATTTGCAGCTTGCCCAGTGTCATTTGCAGCTTGCCCAGCGTCATTTGCAGCTTGTCCAGCGTCATTTGCAGCCTGCCCAGCGTCATTTGCAGCTTGCCCAGCGTCATTTGCAGCTTGCCCAGCGTCATTTGCAGCTTGCCCAGCGTCATTTGCAGCTTGCCCAGCGTCATTTGCAGCTTGCCCAGCGTCATTTGCAGCTTGCCCAGCGTCATTTGCAGCTTGCCCAGCGTCATTTGCGGCTTGCCCAGCGTCATTTGCAACCTGCCCAGCGTCATTTGTAGCTTGCCCAGTGTCATTTGCAGCTTGCCCAGCGTCATTTGCAGCTTGCCCAGCGTCATTTGCAGCTTGCCCAGCGTCATTTGCAGCTTGCCCAGCGTCATTTGCGGCTTGCCCAGCGTCATTTGCAACCTGCCCAGCGTCATTTGTAGCTTGCCCAGTGTCATTTGCAGCTTGCCCAGCGTCATTTGCAGCTTGCCCAGTGTCATTTGCAGCTTGCTAGTGTCATTTGCAGTTTGCCAGCGTTTAAATTTCCCGCCGCGAGACGAACCGCGCATGCGCGGCCGAAAAAGACCGAACCGCGGCCGAAAAAGGCCGAGCCGACTGTTCGGCTCCGCTCGGAGTCCCACCTCCCTGCTGTTTCGGGAGCGAGCGCAGGGAGGCTGAACAGCCGGCCTTTTTCGGCCGCGGTTCGGCCTTTTTCGGCCGCGGTCGCCATTTTTTCGGCGCCGCAACCGATTTTTGTCATTTTTTTTTTTTGGGGTATCGGCGTATAACACGCACCCACGACTTTCCCCCGATTTTAAGGGGGAAAAAGTGCGTGTTATACGCCGATAAATACGGTAAATACGGTGACCGCTTTACCTCTGGAAGATTTACCCCCTCCCCCGCCCCCTCCTGACCAGGCCTTTTTTACGATATGGCACTGCGTTACTTTAACCACTTCGCACCCGGGCCATTTCTGACACTTCGATCCTACATGTAAAAATCAACTTTTTTTTTTTTTGCTAGAAAGTTACTGTACTTAGAACCCCCAAAACATAATATATATATATAAAAAATAATAATAATAATAATAATAATATTATATATATATATATATATATATATATATAATTTGTAGAAAGGTCTTTTACCTCTTTTGATCCAATGAGGACCTCCAAGGCCAAAGATTACTGACATCCTTCTGTATGTGGTGGGTTGTGAGGCATAGTGGGTGCAAAGATGGTGAAAGTCATTGGGCGCCAGACACTTCTTGGCTGTAAAAGAGGTCTTATTTCTTTTACCAGTCCTTTTAATATATTTTTGGGGGAAAGAGGGTTAGGGCCAGGACACCCTTTTGAGTTGCAAACTCAACTGGCAGACTCTGAGACTTCAATAGGAGGACAGCCGTCCAGGGAAAGGCCCCAGCAAGGTGCCACATCTGCACATGCAGGAATGCTGTCTTCTCCTATGGCAACAGTCTTTAAACAGTTCCTAACTCAAACATAACAGTTCTTTCAACTTCACTACAACTTCTCCTTGTAGCTCTTCAACACTGAGCTCCCGGTCTCTCACCAGACCCTCTGATTCGCTGACTCTGAATTACCTTGAGCTCCTCCAAGGTTTGTGGTGGTATCTCACTCAAGCGTCACCCCCGCTTCCCTGCTGGGTTCCTAGGTTGGCACTCCAGATTAGGAATGAGCTTCGAGTTCGAGTCGAACTCATGTTCGACTCGAACATTGCCTGTTCGCCTGTTCACCGAACAATTTGGGGTGTTCGCGGCAAATTCGAAAAGCCGCGAGCACCCTGTAAAAGTCTATGGGAGAAATCTAAAGTGCTAATTTTAAAAGCCTATATGCAAGTTATTGTCATAAAACAGGTTTGGGGACCCGGGTCCTGCCAATGCAAAAAAAAGTTTTAAAAACGGCCGTTTTTTTTCGGGAGCAGTGATTTTAATAATGCTTAAAGTGAAACAATAAAAGTGTAATATTCCTTTAAATTTCGTACCTGGGGGGTGTCTATAGTATGCCTGTGAAGGGGCGCATGTTTCCCGTGCTTAGAACTGTCCCTGCACAAAGTGTAATTTTTGCAGGAAAAAAAACTATTTAAAATCACTCGTGGCTATAATGAATTGCCGGCTCTCGTAATACAGAGAACAGTCATTGAAAGTCATTGATAAAAAAAAAAGCGTGGGGGTTCCCCCCAAATTCAATTACCAGGCCCTTCATGGATATTAAGGGGTCTGCTATGGATATTAAGGGGAACCCCAGGTCAAATTTAAAAAAAAATGACGTGGGGTTCCCCCTAAATATCCATACCAGACCCTTCAGGTCTGGCATGGATTTTAAGGGGAACTCCACGCCAAAAAAATGGCATGGGGGTCCCCCTCAAAATCCATACCAGACCCTTATCTGAGCACGCAACCTGGCAGGCCACAGGAAAAGAGGGGGGGACGAGAGAGCGGCCCCCCTCCTGAACTGTACCAGGCCAAATGCCCTCAACATTGGGAGGATGCTTTGGGGGTCTGTGACCCCTCAAAGCACCATGTCCCCATGTTGATGAGGAGAAGGGTCTCTTCCCCACAACCCTGGCCGGTGGTTTGGGGGTCTGCGAGCGGGGGGCCTTATCAGAATCTGGAAGCCCCCTTAAACAAGGGGACCCCCAGATCCCGGCCCCCCCTGTTTGAAATGGTAAGGGGGTACAAAAGTACCCCTACCATTTCACAAAGAAAGTGTAAAAAATAGTTAAAAAAACACACAGACACCATTGGGAAAAGTCCTTTATTAAAAATAAAAAAAATAAAAAAAAGGATTCCAGCGGTGGTAATCCACTCTTGCTATCCAGCAATGGGTGGTCTCTGCTCCGGGGTCCAGCGATGGTTGATCTCTTCCGACGTCCAGTGCTGCGCCTCCTGTCTCCATGGAGACACTGCGGGAATCCCGTCTTAACAGAGGAGGACCGGGCCACTCCGTCACCTGACCCCGCCCCCCTCTGATGTAACAGAAACCTGTGTTACATCAGAGGGGGGCGGGGTCACCTGTACGTTACTGGGGAAACCCAGGTTTCCCCAGTGATGTAAGGGTGACCCCGCCCCCTCTGACGCAAGGGAAAAGCTGGGCTTCCCCAGTGATGTAAGGGTGACCCCGCCCCCTCTGATGTAATGCAGGTTTCCGTTACATCAGAGGGGGGCGGGGTCACCCGTACGTCACTGGGGAAGCCCAGCTTTTCCCTTGCGTTGCGTCAGAGGGGGGCGGGGTCAGGTGACAAGTGGCCCCATCCTCCTCAGCTAAGACCTGGGATTCCCTCAGTGTCTCTGTGGAGACAGGACGCGCTGCGCTGTACGTCGGAAGAGATCAGCCATCGCTGGACCCCGGAGAAGAGACCACCCATCGCTGGATAGCAAGAGTGGATTACCACCGCTGGAATCTTTTTTTTATTTTTTTTATTTTTAATAAAGGACTTTTCCCAACGGTGTCAGTGTGTTTTTTAACTATTTTTTACACTTTCTTTGTGAAATGGTAGGGGTACTTTTGTACCCCCTTACCATTTCAAACAGGGAGGGGCGGGATCTGGGGGTCCCCCCAGAGATTCCAGATTCTGATAAGCCCCCCGCCCGCAGACCCCCACAACCACCGACCAGGGTTGTGGGGAAGAGACCCTTCTCCTCATCAACATGGGGACATGGTGCTTTGAGGGGTCACATACCCCCAAAGCATCCTCACAATGTTGAGGGCATGTGGCCTGGTACGGTTCAGGAGGGGGGGGTGCTCTCTTGTCCCCCCCCTCCTTTCCTGCGGCCTGCCATGTTGCGTGCTCGGATAAGGGTCTGGTATGGATATTTAAGGGGAACCCCACGTCATTTTTTTTTTTTATTTGACCCGGGGTTCCCCTTAATATCCATACCAGACCTGAAGGGCCTGGTAATTGAATTTCGGGGGAACCCCACGCTTTTTTCTTTTTATCAATGACTTTCAATGACTGTTCTCTGTATTACGGGAGCCGACAATTCATTATAGCCACGAGTGATTTTAAATAGCTTTTTTTCCTGCAAAAATGACACTTTGTGCAGGGACAGTTCTAAGCACGGGAAACATGCGCCCATTCACAGACATACTATAGACACCCCCCAGGTACGAAATTTAAAGGAATATTACACTTTTATTGTTTCACTTTAAGCATTATTAAAATCACTGCTCCTGAAAAAACTGCAGTTTTTAAAACTTTTTTTTTGCATTGATACATGTCCCCTGGGGCAGGACCCCGGGTCCCCAAACACTTTTTAGGACAATAACTTGCATATTAGCCTTTAAAATTAGCACTTTTGATTTTGATCGTTCGAGTCCCATAGACTTTAATAGGGTTCTAAAGTTCACACGAGCTTTAGGTCTGTTCGCAGGTTCTGGTGCAAACCGAACAGGGGGGGTGTTCAGCTCATCCCTACTCCAGATACTTCTCAAACTTCACCCCGCTGACCGGCTCGGTCTCTGGCTTGACACACAAGGCTGCTCTGCAAGCGTCACCTCCGCTGGTTGGGTCCCTGGCTTGATCACCGCCTGAAGTTTCCCGATTCTCCACTGTGCCCGTTCGGTGAGAATACTGCTCCGGTACTTGCTTCAGTTATTCACTGTGGTCCCTGGTAATAAGGCGATAGGTCCATTCGTGGTGACAGCTTCCCTTCTACCTCTGACCACGACAGGTTCTCCGGCCGGCAGAACCGTTACTTCTGGTTGGATTGCAAGCCGCAATCCCAACCCTACTTCTGGATAGGCCCTCACTCAACCTGGCAGCCGGATGTCCCCGGGATAGGTCCAAACTCAAGCCTAGCAGCCTTGACAATACGACACACATCCACCCAGACAGCCGTCCAGGTGGCACAGAACCGTGATCACCTGACTCCACCCAAATATATAGGTTCTCCCAGCAGGCCAAGGGATTCAAGAAAACCTGTGCTCATTGAGATATACCCAACACCTGACTTTGGGTTTCCCTTCTCGTATCTAGTACCACCAAATACCCGGCCACCTAGTGGTAGAAGAGAAAAGTACAGCAAGGCCAAACTTAGAGAGAAATCAATAGATCACTATCAATCGACCAAGATGACTACTCTTGGCAAGTATATTTGTGAGGAGCTCCCTGACTATGCTCCAGGGTGCTACATATTTTTTTTAGCAGAGACCCTATAGAATAAAATGGTGGGTGTTGAAAAAAAAAAAAACACTTTCATGAAATAAAATAATCTAAACATTAAAGTTAGCCCAATTTTTTTTGTATAATGTAAAACGCTGAGTAAATAGATGCCTAACATGTCACGCTTTGCGTTTGCCCGTGTAATGTCGGCAAACTACGGTGCTTAAAATTCTCTTTGAAATTCCTTTACAGGTTACCAGTTTAGAGGCGCATGGGAGGTCTGGTGCTAGAATTATTGCTCTCGCTCTAACGTTCACAGCGATACCTCACATGTGTGGTGCGATCAGCGTTTACATATGCAGTACAGTAACGTATGCGTTCGCATTTACACTTCAAGTTGCCCTTCACACAGAGTCTGCCATGGAGCGAGAGCCAGGCCAAATACCGAAACTTTAAAGGGATTCTTTCCAGGTTAATCAAACGCAGACCCTCCATCATAACAGGGCCTGGGCAATCCCTCAAGGCCATTGGCTCGCTAAAGGCAGATTTAATGACCCTCCTTTAGCCCTGATGTGCTATGTGCCCTGATGTGCTGTATGCCCTGATGTGCCCCATAATGTGCCATGTGCCATAATGTGCCCTGATGTGCCATAATGTGCCCTGATGTGCCCCGAGCCCTGATGTTTCCCCCGATGTGCCATGTGCCCCGATGTTCTATGTGCCCCGATGTGCTATGTGCCCTGGTGTGCCATGTAGCCTGATGTGCCCCGTGCCCTGATGTGCTATGTGCCCCAATGTGCCCCATAATGTGCCATAATGTGCCCTGATGTGCCCCAAGCCCTGATGTTTCCCCTGATGTGCCATGTGCCCTGATGTTCTATGTGCCCGACGTGGCCCGTGCCCTGATGTGCTATGTGCCCCAATGTGCCATAATCTGCCCTGATGTGCCCCAAGCCCTGATGTACCCCGATGTGCCATGTGCCCCGTACCCTGATGTGCCCTGATGTCCTATGCCCTGATGGGCCCCCATGACCTGATGTGCCCCAATGTCCTGTGCCATGATGTCCTGTACCCTGATGTACTGTGCCTTGACGTGCCTTGATGTGTTGTGCCCTGATGTCCTGTACCCTAATGTGCTGGTCTCTGTACCCTGATGTCCTGTACGTTGATGTGTTGTGCCCTGATGTGCCCTGTACACTGATGTGCTGGGCTCTGTACCCTGATGTGCTGTGCCCTGTACCCTGATGTGGCCTGGTGTGTTGTACCCTGATGTGTTGTACCCTGATGTGAATTGTGCCCTGATGTGCTGGGCTCTGTACCCTGATGTGTTGTGCCCTGGGCCGGTCTGCATGAAGTCTAGGGTCACATTTTTGTCCCAGTCCAGCCCTGAGGGGAGGTGAAAGGACAGAAAGAAAGCCGCACACCCAGAGACTGACAGACAGCAGCTACGGGGACCTGACATTCCTCCATGCCTTTTTCCATGCCCCCGGGCCGCCACCTGTCTTTTTCAAGACCCCGAATCTTCCCAACCTCACCCAGAACGTTGTTCACCACCACCTCAACAGGAAGGACTTTTTTTCCGAATGGAAACCTGACACCGTGCATTCCATGCGAAGTAACTGACTACTAAGCTAACTAAAACAAGTGTCTCAAAATCAAAATCCCGATGTGTCTCAAAAGACCCGTAGGACCACTCCGCATAACTCAAGCGGGAAAGGGATACCCAGAGCCCCACCCACTTATAGACTTCTATATTGAAGGGACACTGAAGCAAGAAATGGTCCATTGTCTCCTCCACCCCACCACATTCCACTCTTGGACAACCACGGTTCTCCGCAGAGCGATGCTTCAGGTTGCCCTTTACATAGAGTCTGCCATGGAACGAGCGCCAGGCCAAACCCTGAAACTTTAAAGGGATTCTCTCTAGATTGAGCAAACGCAGACCCTCCCTCATAACAGGGCCTGGGCAATCCCTCAAGGCCAGTGGCTCGCTAAAGGCAGATTCAACAACCCTCCTCTCCAGGTCCTTCCTAGGAAGAGACCTCATTTCCTCTGCCATCACTCACAACTGTCTAAGCATTTTCAGGCATGGGGCAACGTAAGCCGGCGCTTACCATGTCGGACCTTTTTTTTATTATTTTGACATTGGAGTGTAAGCTCCTCTGGTGCACAGATTGATGTGAATAATTTGGAGTTCTCTGTATCGGCACCTCTTGGGAACCAGAAGCTATGACTGTATCCTTTTGATTAGAGTTAGGATAGGGATTGGTGACATCTCTATGTGACGTTGGTGACAATGAGAGACCCACCTGCACTTGGTGTCCGTCCTGCACATGAGATTGGCCTGCAGCTTGGAGATGATGATACAGATCACTCTTATGAAGATCACAAAATTCACCTGCAGAATGACAAAGATTCACACATTGACTTCACACATTCAGAACGGCTTTACTGGAAATGACTGACTTCCACCTGTAATATAGAGAGATGCACGCTATTTATTATAATATGAAAGTCCAGCCACAACTTTCTTTTCTAGTTTTAGAGGGAGTTGGGAAGGATTAGCACCCCTGTCAGGTTTTTACTGCCATTTGGGGAGCCATCGGGGAGATTTCCCCTCACTAAGCGCATAAATATCCTCCGCTTTAAATCCCATGGCTAGGATCTTGTCCACAACCTCCCTCCTGATTGGGGGAATACCTCCTCCTTCCCACCTGAGCTGTACCACATTCCTGCATTTAATAGGAATATATAATAGCAGCATGACTTTGTCTCGACACAGCCAAATAGGGAAACCTCTGAGAGCAGCACAGACAGAAATAAAAATGCTCTTTCCCAGCTCCAGAGATCCCTATTGGTCCAGTGAGGCCACCCATCAGATTAAAGAACCAATAGGGAGGCTTGGAAAGTAAATTCAACATTTGCATATAATTCTGTCTGGCTATATCTTTGGAGCTGAGGACTAATCTGACCTAGCAAATAGTTTGGCTTTTTTATTCAGTTGTAAAACTGAACTTCCTGGATAAATCCCATGGCTAGGATCTTGTCCACATCCACCCTCCTGATAGGTTGAATACCTCCTCCTTCCCACCTGACCTGTACCACATCTCCGCATTTAATAGAAATATATAACAGCAGCATGACTTTGTCCCGACACAGCCAAACAGGGAAACCTCTGAGAGCAGCACAGACAGAAAAAAAAAATGCTCTTTCCCAGCTCCAGAGATCCCTATTGGTCCAGTGAGGCCACCCATCAGATTAAAGAACCAATAGGGAGGCTTGGAAAGGACATTTGCATATAATTCTGTCTGGTAGACATGTGTAATTCGTTTGGTTTTTAGTTTTTTTTCGTTATTTTCGTTCATTCGTTTTCGCACGAATGAACGAATCGTTCGAATCGAACAAATCCGATTAACGAATCGTTCGAATCGAACGAATCCGAAAAACAACGAAAATCCGAAAAAAACAAATTAGAAACAACGAATGTACGAATGAAGAAAATATGAAAGACGAAAACAGGAACAACGAAAATGAACGAAAAAATTCGTACATTCGTAACTTTTTTTTTTTTGTTGAATTGGTAATTTTCCGTGTCCCTTACAATGGTGCTGCTTAACGTGCTTCGAATAGATTGAACGAAAAAATTCGTACATTCGTAACTTTTTTTTTCGATTCATAATTTTCCATGTCTCTTACAATGGTGTTGCTTAACGTGCTTCGAATGGATTGAACGAAAAAATTCGTACATTCGTAACTTTTTTTTTCGATTCGTAATTTTCGGAAACGAAAATAAACAAATTTTTTTGTTGTGCACATGTCTACTGTCTGGCTATATCTTTGGAGCTGAGGACTAATCTGACATAGCAAATAGTTTGGCTTTTTCATTCAATTGTAAAGCTGAACTTCCGGGATGAGTAAATATTGAAACCCATCGGTCACGCGTCTTCTTCTTGTATCTCGATTTGTGTATTTCTTGCAGATCTGTTCAGTAATCCGGTGTGAGACTTCCTGTAATAAAGACCGCCCACTGCTGCTCTCTCACCTTGTGCAGTAGGACTGGTCTGGTCTCCGCCCCCCCTCCTGGAGTTTTCCTGTAGTGGGCGGAGCCGGTTCAGCCCCTCCCGCAGCTGTGCTCTCTCCTTGTGCAGGGTGACTGGTCTTGTCTCCGCCCCCCTCCTGTAGTTTTCTGTAGCGGTTGGAGCCCAGCAGGGGCTCCTCCCACAGCTCTTCTCTCTGCACAGGCGATGTACAGCACACTGGTGATGTCATTGCTATTTTTATAGGGTAATATCTGGGTTTGCAAAGGTATTTTCTGCACACAAATTGTATTTACGGTATATCCTTTGTGGCTATTGAGGACTATTTCTAAATTAAATGTTTCATGCCCATTGGTCAGATTTAAGATGATGGAAATCTTAATTGAGAAAATATGTAGACTGCTGTTGTTCAAATGCTAGTTGCCTGGCTGTTAGCCATCCAGTGGCTCTGATGCTTTCTGAATCATAAACCGGAAAGAGACAGGAGGCTAGGGAGAGAGCCAGAAAACTGTAATTTTCATAAAGAAGGTCAGCAATATAAACTCCATAATAATTTCAGTACAGGTATTCTCAAATCTTCCTTCTTTTCCTATCACTAAAAATAATAAATAACACAGCTTTTTTATTATTATTATTTGTATTTTTAGATTTTTGATTAATTTTTTTATTTTAATAAATGTATTTAAATGTAATATTTTTTATATTTTTTTCATTGTTATTAAATATTTGAATTAAATTGTAATTAAATATTTGTATTATTTATTATGTTATTATTAATAAATAAAAGCATTATGCTTTTATTATTTTTATTAAATACTTGAATTACATTTTATATTTTTAATATTATTTTATGCATAATAAATTCAAAAGTTATATTTTTATTATTTTTATTTAATATTTGAATTAAATTTGTTTTATTATTTGTATTATTAATAATAAGAGTTATATTTTTACTATTGTTGTTAAATATTTGAATTACATTTTATTTAAAAATTTTACTATTATTTTATTAATAATAAATAAAATAATTATATATTTTTTTAATTAAATACTCAAATTACAATTTATTCAATATTTCTTTATTATTACTATTTTATTAATAAATACAAGTGTTACAATTTAATTCCAATATTTAATAAAAAAATGTATTTAATATTTTTATTTAAGAGTTATATTTTTACTATTGTTGTTAAATACTTGAATTACATTTCATTTAAAAATTGTACTATTTTTTTATTAATAATACAAATATTTTTTTTAATTAAATATTCAAATAACAATTTATTCAATATTTTTTTATTATTACTCTTTTATTAATAAAAACAAGTGTTATATTTTTTATTAAATATTGGAATTAAATTTTATTTAATATTTTTATTTAAGAGTTATAGTTTTACTATTGTTGTTAAATATTTGAATTACATTTTATTGAAAATTTGTACTATTATTTTATTAATAATAAATAAAATAATTATATTTTTAAATTAAATATTCAAATTACTATTTATTCAATTTTTTTTAGTGTTATATTTGTATTAAATATTGGAATTACATGTTATTTAATATTTTTATTTCAGGGTTGTTTTTACTATTGTTGTTAAATATTTGAATTACATTTTATTAAAAAAAATTACTATTTTATTAATAATAAATAAAATAATTATATTTTTTTAATTAAATATTCAAATTATAATTTATTCAATATTTTTTTATTATTACTCTTTTATTAATAAATACAAGTGTTACATTTTTTATTAAATATTGTAATTAAATTTTATTTAATATTTTTATTTAAGAGTTATATTTTTACTATTGTTGTTAAATATTTGAATTACATATTATTTAAAAATTGTACTATTATTTTATTAATAATAAATAAAATAATTATATATTTTTTTAATTAAATAATCAAATTACAATTAATTTTTTTTATTATTACTCTTTTATTAATAATTACAAGTGTTATATTTTTGTTATTTTTATTAAATATTGGAATTAAATTTTATTTAATATTTTTATTGTTATTTTATTAATAATAAATGCATTATTATTCAGTGACAATGGACAATGTCTGAGTTTCATTGGGCTGCATTCACGGACAATGTGGGGGTGAACTCTGATGGATGGTTTTAAAACTCACCCCGATGGCGACGAGGATGGGCAGACGGATGATGAGCCAGTAGTTCATGTTGTAATTTCTGGTCCAGCATCTGCAGAGGAGACAGAAGGCGTTATAATTCACTGCAACACTCCAATTCCAACCATTGAGAACTATACCACCGACGCGTTTCACTTACAGGTTGCCATTGAACTAAACGCCTAGGAGGAGGAGGGAGGAGACGCAGGGGAAGCCTGGTAACTGAATTTGGGGGGACCCCCACGCTTTTTTTTTTTTTTTATCAATGACTTTTTTTTTATCAATGACTTTCAATGAATGACTGTTCTCTGTGTTACGGGAGCCGGCAATTCATTAGCCGCAGATGGCTGCCTTAGATGACACAACAGGCCAGTAGGGTAAAGGTGGTTTAATGTGCTACTGCAGTGCTATACTAACACAGCGCGCACACACACTAACTACTCCTGCAGGTGGCTGGATTGGTAGAGATTGAGATTTGAGAACAGCACTGAGAAGAACAAACTACCCTGCCTATTTTTTCTCTTTCCCTACACTAATCCCCAGAATCCACAAGCAGATAATGCAGATGAATCAAAACAGCAGATAATGCACAAGCAGACACTGTACAGAACAGTCTGTCACTGTTCCTAACGCCGGAACACACTACATGAGGCCGCCGGCGCGGCGGCCTTATATAGTGTGGGGCGTGTACTAAACCCCCTGACCTATAATTGGCCACAGACATCCTGCCTGTGGCCAATTATTGCTCTCCTCGCCGCTGGCTCTATGATTGGCCAAGCATGCGGGGTCACAGTGCATGCTTGGCCAATCATCAGCCAGCAATGCACTCCGACTGGCGCAGTGCATTGTGGACCGTTCGCATCACACGAATTTGATGCGAACGGCCCACATAGTTCTGGGCTCGACGAGCGGTCGAACGGCCGATGTTCGATTTGAACATGGGTTCGAATCGAACACCGGGCCCATCCCTGTGGCCAATTGGCCTGTGGCCAATTATAGCTCAGGGGGTTTAGTACACGCCCCACACTATATAAGGCCGCCGCGCCGGCGGCCTCATGTAGTGTGTTCCGGCGTTAGGAACAGTGACAGACTGTTCTGTACAGTGTCTGCTTGTGCTTTATCTGCTGTTTTGATTCATCTGCATTATCTGCTTATGGATTCTGGGGATTAGTGTAGGGAAAGAGAAAAAATAGGCAGGGTAGTTTATTCTTCTCAGTGCTGTTCTCAAATCTCAATCTCTACCAATCCAGCCACCTGCAGGAGTAGTTAGTGTGTGTGCGTGCTCTGTTAGTATAGCACTGCAGTAGCACATTAAACCACCTTTACCTTACTGGCCTGTTGTGTTCTCTAAGGCAGCCATCTGCGGCTAATGAATTGCCGGCTCCCGTAACACAGAGAACAGTCATTCATTGAAAGTCGTAAATGCTGGACTCGGGAGCGCGCCCACAAGGTAACCCCCTCGGGAAAGCGCTTCTCTGGAGGGGGTTATCAGATGTGGGGAGAATCTCTTGAATCTTTTATGCTTATTCTGTTTGAGACTCATACTTAGACATGTGCAATTAGTTTTGTTCCGAATAATTTTTTTAACGAAATTCGACAAATTCCTGAATTCGGAAATATCCCAATTAACGAAAACACATTTAATGAATTTTTCCGAAAATTTGATAAAATTTGAAAATTCGTAAAATTCGAAAATTTGTTAATTCGTAAATTCGAAATTTGAAAATCTGAAAAAACGGAAAATTCGAAAATCTGAAATAATAACTAACTATTAAATTTATAGGCATTGAAATTTCCTTTCAAATTTGGCTGTTAGTGAACATAACGAGTACAAATTTATCTGAAGTTACGAATTATCCGAAAATAACGAATTCCGCATCTAAACAAATGTAACGGAACTATTAATAATAAATAATAATAAAAACTTGTTATTATTATTTATTAATATTAACAGCTTAAGGACCGCCTCCTGCACATATACGTCAGCAGAATGGCATGGCTGGGCACGTCAACGTACAGGTACGTTGCCCTTTAAGAGCCCAGACGTGGGTCGCATGCGCCGCCGCCGGCTCGCTCGCGACCCGGTCCTGAGCTCCGTGACCGCGGCCACGGGACCACCGGACCCGATCCCGCAATCGGGTCACAGAGCTGAAGAACGGGGAGAGGTCTGTGTAAACAAACCTCTCCCCGTGCTTCCTAGTGAGGCTGTCACTGATCGTCTGTTCCCTGTCATAGGGAAAATCACACGTCAAGCCACGCCCCCAGACAGTTAGAAAACACACACAGGGCTCACGTAACCCCTCCCCGCCGCCTAGTGGTTAACTCCTTCACTGACAGTGTCATTTATACAGGAATCAATGCATTTAAATAGCACTGATTGCTGTATAAATGACAATGGTCCCAAAAATGTGTCAAAAATTGTCCGATGTGTCCGCCATAATGTCGCAGTCACAATAAAAATCGCTGATCGCCGCCATTACTAGTAAAAAAAAAAATATTAATAAAAATACTATAAAACGATCCCCTTGTAAACGCTATAACTTTTGCGCAAACCAATCAATAATTGCTAATTGCGTATTTTTTTTACCAAAGATATGTAGAAGAATACGTATCGGCCTAAACTGAGGAAAAAAAAAATTTTTTTATATATTTTTGGGGGATATTTATTATAGCAAAAAGTAAAAAATATAGCATTTTTTTCAAAATTGTCGCTCTATTTTTGTTTTTAGCGCAAAAAATAAAAACCGCAGAGGCGATCAAATACCACCAAAAGAAAGCTCTATTTGTGGGAAAAAAAGGACGCCAATTTTGTTTTGGAGCCACGTCGCACGACCGCGCAATTGTCAGTTGAAGCGACGCAGTGCCGAATCGCAAAAAGGGGCCTGGTCCTTTGGCTGCCAATTGGTCCGGGGCTGAAGTGTTGAATTAGTTCTGTTTCATTTGTTTAGATGCGGAATTCGTTATTTCGGATAATTCGTAACTTCGGATAAATTTGTATTTGTTACGTTCACTAACAGCCAAATTTTAAAGAAAAATTCCAATACCTATAATTTAATAGTTAGTTATTAGTTCGTTATTCTTTTGAATTTTTGAACTTCCGAATTTTCGAATTTACGAATTTTTGAATTCGGCATTCTGTGTGTATAGACACAAATGCTGGACTCGGGAGCGCGCCCGCAAAGTAACCCCCTCAGGGGAAGCGCTTCTCCGAGGGGGTTATCAGATGTGGGGAGGAGCCGCGAGAGCCGCCGGGGGACCCCAGAAGAGGAGGTTCGGCGCCACTCTGTGCAAAACGAGCTGCACAGTGGAGGTAAGTATGATATGTTTGTTATTTAAAAAAAAAAAAAAAAATGACCCTTACAAATCACTTTAAGTGGTTAACCACTTTTAGCCCCGGACCATTTGGCTGGCCAAAGACCAGAGCACTTTTTGCGATTCGGCACTGCGTCGCTTTAACTGACAATCGCGGGGTCGTGCGACGTGGCTCCCAAACAAAACTGACGTCCTTTTTTTCACCACAAATAGAGCTTTCTTTTGGTGGCACCTCTCCGGTTTTTATTTTTTGCGCTATAAACAAAAAAATAGCCTCAATTTTGAAAAAAATGCATTATTTTGTACTTTTTGCTATAATAAATATCCGCCAAAAATATATAAAAACATTTTTTTTCCCTCAGTTTAGGCCGATATGTATTCTTCTACATATTTTTGGTAAAAAAAAAAAATCACAATTAGCGATTGATTGGTTTGCGCAAAAGTTATAGCGTCTACAAAATAGGGGATAGTTTTATGGCATTTTTATTAATATTTTTTTTTTTTTACTAGTAATCTGCGATTTTTATTGTGACTGCGACATTATGGCGGACACATCGGACATTTTTGACACATTTTTGGGACCATTGTCATTTATACAGTAATCAGTGCTATACAAATGCACTGATTACTGTGTAAATGACACTGGCAGTGAAGGGGTTAACCACTAGGTGGCAGTGTAGGGGGTTAAGTGTGTCCTGAGTGTTTCTAACTGTGGGTGGGGCGTGGCTGTGTGTGACACGTCACTGATCTCTGCTCCGATGACAGGGAGCAGAGATCAGTGTCACTGGTGCTAGGCAGAACGCAGAGATGCTTGTTTACTATAGCATCTCCCCGTTCTTCCTCCCCGTGAGATGATCGTGGGTATCCCCGCGGCGATCGATCAAACTCACGGAGGTCCCGACCGGTGCGCACGCGATGGCACGGCAGCAAATTCAAAGGGACGTACCTGTACGCCGTTATGCCTGTCCGTGCCATTCTGCTGACGTACATCGTCGTGCGCCGGTCGGGAAGCGGTTGAGTGGTTAATTTATTTTACTTATTTATGATGTTTTTTGGTTATTTGTGTATTTATTTTACATTTATTTATTCATATATTATTACCATTTTATTTTTGACATTTTTAATTTGAGCAGAAAATCGCGCAAAGACGCGCGAATACGCACAAAAACCGCGCAAATGATGCGTTTTAATTCATTCCAATGGGAATAAAAAAACGTGCCAAAAACGCCAAAATCTGCCCCGATTTGAGCGACCAAAAAAAAGCTACAGAACTTGTTTGCGCTTCAGGCGTTTTGGAGTGGAGATGTGAAGCGTCTCCATAGAGAATCATTGATTTTTTATTATTTTTTTCCCTTTGGAGCTTCAAGCTACAAAACGCTTGTGTGTGTGAACGCAGCCTTATGGCCCGTACACACGATCCAAAAATCGGACGAAAAATACCGCTTTCGACACGATCGTACCATAATCGGATCGTTAGTACAGAGCTTTCGAGAGCCGATCACGACAATTCATTCCGATTTATTATTCGATCGGATAAGCACAAAAATTTTCCTCGTACGATGCCAAATCGAACGATTTTTTATGTAGTCAGTACTAGACATGTGCACAGTAGAAAAATTTGTTTAGTTTAGTTTCGTTTCTGTTCGTTTCCGTTGATTCGTATTTTCGTAAGTCGTCGATGTTCGTATTCGGACTCGTTCGTATTTTCGTAGAGTTATTTTTTCGTTGATTCGTTTTTCCGTTAGTCTAATTTTCGTTTATTCGAAATTCGTATTTTCGTTGTATTTTGTATTCGGACGCATTCGTATTTTCGTAGATTTAGTTACATTCGTACTTTCGTAAGATTGATTTATTCGTACTTTCGTAACATTGTTTTCGTAGATTCGTAATCGGAGCATAATTCATAATGTTATGTAATGTGTGTGCTATTATTACATTGTAAGAGACACGGAAAATTACGAATCAACAAAAAAAAAAAAAAAGTTACGAATGTACAAATTTTTTCGTTCAATCCATTCGAAGCACGTTAAGCAGCGCCATTGTAAGAGACACAGAAAATTACGAATCAAAAAAAAAAAAAAAAAGTTACGAATGTGCGAATTTTTTCGTTCAATCCATTCAAAGCACATTAAGCAGCGCCATTGTAAAGCCTCATACACACGATCGGACCGTGGACCAACTTTCCTGTGGATTTTTGTCCAAAGGGCGTTGGTCCCAAGTTGGTATTGCATACACACGGCAGGACTTTTTCAGCCAACTTTCAACAAATCACTTGGTTTTTCTGCTCTTTACCGCCACCTTTGGTCAACTTCTGTATTGTTGTCTGATCTTTTGCATTGGTTCTACATTGGTTTGTACAAAAGTCCGTTGGTTTTGTGTACACACGGTCGGACTTTGGTCCATCAGACTTTTGTTGGCAGAAAGTTGGTCCGTTCGCACAGCCAACAAAAGTCCGATGAAACCTGAAAAAAGTTGGTCCGATGGAGCGTACACACGGTCGGATGTTGGTCCAAAACAGCTAATTTGCATGTTGATTGTCAAAAAGTCCGATCGTGTGTACGGGCCTTCAGAGACACGGAAAATTACGAATCAACAAAAAAAAAAAAGAGTTACGCATGTGCGAATTTTTTCGTTCAATCCATTCGAAGCACGTTAAGCAGCGCCATTGTAAGGGACACGGAAAATTACCAATTCAACAAAAAAAAAAAAAAAGTTACGAATGTACAAATTTTTTCGTTCATTTTGATTTTCGTTGTTTCTGTTTTCGTTTTTTCGGATTTTCATTCTTTCGTGGTTTCGTTGTTTCTAATTTAATTATTTCGTATTTTCGTTGTTTTTCTTATTCGTTCGTTTCGATAGTTCGTTATTCGTTAGAATTTTTAGCGAATCATTCGTTCATTCGTACGATAACGAATGAACGAATATAACGAATTTGAACGGAAAACTAATTCGTAACTAAACGAATTGCACATGTCTAGTCAGTACAGTTGTCGTCCGAAAGTTACATCACTTCCGATTTTTTTTTTTTTCTGTCGTACGAGAATTTTCGTGACTTTAGTAACCTATTCAATTTCTACTTGCGACTATTAACCGTTTCCCGACCACCTCCTGTAGCTATACGTCAATAGAATGGCACGGGCAGACAAAAGCACGTACCTGTACGTCCCCTTTAATTTGCCTGCCCGGGTCGCGCGCGACGCTGGCGGCGCGCGACCCGGTCGGGAGCTCTGTGACCACGGCCGCGGGACCAGCGGACCCGATCGCCGCTGGTATCCCGCGATCGGGTTACGGAGCTGAAGAACGGGGAGAGGTCTATGTAAACAAACCTCTCCCCGCGCTTCCCACACTGACTGTCAGTGATCGGCGGTTCCCTGTCATCGGGAACGCCGATCAATGACGTCAGACGTACAGCCACGCCCCCCTACTGTAAAAAAAAAAACACAACACGTCACACTGACTCCTCCCCGCCCCCTAGTGGTTAACCCCCTAACTACAACTGTCATTTACATAGGAATCAGTGCTATTTAAATAGCAGTGATTGCTGTATAAATGACAAATGTCCCAAAAATGTGTCAAAAATGTCCGATGTGTCCGCCAAAATGTCGCAGTCACAATAAAAATCGCTGATCGCCACCATTACTAATAAAAAAAAAATATTAATAAAAATGCTATAAAACTATCCCCTATTTTGTAAATGCTATAACTTTTGCGCAAACTAATCAATAATCGCTAATTGCGATTTTTTTTACCAAAAATATGTAGAAGAATACGTATCGGCCTAAACTGAGGAAAAAAAATTTTTTTTATATATTTTTTGGGGATATTTATTATAGCAAAAAGTAAAAAATATTGCATTTTTTTCAAAATTGTCGCTCTATTTTTGTTTATAGCGCAAAAAATAAAAACCGCAGGGGCGATCAAATACCACCAAAAGAAAGCTCTATTTGTGGGAAAAAAAGGACGCCAATTTTGTTTTGGAGCCACGTCGCATGACCGCGCAATTGTTAGTTAAAGCGACGCAGTGCCGAATTGCAAAAAGGGCCTGGTCCTTTGGCTGCCAATTGGTCCGGGGCTGAAGTGGTTAAGCGAAAAAAAAAGACGTACGATATTCGGATCGAGTGTATGGGCCAATAGTCCTCCTCTATTTACTATGCAGAGCTGCACCAGATTTCGCACTCTCCGGTTTTTAGTAAATCTCCCCCAATGTCTTTGTATGACGGAGTATTACCAGAGCCCTTCAACTAGAGACACCTGAACTTGGAGGGGGGGTTCACATACTTTTAGCAAAATTGTAGGAGTGGCGATGATGAGCATATCCGTGGCTAAGTCACATTATACAACTTAGAACTTTGTTGAGGAACTACTGATTCCAGCATGCTTTTACAGGCGACCCCCCCCCCCCAACTCCATGTGCTTGATTTTGATGAATAGAATGATCCCCGATTGGCTGGCAGCGTGCCCATAAGCACTTCGTTTAGTGTTATCCCAGCTGGGTTTTAATGTTGCGGCACAGCCGGTGTTTTGGTGGAGCCGTCTTAATTGTTTTATCCTCCGCGGGCCTGACACAGCTATGATAACGAGTCTAATTTTCAGAAATGCTCGTTATTGCTAATTTATTTATACCGTGTGAGTGAGGAGAGGCGGATGCGGTTGCGGCTTGTGATAAGCGCCGAACCTGCGGAAAGCATCTATAATTGGAGATCATTGCAAACTATCGGAGCGTGGCAAAATATTATTTCTTTTCGTTTCCCGGGATCGCCTTCTGCGGGGATCTATGGATGGAAGGTGCGCCCGGGAACTCTTTTGGAGGGTTATATTGCATATTAATATTTGACAGTTTCACAACCAACCAGCAGGTGGCACTCCAATCTTCCCTTTTTCTATGCTTTCCCACTTCCTCCTTACAGTAGCTAGAAACCCAATCGCTAAAATCCTCATATAACCTTCAACGTGTTCATTTCATTTTAAAAGTCCTTTTTAAATCTGCAGAATCCCTGACGATCCCGCCATGAAGGATTCCTGTTCAGGCACTTCCTATCATGGGGTGACAATGCTCTGTCCTTGTCTCTCTTTTGTGCTCCTGCGTTGTCACTCAGACTTTCAATGGAGTGGTTGAGCCAATACATATTACATGGTCCACTGCAGTGGCGGCTGGTGCTCAATTTTCTTGGGAGGGGGGGCCCCCAGCCAGACCCCCCACCTCCCCGCTCCAGCCAGCCAACCACCTCCCAGTCAGCCAAGCACCCTCCACCCCCGCTTTGATTGCCCACTGGGTCCCCTGCCAGCCGCGCATTTACCCCACCCAGGTCGCAGCTTCAGCCACTCCTCGCCCCTGAGTCTCCTCCCGAGTCCCAGAGGGCGCTTCTCCTCCCAGCCAATCAAGACTTAGGACTTGCGGCCAATGGGGTCTTAGGACTCCTGGCCAATAGAGTCTCAGGACCCGCTTCCTGATTGGCTGGGAGGCGAAAAAGGAAGACATTGGCAAATATTAATGTCACACAACTGGGTGGGCTCAGGGCACAGTGCTCTGCACCCTGAGCCCACCCTTTATGAAGCCGATTAGAGCCTCAGGCCCCGCATTTACCCCACCCAGGTCGCAGCTTCGGCCACTCCCTGCCCCTGAGTCTCCTCCCGAGTCCCAGCGGCCGCTTCTCCTCCCGGCCAATCAAGACTTAAGACTTGCGGCAAATGGGCTTTTAGCGAACATATAGCGAACCTGGGCACACCCTAATCAACCTGTGCGATGCAGATTCCCCCGCTGAACGCCCCTACCCCCGAGGCAGCTGAGGCTACAGAAAAAGGGGCTGGGGAATCTCTGGCCTCAGTCCCTTTCTCTGCTATTATACCAAAGCCTCTCAATGGGGCTCCTAACAAATTGTAAAAAAAATAATAAAAAAATATTATAAAAAAAAAATAAAGAAAGAAAAAATGTAAAAAGTAATAACAAAATAAGATAATAAAAACTATGGAGACCAATCTCATCCCTACTGACACCGTCCTCTGCTCTACTGACACCGTCCTCTGCTCTACTGACACCGTCCTCTGCTCTACTGACACCGTCCTCTGCTCTACTGACACCGTCCTCTGCTCTACTGACACCGTCCTCTGCTCTACTGACACCGTCCTCTGCTCTACTGACACCGTCCACTGCTCTCCTGACACCGTCCACTGCTCTACTGACACCGTCCACTGCTCTACTGACACCGTCCACTGCTCTACTGACACCGTCCACTGCTCTACTGACACCGTCCATCCTCTGCTCTACTGACACCGTCCACTGCTCTACTGACACCGTCCTCTGCTCTACTGACACCCTCCTCTGCTCTACTGACACCGTCCTCTGCTCTCCTGACACCGTCCTCTGCTCTCCTGACACCGTCCTCTGCTCTACTGACACCGTCCTCTGCTCTACTGACACCCTCCTCTGCTCTACTGACACCCTCCTCTGCTCTACTGACACCCTCCTCTGCTCTACTGACACCCTCCTCTGCTCTACTGACACCGTCCTCTGCTCTACTGACACCGTCCTCTGCCCTACTGACACCGTCCTCTGCCCTACTGACACCGTCCTCTGCCCTACTGACACCGTCCTCTGCTCTACTGACACCGTCCTCTGCTCTACTGACACCCTCCTCTGCTCTACTGACACCGTCCTCTGCTCTACTGACACCCTCCTCTGCTCTACTGACACCGTCCTCTGCTCTACTGACACCGTCCTCTGCTCTACTGACACCGTCCTCTGCTCTACTGACACCGTCCTCTGCTCTACTGACACCTTCCTCTGCTCTACTGACACCCTCCTCTGCTCTACTGACACCGTCCTCTGCTCTACTGACACCGTCCTCTGCTCTACTGACACCGTCCTCTGCTCTACTGACACCGTCCACTGCCCTACTGACACCGTCCACTGCTCTACTGACACCGTCCACTGCCCTACTGACACCGTCCACTGCCCTACTGACACCGTCCACTGCTCTACTGACACCGTCCTCTGCTCTACTGACACCGTCCACTGCTCTACTGACACCGTCCTCTGCTCTACTGACACCATCCACTGCTCTACTGACACCGTCCTCTGCTCTACTGACACCATCCACTGCTCTACTGACACCGTCCTCTGACACTCTGCAGAGTTTAACTTCACCTCTCCGCCCCCCTTTTTTTTCCTGACAGCTCAGACCAGCTGTATAAATTCTGCACTTTAAATTGATGCAGAGGAGAGAATGGTTCAGATAAACATGTACAACTTATGAAGGAGGATTGGTTTCATCTCTGTGTATCAGTCACTTCACTGGGTATATGTATGGATTTACAACTCCTTTATGAAGAAGAGGATAACAATGTTAGCGCTAGACATGTGCAATTCGTCTCCATTACGCATTTGTTTTTTAACGCATTTCGACAAATTCTTTCATTCGGAAATAACTGAACTAACGAAAAACCTGTTTAACAAATTTTTCTGAATATTCGTCGATTTGAATATTCGAAAAAATTCATAAATTCGTAAATTCAAAAATTCGCAAAATTCGTAAAATCGGAAATTCAGAAATTCGAAAATCTGAAGTAATACCTAACTAAAAATAACTATTACTTACGATTAAATTATAGGTATTATAATTTCCTTTCAAATTTGGCTGTTTTTTTTTAAATCTGAAATTCAAAATCCGAAAATTTGAAAATCTGAAATAATAACTAACTAATAATAACGTTACTATTACTAACTATTAAATTATAAGTATTAGAATTTACTTTTAAATTTGGCCTTTGTGAACGTAACAAATGCGAATTTATCCGCAGAATTATCCGAAATAACGAAGGCCGCATCTGAACGAATGGAACATAAAGGATTAATAATAATAAATTACAATAATAATAATAATAATAAAAAAAAATTTAATTATTTTTATTATCATTATTTATTATCAATTTATTCCGTTCCATTTGTTTAGATGCAGCATTAGTTATTTTGGATAATTCGTAACTTTGGATAAATTCGTATTCGTTACGTTCACTAACAGCCAAATTTGAAAGGAAATTATAATACCTATAATTTAATAGTTATTTATTATTAGTTAGAAAATCCGAAAATTCTAAAGAATAACTAACTAACTAATAATAAATAACTATTAAATTATAGGTATTGGAATTGCCTTTCAAGTTTGGCTGTTAGTGAACGTAAGGAATACGAATTTATCCGAAATTACGAATTTTCCGAAATAACGAAGGCCGCATCTAAACGAATGAAATGGAATGAATTAATAATAAATAATATTATTAATAATAATAATAAAAAAAAAGTTTTATTATTTTTATTGTAATTTTTTATTATTAATTAGTTACGTTCCATTCGTTTAGATGCGGCCTTCGTTAATTTTGGATAATTTGTAACTTCGGATAAATTCGCATTTGTTACGTTCACCAACAGCCTAATTTGAAATGAAATTACAATACCTATAATTTAATAGTTATTTATTATTAGTTAGAAAATCAGAAAATTCTAAAGAATAACTAACTAACTAATAATAAATAACTATTAAATTAGAGGTATTGGAATTGCCTTTCAAGTTTGGCTGTTAGTGAACGTAAGGAATACGAATTTATCCGAAATTACGAATTTTCTGAAATAACGAAGGCCGCATCTAAACGAATGAAATGGAATGAATTAATAATAAATAATATTATTAATAATAATAATAATAATAATAAAAAAAAAGTTTTATTATTTTTATTGTAATTTATTATTATTAATTAGTTATGTTCCATTCGTTTAGATGCGGCCTTCGTTATTTTGGATAATTTGTAACTTCGGATAAATTCATATTCGTTACGTTCACCAACAGCCTAATTTGAAAGGAAATTACAATACCTATAATTTTTTTTTTTTTTAAATATATTTTATTGAGTTATAAAGAGCATAACAAAGAAAAACAAAAGAAGAAAACAAACAGTTAAACATACATTGGTCTTACATGTCATCAATGTGGTCCCTACAATACCTATAATTTAATAGTTATTTATTATTAGTTAGTTATTCTTCATAATTGACGGATTTTCTTTCTTATTTTCGAATTGCGATCATAAGAAATGACGAAAAGCAAACAAACAAATTAAACAAAAAACAAATGAATTTTTTCGGCAGTGCACATGCCTAGTTAGCGCTATAAGAAGAAGAGGATACCCTCAGTCTTCGGCACTTCGCTTGAAGGGCGGCCAACTGAACAAAAAAAATGGCAGAATATAAAAAAAAAAAAACGTCTTTGTTAATTTTCCAGATTATGTGTAGAATTGTCGTGTTTGACGAGCGCAAAGGTTTCGATCCCTTCCTTTGTGACCTCTGTCTAGTGATAGCAACTCTCAGATTAATTTAAGATTTATAATTTTTTTTTTTTTATCTAAAGTTCTAAATTGGAGGTTTGCCATTTCGGTGGAGATGTGACAATACTCCAGATCGGGAACGAGGCGTCTGCCACTCTTACAAAACTCGTCCTTCGCATTTCATCAGCTTCATTACCGCCGGCCTGAATATTGATGACAGACGATCATGCGGCTCTAATCATCTACCACCGCAATCAGCTTCAGACGTGGAGGCGCTACTTTCTGCCCCCCCCCCTCCCCCATTCTGAAGTGTGCAGTCCGGTGGGCTGACAGAAGAAAGGAATTAGCAAGAAGAAGAAGAATTATGGGGCAGAATATTTATTAATGAAGAGTTCTCTTTTCTTGCAATGCACATTATGTTATCGTTTGCTGGCGATATTTCTTTTTTGCAATTTTTTTTTTGGGTGGTTTACTAGCACTTTATTGTGCCCTAATATGAACTTTAGTGTATTTTTTTTACTGAAGTTTTGTGTTTTAGAAACCGTTGCACTAATATGACTTAAAAAAAAATAGGATCTACCGCTATTTTATTCTCCAGGGTTCTCTGCTTTTCGAAAATATATGAGGTTTGGGTTTTTTAACCACTTCAGCCCCCCGGAAGGCTTTACCCCCTTCCTGACCAGCGCACTTTTTTGCGATTCGGCACTGCGTCGCTTTAACTGACAATTGCGCGGTCGTGCGACATTGTACCCAAACAAAATTAACGTCCTTTTTTCCCCACGAATAGAACTTTCTTTTGGTGGTATTTGATCGCCCCTGCGGTTTTTATTTTTTGCGCTGTAAAACAAAAAAAGAGTGCCAATTTTGAAAAAAAAAGCAATATTTTTTACTTTTTTGCTATAACAAATATCCCCAAAAAATATATAATTATTTTTTTCCCCTCAGTTTAGGCCGATATGTATTCTTCTACATATTTTTGGTAAAATATGCATGCGCACAGGCGCTCGGCGCGCAGCGTTAAACAGTAGATTTTCCTGACAGAGAGAAAGAGAGAGAGAGTGAGAAGGAGAAAAGGAGAGAGGGAGGGAGGAGAAGGGGGGGAGAGAGAGAGAGGGAGGGACAGAAGGCCCAGATCCTACACCACAATACCAATATATGTATTCGAGAAAGTTTAACAATCAGCAGATAAAGATACTCCAAACATCTGGTGTTAGCGCTTCAATCATCCTGGCACCATGGTTGTTATGGTGTCAGAGTGATTGAAGCGCATTATTTATATTATTACATTGTAATATAAAATGAAATAGTTCAACTTGTATTAAGAGAGGTATGGACTCCAGAGAGAGAGATATCATCTGTACAAATCATTAGTAAGACCTGATCTGGAATATGCAGTTCAGTTTTGGGCTCCGGTTCTCAAAAAGGATATCGGGGAACTGGAGAAAGTGCAGAGAAGGGCAACCAAACTGATAAGAGGCATGGAGGAGCTCAGCTATGAGGAAAGATTAGAGGAACTGAATTTATTCTCTCTTGAGAAGAGGAGAATAAGGGGGATATGATCTCCATGTATAAATATATAAGGGGTCCATATAGTGAACTTGGTGTTGAGTTATTAATTTTACGGTCAACAAAGAGGACAAGGGGGCACTCCTTACGTCTAGAGGAAAATAGATTTCATCTCCAAATATGGAAAGGTTTCTTCACAGTAAGAGCTGTGCAGCTCAGTAGATTGCTTTAAGAAAGTCCTGGATTATTTCCTACATAATATAACTGGGCACTGCCATTTATACGTAAAGTTGATCCAGGGAAAATGCGATTGCCTCTTGGGGGATCAGGTAGGAATTTTTTCCCCTGCTGTAGCAAATTGGAGCATGCTCTGCTGTTTTTTTGGATCAACTGTGGGTATAGAATTGGGTATATGGTATTGTACAATATTTTTTATTTTATTTATTTATTTTTTATGGTTGAACTGGGTGGACTTGTGTCTTTTTTCAACCTGACTAACTATGTAACTCACCATAATGCAGAATCAGAATCAGTGGGAGCTCTGAGCGTGTCACTTGCCACATCGCCTGCCACCAGATGCCATCAGGTGTCCCCAGTAGAGTGCCTCCTTACATCTCAGGTGTCCCCAGTGGAGTGCTTCCTTACATCTCAGGTGTCCCCAGCGGAGTACTTCCTTACATCTCAGGTGTTCCCAGTGGAGTGCTTCCTTACATCTCAGGTGTCCCCAGCGGAGTACTTCCTTACATCTCAGGTGTCCCCAGCGGAGTACTTCCTTACATCTCAGGTGTCACTGGCCCCAGCCAGCGAAGTGCTTCCTTACATCTCAGGTGTCCCCAACTGAGTGCTTCCTTACATCTCAGGTGTTACTTTCTTCAGCCAGCGAAGTGCTTCCTTACATCTCAGGTGTCCCTGTCCCAAGCCAGCGGAGTGCTTCCTATGATCTCAGGTGTCCCCAGCCAGCGGAGTGCTTCCTATAATCTCCGGTGTCCCCAGCCAGCGGAGTGCTTCCTTACATCTCAGGTGTCCCCAGCCAGCGGAGTGCCTCCTTACATCTCAGGTGTCCCCAGCGGAGTGCTTCCTATCATCTCAGGTGTCCCCAGCAGAGGGCTTTCTATCATCTCCGGTGTCCCCAGCCAGCGGAGTGCTTCCTTACATCTCAGGTGTCCCCAGCCAGCGGAGTGCCTCCTTACATCTCAGGTGTCCCCAGCGGAGTGCTTCCTATCATCTTAGGTGTCCCCAGCAGAGGGCTTTCTATCATCTCCGGTGTCCCCAGCGGAGTGCTTCCATACATCTCAGGTGTCCCCAGCAGAGTGCTTCCTTACATCTCAGGTGTCACTTTCCCCAGCCAGCAAAGTGCTTCCTTACATCTCAGGTGTCCCTGTCCCAAGCCAGCGGAGTGCTTCCTATCATCTCAGGTGTCCCCAGCCAGCAGAGTGCTTCCTTACATCTCAGGTGTCCCCAGCCAGCGGAGTGCCTCCTTACATCTCAGGTGTCCCCAGCGGAGTGCTTCCTATCATCTCAGGTGTCCCCAGCAGAGGGCTTTCTATCATCTCCGGTGTTCCCAGCGGAGTGCTTCCTTACATCTCAGGTGTCCCCAGCGGAGTGCTTCCCTACATCTCAGGTGTCCCCAGCGGAGTGCTTTCTATCATCTCTGGTGTCCCCAGCAGAGTGCTTCTTTACATCTCAGGTGTCACTGTCCCTAACCAGTGGAGTGCTTCCTTACATCTCAGGTGTCACCAGCCAGCGGAGTGTTTCTACTTTCCTTACATCTCAGGTGTCCCCAGCCAGCTGAGTGTTGGAGCATTGAAGCCCTTATATATCTAGGCCTGACGGCTACAATAGAAATTTAGCTGCGGCTCCGCCCACCCCACCCCTTTCCATAACAGGTCACAGATGACAGACCGACCTGGGGGCGGGGGGTGTGCGGTGCCGCAGCTCTATCTATTTCTAACTCGTCTGGTCTTCTGGAAAATGGCGGCCGGCGAAGACATTATCTCCGCCAGCCACGGACATCTAGCTGCAGCGGCGGGTGGAGAAAAATTCAAAGGAACGTACAGGTAAGCCCAATTGTTCAGCCGTGCCATTCTGTCGACGTATATCTACATGCGTCGGTCGGCAAGCGGTTAAAAACCCCAGTGGTGATTAAATACCCCCAAAAGAAATCTCTATTTGCATGAAAAAATGATAATAATGTAATATGGTTACAGTGTTATATGACCGCGCAATTGTCATTCAAAGTGCGAGAGAGCTGAAAGCTGAAAATTGACCTGGGCAGGAAGGGGGTGAAAGTGCCCGGAATTGAAGGGGTTAGCCCCTTCAATACCGCCCATTGTCATATGACATCCGCAGATGGGATCTCCCATCCTGGGCGGGCGTCATATGACGTCCTGTGCTTCCCGGCCTTCCGGGGTCTGGGCCCCCGCCGTGTCACTCAGGACCCGATGCACCCCCGGTTGCCTGTTAACCGAGCAGGACCGTGGATCTGTGTGTGTAAACACACAGATCCACGTCCTGTCAGAGGAGAGGAGACCGATCATGTGATCCTACTACAGAGGAACACCGATCGGTCTCCCCCCCTTGTGAGTCCCCTCCCCCTACAGTTAGAATCACTCCCTAGGACACACAGTTAACCCCTTGATCACCCCCTAGTGTTAACCCTTTCCCTGCCAGTGACATTTATACAGTAATCAATGCATTTTTATAGCACTGATCGCTGTATAAATGCCAATGGTCCCAAAATGGTGTCAAAAGTGTCCGATGTGTTCGCCGCAATATCGCAGTCACGATAAAAATCGCAGATCGCCACCATTACTAGTAAAAAAATAAATAAATAATAAAAATGGCATAAAACTATCCCCTAACTTTTGCGCAAACCAATAAATATACGCTTATTGCAATATTTACCAAAAATATGTAGAAGAATACGTATCGGCCTAAACTGAGGAAAATGTTGTATTTTTTTTAAAAAAAATTTAGATATTTAGTATAGCAAAAAGTACAAAATATTGTGTTTTTTTTTCAAACTTATCGCTCTTCTTTTGTTTATAGTGCAAAAAAAAAAAAAAAAAAACGCAGAGGTGATCAAATACCACCAAAAGAAAGCTCTATTTGTGGGGAAAAAAAATGATGAAAATGTTATTTGGGTACAATGTCGCATGACCGCGCAATTGTCATTCAAAGTGCGACAGCACTAAAAACTGAAAATTGACCTGGGCAGGAAGGGGGTGAAAATGCCCGATATTGAAGTGGTTAAACAAGTGCGCAAAAAAAAAAAATACAAACATGGCTCTGGCAGTGAAATGGTTACAGGTAGAGGAGGGGACCCAAGTGAGGACAGGGAAGCTGGCACTTTAGCGGTGCAGCGTGATAATAAAAATCTTGTATTTCAGGGATTTTGTGTTGCTGAACGTTCTGCTGATGAATGAACCGTGAGAATTCGATATTAAACCTCCGAAGTCCTTCTATTCAGAGAAGCTCTTGGAAATCCCAATTATTTAATTAGATTAACTGCGTCCTGCATCCCGCGTCCTGTGCCCCGCGTCCCGCGTCCTGTGCCCCGCGTCCTCCGCAGAGCAGCTCGGGGGTCACGGCCACACTTGTCGGGGGATTATCTTTCGCCGGGACGTATAAATAATTCTACAAGGATCCGCATCTTGGAGCCGCCATTATACTACAAAACAAAGTGCCAACGCTGGAAAAGACCCCCCCTCCCCCCATGGCACTGTCTACATTACAAAACACATTTACAGGACAAAATCGCACAATTCCGATTGCGACCTGCAATGAGATGATTACAATTCCGCAGAAGGAGAGCGGCAGGAGATTGAGATATTGGGGCTTTTTTTTTCACGCTTTTTAAGTATTTATTTTTATTGTAATTGAAAATTGCAGTTTATATGAGATTTAGAGGATGCGGGGGAGGGGTTATGTATTACTCTCAGTTTTACCCCAGAGCGATTAAATCCTCACACAGAGCGATCGTACGCTTGGTGGGGGACGGTATTAACTGGCCTCTGATATCCGAGTCTATCAGGCACGTTCCATCACATATCCTAATAATTCCTCTTTATATGTGGAATCTGCAATTCAACTTAAAAATGCAACATAGATAAGGTGAATCAGTAGCGCTAATATAAACAATGAAAAATATAATATAAAATGCTGAGTAAATACTATGCAAATAAATACTGTGCAAATATATAAACAGTGCTATATACATATCAAAGTACAAAAATAGTAGTGTATAATTGACTCAACGTATAACTTAATAGCAGCGGTGTGTCTATTTCTCTTAGTGACAAGTGAAAAAGTTCATAAATATATAAAGTCCAGATTGTGAATAAATAAATAAATAAATAGGTAAGTGATTTTCCAAGTGTCTTCAGTCACAGTTTCAAAGTGGAGTCTTCTGACTGACTTGAATCTACCACCACACCACGTGATCACACTCCCTCTGAAAGGCCCACTCACCAGCTCACTAGGCCTCACACTCTCGTGTTTGGCAGATGCGTGTTTTCCCCACTCCAGGGGTTAATGAGGGATGGCTTGTTTGATCCGTTTAACTCTCAATGCGATTCCATATGTAAAACAATGAGTAAAACACTCCACATAGTGTAAAAACGTATGATAAAATTTATTCACATAAAAAACACTCCAATGGTCAAACTCACATTTCAAAGGTTAAAATCAAGCCTCAAATCCAAAACCACGGCAAGCCAAACAACGCTGATGTATAAAAATATAAAGTATATATATATACTGCGGTCTCGGCGGACCAAGAGGAAGACCCTGGTGGTGGTATAGTTATAGTCCACAGTGGCGTAATATATAAATAAATAAATACAATCTTTACTTTTTGCTCTGTAGCCTCATTCCCGACATGTTTCGTCGCTTGGACTTATTCATGGGTCCAAGCGACGAAACATGTCGGGAATGAGGCTACAGAGCAAAAAGTAAAGATTGTATTTATTTATTTATATATTACGCCACTGTGGACTATAACTATACCACCACCAGGGTCTTCCTCTTGGTCCGCCGAGACCGCAGTATATATATATACTTTATATTTTTATACATCAGCGTTGTTTGGCTTGCCGTGGTTTTGGATTTGAGGCTTGATTTTAACCTTTGAAATGTGAGTTTGACCATTGGAGTGTTTTTACGTGAATAAATTTTATCATACGTTTTTACACTATGTGGAGTGTTTTACTCATTGTTTTACATATGGAATCGCATTGAGAGTTAAACGGATCAAACAAGCCATCCTTCATTAACCCCTGGAGTGGGGAAAACACGCATCTGCCAAACACGAGAGTGTGAGGCCTAGTGAGCTGGTGAGTGGGCCTTTCAGAGGGAGTGTGATCACGTGGTGTGGTGGTAGATTCAAGTCAGTCAGAAGACTCCACTTTGAAACTGTGACTGAAGACACTTGGAAAATCACTTACCTATTTATTTATTTATTTATTCACAATCTGGACTTTATATATTTATGAACTTTTTCACTTGTCACTAAGAGAAATAGACACACCGCTGCTATTAAGTTATACGTTGAGTCAATTATACACTACTATTTTTGTACTTTGATATTTATATAGCACTGTTTATATATTTGCACAGTATTTATTTGCATAGTATTTACTCAGCATTTTATATTATATTTTTCATTGTTTATATTAGCACTACTGATTCACCTTATCTATGTTGCATTTTTAAGTTGAATTGCAGATTCCACATGTTTATATGTTTTAAGTAGCTGCTGTTTGATATATATATACTTTTTACACTTGCACCTTTAATCCTTCACTAATTCTATAGCCTACACACCTGCGGCGCGGTGGGGGTAGATGATACAGAGGGCGGTCTTCCACAGCTATACATCATTTACCAACAGCACATACAATTCCTCTTTATAGTCTCACAAATCCATTAATACAATCGCCATCCATTGGCTTTGGAAATCACAACACAACAATGCCGCCGTTCTCAACCCCTTCTACACCAGAGGTACTTAATAGGTTAGAGAAACTTGATGGTTCAAACAAATTCATTCAGGATCAGTGGGAATAACACCCCCCCCCCCCCGTACATTGGTGGTTAATGAAAATAATTTCTCTGTGTGCTCGGTGTGTTCTGCGCAGACTGTGTGCTCTGCGTAGTCGGATCGCTCTGCATGGTCTGTGCGGTCTGCATGGTCTGCATGGTCTGTGTGGTCTGCATGGTCTGTGCGGTCTGCATGGTCTGCATGGTCTGTGTGGTCTGTGCGGTCTGCATGGTCTGTGCGGTCTGCATGGTCTGCATGGTCTGCGTGGTCTGTGCGGTCTGCATGGTCTGTGCGGTCTGCATGGTCTGTGCGGTCTGCATGGTCTGTGTGGTCTGCATGGTCTGTGTGGTCTGCATGGTCTGTGTGGTCTGCATGGTCTGTGCGGTCTGCATGGTCTGTGTGGTCTGTGCGGTCTGTGCGGTCTGCATGGTCTGTGCGGTCTGCATGGTCTGTGTGGTCTGCATGGTCTGTGCGGTCTGCATGGTCTGCATGGTCTGTGTGGTCTGTGCGGTCTGTGCGGTCTGTGCGGTCTGCATGGTCTGTGCGGTCTGCATGGTCTGTGCAGTCTGCGTGGTCTGCATGGTCTGTGCGGTCTGCATGGTCTGCGTGGTCTGTGCGGTCTGCATGGTCTGCGTGGTCTGTGCGGCCTGCATGGTCTGTGCGGTCTGCATGGTCTGCATGGTCTGTGTGGTCTGTGCGGTCTGCATGGTCTGTGCAGTCTGCATGGTCTGTGTGGTCTGCATGGTCTGTGTGGTCTGCATGGTCTGTGCGGTCTGCATGGTCTGCATGGTCTGCATGGTCTGTGTGGTCTGCATGGTCTGTGCGGTCTGCATGGTCTGCATGGTCTGTGCGGTCTGCATGGTCTGCATGGTCTGTGCGGTCTGCATGGTCTGTGTGGTCTGCATGGTCTGTGCGGTCTGCATGGTCTGCGTGGTCTGTGCGGTCTGCATGGTCTGCGCGGTCTGTGCGGCCTGCATGGTCTGTGCGGTCTGCATGGTCTGCGTGGTCTGTGCGGTCTGCATGGTCTGTGCGGTCTGCATGGTCTGTGCGGTCTGCATGGTCTGTGCGGTCTGCATGGTCTGTGTGGTCTGCATGGTCTGTGCGGTCTGCATGGTCTGCATGGTCTGTGCGGTCTGCATGGTCTGCATGGTCTGCATGGTCTGTGCGGTCTGCATGGTCTGTGTGGTCTGCATGGTCTGTGCGGTCTGCGTGGTCTGCATGGTCTGTGCGGTCTGCATGGTCTGCGTGGTCTGTGCGGTCTGCATGGTCTGCGTGGTCTGTGCGGTCTGTGCGGTCTCTGCGGTCTGCATGGTCTGCATGCTCTGTGTGGTCTGTATGGTCTGCGTGGTCTGTGCAGCTCTGCGTGCTCTGTGTGGTCTGCATGGTTGGTGTGCTCTGCATGGTCTGTGTGGACAATGCGGTCTACGTGGTCAGTGTGCTCTGCGTGCTCTGTGTGGTCTGTGCGGTCTGCGTGGTCTGCATGGTCTGTGCGGTCTGCATGGTCTGCGTGGTCTGTGCGGTCTCTGCGGTCTGCATGGTCTGCATGCTCTGTGTGGTCTGTATGGTCTGCGTGGTCTGTGCGGTCTCTGTGGTCTGCATGGTCTGCATGCTCTGTGTGGTCTGCATGGTCTGCATGGTCTGTGCGGTCTGCATGGTCTGCGTGGTCTGTGCGGTCTCTGCGGTCTGCATGGTCTGCATGCTCTGTGTGGTCTGTATGGTCTGCGTGGTCTGTGCAGCTCTGCATGCTCTGTGTGGTCTATGTGTTCTGTGTGGTTGGTGTGGTCTGCGTGGTCTGTGTGGACAGTGCGGTCTGCGTGGTCGGTGTGCTCTGCGTGCTCTATGTGGTCTGTATGTTCCGCGGTTCTCTGTGTACTCTGCGTGGTTGTTGTGGTCTGAGTGGTTTGCTTGGTGTGTGCGATCTGCGTGGTCTGTGTGCTCTGCGTGCTCTGTGTGGTCTGTATGGTCTGCATGGTCTGTGCGGTCTGCATGGTCTGCGTGGTCTGTGCGGTCTGCATGGTCTGCGTGGTCTGTGCGGCCTGCATGGTCTGTGCGGTCTGCATGGTCTGCATGGTCTGTGTGGTCTGTGCGGTCTGCATGGTCTGTGCAGTCTGCATGGTCTGTGTGGTCTGCATGGTCTGTGTGGTCTGCATGGTCTGTGCGGTCTGCATGGTCTGCATGGTCTGCATGGTCTGTGTGGTCTGCATGGTCTGTGCGGTCTGCATGGTCTGCATGGTCTGTGCGGTCTGCATGGTCTGCATGGTCTGTGCGGTCTGCATGGTCTGTGTGGTCTGCATGGTCTGTGCGGTCTGCATGGTCTGTGCGGTCTGCATGGTCTGCGCGGTCTGTGCGGCCTGCATGGTCTGTGCGGTCTGCATGGTCTGCGTGGTCTGTGCGGTCTGCATGGTCTGTGCGGTCTGCATGGTCTGTGCGGTCTGCATGGTCTGTGCGGTCTGCATGGTCTGTGTGGTCTGCATGGTCTGTGCGGTCTGCATGGTCTGCATGGTCTGTGCGGTCTGCATGGTCTGCATGGTCTGTGCGGTCTGCATGGTCTGTGCGGTCTGCATGGTCTGTGTGGTCTGCATGGTCTGTGCGGTCTGCGTGGTCTGCATGGTCTGTGCGGTCTGCATGGTCTGTGCGGTCTGCATGGTCTGCGTGGTCTGTGCGGTCTGTGCGGTCTCTGCGGTCTGCATGGTCTGCATGCTCTGTGTGGTCTGTATGGTCTGCGTGGTCTGTGCAGCTCTGCATGCTCTGTGTGGTCTGCATGGTTGGTGTGCTCTGCATGGTCTGTGTGGACAATGCGGTCTACGTGGTCAGTGTGCTCTGCGTGCTCTGTGTGGTCTGTGCGGTCTGCATGGTCTGTGTGGTCTGCATGGTCTGTGCGGTCTGCATGGTCTGCGTGGTCTGTGCGGTCTCTGCGGTCTGCATGGTCTGCATGCTCTGTGTGGTCTGTATGGTCTGCGTGGTCTGTGCAGCTCTGCATGCTCTGTGTGGTCTATGTGTTCTGTGTGGTTGGTGTGGTCTGCGTGGTCTGTGTGGACAGTGCGGTCTGCGTGGTCGGTGTGCTCTGCGTGCTCTATGTGGTCTGTATGTTCCGCGGTTCTCTGTGTACTCTGCGTGGTTGTTGTGGTCTGAGTGGTTTGCTTGGTGTGTGCGATCTGCGTGGTCTGTGTGCTCTGCGTGCTCTGTGTGGTCTGTATGGTCTGCGTGGTCTGTGTGGTCTGCATGGTCTGCGTGGTCTGTGCGGTCTGCTTGGTCTGTGTGGTCTGCATGGTCTGTGCGGTCTGCATGGTCTGCATGGTCTGTGCGGTCTGCATGGTCTGCATGGTCTGTGCGGTCTGCATGGTCTGTGCGGTCTGCATGGTCTGTGTGGTCTGCATGGTCTGTGCGGTCTGCGTGGTCTGCATGGTCTGTGCGGTCTGCATGGTCTGCGTGGTCTGTGCGGTCTGCATGGTCTGCGTGGTCTGTGCGGTCTGTGCGGTCTCTGCGGTCTGCATGGTCTGCATGCTCTGTGTGGTCTGTATGGTCTGCGTGGTCTGTGCAGCTCTGCGTGCTCTGTGTGGTCTGCATGGTTGGTGTGCTCTGCATGGTCTGTGTGGACAATGCGGTCTACGTGGTCAGTGTGCTCTGCGTGCTCTGTGTGGTCTGTGCGGTCTGCATGGTCTGTGTGGTCTGCATGGTCTGTGCGGTCTGCATGGTCTGCGTGGTCTGTGCGGTCTCTGCGGTCTGCATGGTCTGCATGCTCTGTGTGGTCTGTATGGTCTGCGTGGTCTGTGCGGTCTCTGTGGTCTGCATGGTCTGCATGCTCTGTGTGGTCTGCATGGTCTGCATGGTCTGTGCGGTCTGCATGGTCTGCGTGGTCTGTGCGGTCTCTGCGGTCTGCATGGTCTGCATGCTCTGTGTGGTCTGTATGGTCTGCGTGGTCTGTGCAGCTCTGCATGCTCTGTGTGGTCTATGTGTTCTGTGTGGTTGGTGTGGTCTGCGTGGTCTGTGTGGACAGTGCGGTCTGCGTGGTCGGTGTGCTCTGCGTGCTCTATGTGGTCTGTATGTTCCGCGGTTCTCTGTGTACTCTGCGTGGTTGTTGTGGTCTGAGTGGTTTGCTTGGTGTGTGCGATCTGCGTGGTCTGTGTGCTCTGCGTGCTCTGTGTGGTCTGTATGGTCTGCATGGTCTGTGCGGTCTGCATGGTCTGCGTGGTCTGTGCGGTCTGCATGGTCTGCGTGGTCTGTGCGGCCTGCATGGTCTGTGCGGTCTGCAGGGTCTGCATGGTCTGTGTGGTCTGTGCGGTCTGCATGGTCTGTGCAGTCTGCATGGTCTGTGTGGTCTGCATGGTCTGTGTGGTCTGCATGGTCTGTGCGGTCTGCATGGTCTGCATGGTCTGCATGGTCTGTGTGGTCTGCATGGTCTGTGCGGTCTGCATGGTCTGCATGGTCTGTGCGGTCTGCATGGTCTGCATGGTCTGTGCGGTCTGCATGGTCTGTGTGGTCTGCATGGTCTGTGCGGTCTGCATGGTCTGCGTGGTCTGTGCGGTCTGCATGGTCTGCGCGGTCTGTGCGGCCTGCATGGTCTGTGCGGTCTGCATGGTCTGCGTGGTCTGTGCGGTCTGCATGGTCTGTGCGGTCTGCATGGTCTGTGCGGTCTGCATGGTCTGTGCGGTCTGCATGGTCTGCATGGTCTGTGCGGTCTGCATGGTCTGCATGGTCTGTGCGGTCTGCATGGTCTGCATGGTCTGTGCGGTCTGCATGGTCTGTGCGGTCTGCATGGTCTGTGCGGTCTGCGTGGTCTGCATGGTCTGTGCGGTCTGCATGGTCTGTGCGGTCTGCATGGTCTGTGCGGTCTGCATGGTCTGCGTGGTCTGTGCGGTCTGTGCGGTCTCTGCGGTCTGCATGGTCTGCATGCTCTGTGTGGTCTGTATGGTCTGCGTGGTCTGTGCAGCTCTGCATGCTCTGTGTGGTCTGCATGGTTGGTGTGCTCTGCATGGTCTGTGTGGACAATGCGGTCTACGTGGTCAGTGTGCTCTGCGTGCTCTGTGTGGTCTGTGCGGTCTGCATGGTCTGTGTGGTCTGCATGGTCTGTGCGGTCTGCATGGTCTGCGTGGTCTGTGCGGTCTCTGCGGTCTGCATGGTCTGCATGCTCTGTGTGGTCTGTATGGTCTGCGTGGTCTGTGCGGTCTCTGTGGTCTGCATGGTCTGCATGCTCTGTGTGGTCTGCATGGTCTGCATGGTCTGTGCGGTCTGCATGGTCTGCGTGGTCTGTGCGGTCTCTGCGGTCTGCATGGTCTGCATGCTCTGTGTGGTCTGTATGGTCTGCGTGGTCTGTGCAGCTCTGCATGCTCTGTGTGGTCTATGTGTTCTGTGTGGTTGGTGTGGTCTGCGTGGTCTGTGTGGACAGTGCGGTCTGCGTGGTCGGTGTGCTCTATGTGGTCTGTATGTTCCGCGGTTCTCTGTGTACTCTGCGTGGTTGTTGTGGTCTGAGTGGTTTGCTTGGTGTGTGCGATCTGCGTGGTCTGTGTGCTCTGCGTGCTCTGTGTGGTCTGTATGGTCTGCGTGGTCTGTGTGGTCTGCATGGTCTGCGTGGTCTGTGCGGTCTGCATGGTCTGTGTGGTCTGCATGGTCTGTGCGGTCTGCATGGTCTGCATGGTCTGTGCGGTCTGCATGGTCTGTGCGGTCTGCATGGTCTGTGTGGTCTGCATGGTCTGTGCGGTCTGCGTGGTCTGCATGGTCTGTGCGGTCTGCATGGTCTGCGTGGTCTGTGCGGTCTGCATGGTCTGCGTGGTCTGTGCGGTCTGTGCGGTCTCTGCGGTCTGCATGGTCTGCATGCTCTGTGTGGTCTGTATGGTCTGCGTGGTCTGTGCAGCTCTGCGTGCTCTGTGTGGTCTGCATGGTTGGTGTGCTCTGCATGGTCTGTGTGGACAATGCGGTCTACGTGGTCAGTGTGCTCTGCGTGCTCTGTGTGGTCTGTGCGGTCTGCATGGTCTGTGTGGTCTGCATGGTCTGTGCGGTCTGCATGGTCTGCGTGGTCTGTGCGGTCTCTGCGGTCTGCATGGTCTGCATGCTCTGTGTGGTCTGTATGGTCTGCGTGGTCTGTGCGGTCTCTGTGGTCTGCATGGTCTGCATGCTCTGTGTGGTCTGCATGGTCTGCATGGTCTGTGCGGTCTGCATGGTCTGCGTGGTCTGTGCGGTCTCTGCGGTCTGCATGGTCTGCATGCTCTGTGTGGTCTGTATGGTCTGCGTGGTCTGTGCAGCTCTGCATGCTCTGTGTGGTCTATGTGTTCTGTGTGGTTGGTGTGGTCTGCGTGGTCTGTGTGGACAGTGCGGTCTGCGTGGTCGGTGTGCTCTGCGTGCTCTATGTGGTCTGTATGTTCCGCGGTTCTCTGTGTACTCTGCGTGGTTGTTGTGGTCTGAGTGGTTTGCTTGGTGTGTGCGATCTGCGTGGTCTGTGTGCTCTGCGTGCTCTGTGTGGTCTGTATGGTCTGCATGGTCTGTGCGGTCTGCATGGTCTGCGTGGTCTGTGCGGTCTGCATGGTCTGCGTGGTCTGTGCGGCCTGCATGGTCTGTGCGGTCTGCATGGTCTGCATGGTCTGTGTGGTCTGTGCGGTCTGCATGGTCTGTGCAGTCTGCATGGTCTGTGTGGTCTGTGTGGTCTGCATGGTCTGTGTGGTCTGCATGGTCTGTGCGGTCTGCATGGTCTGCATGGTCTGCATGGTCTGTGCGGTCTGCATGGTCTGCATGGTCTGTGCGGTCTGCATGGTCTGCATGGTCTGTGCGGTCTGCATGGTCTGTGTGGTCTGCATGGTCTGTGCGGTCTGCATGGTCTGCGTGGTCTGTGCGGTCTGCATGGTCTGCGCGGTCTGTGCGGCCTGCATGGTCTGTGCGGTCTGCATGGTCTGCGTGGTCTGTGCGGTCTGCATGGTCTGTGCGGTCTGCATGGTCTGTGCGGTCTGCATGGTCTGTGCGGTCTGCATGGTCTGTGTGGTCTGCATGGTCTGTGCGGTCTGCATGGTCTGCATGGTCTGTGCGGTCTGCATGGTCTGCATGGTCTGTGCGGTCTGCATGGTCTGTGCGGTCTGCATGGTCTGTGTGGTCTGCGTGGTCTGCATGGTCTGTGCGGTCTGCATGGTCTGTGCGGTCTGCATGGTCTGCGTGGTCTGTGCGGTCTGTGCGGTCTCTGCGGTCTGCATGGTCTGCATGCTCTGTGTGGTCTGTATGGTCTGCGTGGTCTGTGCAGCTCTGCGTGCTCTGTGTGGTCTGCATGGTTGGTGTGCTCTGCATGGTCTGTGTGGACAATGCGGTCTACGTGGTCAGTGTGCTCTGCGTGCTCTGTGTGGTCTGTGCGGTCTGCATGGTCTGTGTGGTCTGCATGGTCTGTGCGGTCTGCATGGTCTGCGTGGTCTGTGCGGTCTCTGCGGTCTGCATGGTCTGCATGCTCTGTGTGGTCTGTATGGTCTGCGTGGTCTGTGCGGTCTCTGTGGTCTGCATGGTCTGCATGCTCTGTGTGGTCTGCATGGTCTGCATGGTCTGTGCGGTCTGCATGGTCTGCGTGGTCTGTGCGGTCTCTGCGGTCTGCATGGTCTGCATGCTCTGTGTGGTCTGTATGGTCTGCGTGGTCTGTGCAGCTCTGCATGCTCTGTGTGGTCTATGTGTTCTGTGTGGTTGGTGTGGTCTGCGTGGTCTGTGTGGACAGTGCGGTCTGCGTGGTCGGTGTGCTCTGCGTGCTCTATGTGGTCTGTATGTTCTGCGGTTCTCTGTGTACTCTGCGTGGTTGTTGTGGTCTGAGTGGTTTGCTTGGTGTGTGCGATCTGCGTGGTCTGTGTGCTCTGCGTGCTCTGTGTGGTTTGTATGGTCTGCGTGGTCTGTGTGGTCTGCATGGTCTGCGTGGTCTGTGCGGTCTGCATGGTCTGTGTGGTCTGCATGGTCTGTGCGGTCTGCATGGTCTGCATGGTCTGTGCGGTCTGCATGGTCTGTGCGGTCTGCATGGTCTGTGCGGTCTGCGTGGTCTGCATGGTCTGTGCGGTCTGCATGGTCTGCGTGGTCTGTGCGGTCTGCATGGTCTGCGTGGTCTGTGCGGTCTGTGCGGTCTCTGCGGTCTGCATGGTCTGCATGCTCTGTGTGGTCTGTATGGTCTGCGTGGTCTGTGTGGTCTGTATGGTCTGCGTGGTCTGTGTGGTCTGCATGGTCTGTGTGCTCTGTGTGATGTGCATGGTTTGCTTGGTGTGTGCGATCTGCGTGGCCTGTGTGCTCTGCATGCTGTTTCCATCCTGAGTTTATTCCTCAGTACAATGTTGCGGATTGTCTCTGTGTCAGTAGAGAAGAGAGATCAGCGGATACCCCCCCCCCCATCATTATCCCATTATTTTCCCATCAGTCCTGGGGGGTAAAATCAGACTTCAGGGACATCGGTGGCCTCAGTTGAAGAGCTGAATGCCTGGAGGTGACTATTCCAGCCTCATCTGCTAAATATTTCATTACCCAATTCAACAAAATGCTCTTCACACGGGAAGAGAAGAGGAAATCAGAAGTAACAAATACGGGTGGAAGTGACCGACCTACAGGATCAGCTGATTTATTCTGCGTATAATCTGCCTTCCCTGGTTCCCCCCCCCCCCCCCCCCCCCCCATCAACATCCTAATGAGAATTTTAAATAAAATGTTTCCATTTCCATTACAAATGTTATTTTAGGTGTAGTGACATCACTGGGTCTCTGCGCTTCTCTATGTAATGCAGGCAGATCATGGCTGGTGGGGGGTGGGGGGCTGGCAGGGTACTGTACGTAACTTCCTGATTACATCACAGCACTCGGCCTCAGTACTCCTCTATAGAGCCCTCAGTACTGATGCAAGCAGTGGGCCGGCTTTTGGGTGCAGCTTTGCAAATATCAAAATGGGTGGGTGTCAGTCTGGAGAAGTGGACATTCCTAGGCTACACTTACAGTAAAGAATCCAAAGTCATACTAACCGGGCAGTAAAGAAGTCAGGTTTTCACAACCTTTACAGTAAAGAATCCACAGTCTTACTTTACAGTAAAGAAACCTGGTTCTGACACCTTTTACTACTAAAAGCATGACAGTTTTTTGATGCCAGCAACAAAAACTCCATAATGAGACTACCTTTACAGCAAAGAATCTACAATCTAACAGTGCTAATGAGGTTAATACAGAATCAATAAAGAAACTGCAAAAAAGACAACCCTCGCATAAAAAAAAGCAAAGTTCTGACATCCTTTACCGTAAAGAATCAACAGCCTAACTATGCCAGTAACAAAAACTTCATAATATGACTACTTTTACAGTAGAGAATCCATGTGTACAGTGTGCTAACAGCACAATCTCTATGATGTAGCTGCCTTTACAGTTAAGAATCTACAGTCACTGCTAATGTTAGATAATCCTCAATATTGCTATACTGACAATAATGAATCCCCAGCCTGGCCACTCCTAAACTAAAGAAGGCAAGTTCTGACTTTACAGTAAAGAATCAGCAGGATTTGCACCGACTGCTTTTACAGTAGATAATGCAAAGTTCAACTAACCCTTACAGTACATTATCTGTAAAAACAAAAAAAACAAAACACATCACATGACTACACTTACCGTAAAGAACTCCCACTACAAAATAGTTTCACAGTAAATAATCCAGCTTGACCAACCCTATAGAGCGGAATCCAGTCTGACCACCTTCATTGCCTGCACAGAGCTTCTCCATCTGTTGCGGATCCCAAAAAAATATATAAATGTTACTTATCAATGGGAAACCTGAGCCTGAGAGGAGACAGACCACCACCTGGGGGAAATGTACTTCACATCAGAGCACCCCCCCCCCATCATATCAGAGCCCCCCCCCATCATATCAGAGCCCCCCCCCCCATCATATCAGAGCCCCCCCCCCCCCCCATCATATCAGAGCCCCCCCCCCCCCATCATATCAGAGCACCCCCCCCATCATATCAGAGCCCCCCCCCCCATCATATCAGAGCACCCCCCCCATCATATCAGAGCCCCCCCCCATCATATCAGAGCCCCCCCATCATATCAGAGCCCCCCCATCATATCAGAGCCCCCCCATCATATCAGAGCCCCCCCCCCCCATCATATCAGAGCACCCCCATCATATCAGAGCCCCCCCCCCATCATATCAGAGCACCCCCATCATATCAGAGCCCCCCCCCCATCATATCAGAGCCCCCCCATCATATCAGAGCCCCCCATCACATCAGAGCCCCCCCCATCATATCAGAGCCCCCCCATCATATCAGAGCCCCCCATCACATCAGAGCACCCCCCCCATCATATCAGAGCCCCCCCATCACATCAGAGCACCCCCCCCCATCATATCAGAGCCCCCCCCATCATATCAGAGCCCCCCATCACATCAGAGCACCCCCCCCCCATCATATCAGAGCCCCCCCATCATATCAGAGCCCCCCCCCATCACATCAGAGCCCCCCCCATCATATGAGAGCCCCCCCATCATATCAGAGCCCCCCCCCCCCGCCAGAGCATCACATCAGAGCCCCCCTCCCCATCATATCAGAGCCCCCCCCCCCCCCCCCCCCATCACATCAGAGCCCCCCCCCATCACATCAGAGCCCCCCTCCATCATATCAGAGCCCCCCCATCACATCAGAGCCCCCCCATCATATCAGAGCCCCCCCCCCATCATATCAGAGCCCCCCCCATCATATAAGAGCCCCCCCATCATATGAGAGCCCCCCATCATATCAGAGCCCCCCCATCATATAAGAGCCCCCCCATCATATGAGAGCCCCCCATCATATCAGAGCCCCCCCATCATATAAGAGCCCCCCCTCCATCATATCAGAGCCCCCCCATTACATCAGAGGTCCCCCCATCACATCAGAGGTCCCCCCATCACATCAGAGGTCCTCTCATCACATCAGAGATCACCATCATATCAGAGGTCCCCCCATCACATCAGAGGTCCCCCCATCACATCAGAGGTCCCCCATCACATCGGTGCCCCCTTCCCATCAGAGAGACCCCCCATCACATCAGAGGCCCCCCATCACATCAGAGGCCCCCCATCACATCAGAGGCCCCCCATCACATCAGAGGTCCCCCATCACATCAGAGGTCCCTCATCACATCAGAGGTCCCCCATCACATCAGAGGTCCCCCATCACATCAGAGGTCCCTCATCACATCAGAGGTCCCCCATCACATCAGAGGTCCCCCCATCACATCAGAGGTCCCCCCATCACATCAGAGGTCCCTCCATCACATCAGAGGTCCCCCATCACATCAGAGGTCCCTCATCACATCAGAGGCCCCCCCATCACATCAGAGCCCCCCCATCACATCAGAGGTCCCCCATCACATCAGAGGTCCCCAATAACATCAGAGGTCCTCCCCATCACATCAGAGGTCCCTCATCACATCAGAGGTCCCCCATCACATCAGAGGTCCCCCATCACATCAGAGGTCCCCCATCACATCAAAGGTCCCCCATCACATCAAAGGTCCCTTGCTCGAGGATCTCTGGTGGGGAAACACTGGCTTACAGTAAAGAATCCCTGCTGTGAAAAAAACTCCAACACTTTCTATGACTATTGAGGAATAAACATCTCCAGTGAGATGGCCGTCTCGTTCTTTCAGCAGACCTCCCTTGGTGGTTCTCTGGCAAAGCATGCTGGGACATGTAGTTCTGCAGCAGCTGGAAGACATTGTAACCATTATTTAGAGAGTGAAGATGATATAAATGTCTGTACTTGTTGCAGTAAATAGAATATGCTTCTGTCTCCTTTCCTTATTGACCTCTTATTAGGATCCTGCTGAGACCTGCAGAAAACGGACACAGCCGCACTCACTTATTAACACTTTCCATGGAATGAGCAATATTCCGCTCCTCGTACTCACTAGATTGTCATGACATTTCGTATTATTTCCTTCGATGTCCCTTCACCGGCAGAAACGAATGTGACAATGTCTGTAAGTAGTGTTAAAAAAATCTTATAACCGGGACAGTGGGGTGAACACAGAGCAGCAAAGTTCCTATTTACTAACAGCAATAATGTTCCACTAAATGGATCCGGTGAAGTATTGCTGCTTGAAAGTAAAGCGTCCACCTCACCCTTCACCATAGGGGCGTAACTAGAAATCACAGGGCCCCTTTCACACAGGGGCGTAACTAGAAATCACAGGGCCCCATAGCAAAATGTTGTTTGCCCCCCCCCCCCAACAAAAAAAAATTGAACTGTGCAAAACAGATGACAGTCTGACTCCCACTCCTTTCCTACCTCTTGTCCAGACTCCAGAGCCTCCTCATGTGCCGAAAAAGATTTCCATTCACAGGTGCGCTTGAGCGTTCTGCCAGCCAGCGGAGTGCTTCCTTACATCTCAGGTGTCCCCAGCCAGCGGAGTGCTTCCTTACATCTCAGGTCCCCAGCCACCGGAGTGCCTTCTTACATCTCAGGTGTCCCCAGCCAGCGGAGTGCCTCCTTACATCTCAGGTGTCCCCAGCCAGCAGAGTGCTTCCTTACATCTCAGGTGTCACTGTCCCCAGCCAGAAGAGTGCCTCCTTACATCTCAGATCCCCAGCCACCAGAGTGCCTCCTTACATCTCAGATCCCCAGCCACCAGAGTGCCTCCTTACATCTCAGATCCCCAGCCACCAGAGTGCCTCCTTACATCTCAGATCCCCAGCCACCAGAGTGCCTCCTTACATCTCAGATCCCCAGCCAGCAGAGTGCCTCCTTACATCTCAGATCTCCAGCCACCGGAGTGCCTCCTTACATCTCAGGTGTCCCCAGCCAGAAGAGTGCCTCCTTACATCTCAGATCCCCAGCCACCGGAGTGCCTTCTTACATCTCAGGTGTCCTCAGCCAGCGGAGTACCTCATTACATCTCAGGTGTCCCCAGCCAGCGGATTGCCTCCTTACATCTCAGATCCCCAGCCACCGGAGTGCCTCCTTACATCTCAGATCCCCAGCCGCCGGAGTGCCTCCTTACATCTCAGATCCCCAGCCAGCGGAGGGCCTCCTTACATCTCAGGTGTCCTCAGCCAGAAGAGTGCCTCCTTACATCTCAGATCCCCAGCCACCGGAGTGCCTTCTTACATCTCAGGTGTCCCCAGACAGCGGAGTGCCTCCTTACAGCTCAGGTGTCCCCAGCCAGCGGAGTGCTTCCTTACATCTCAGGTGTCCCCAGCCAGCGGAGTGCCTCCTTACATCTCAGGTGTCCCCAGCCAGCGGAGTGCTTCCTTACATCTCAGGTGTCCCCAGCCAGCGGAGTGCTTCCTTACATCTCAGGTGTCCCCAGCCAGCGGAGTGCCTCCTTACATCTCCGGTGTCCTCAGCCAGCGGAGTGCCTCCTTACATCTCAGGTGTCCCCAGCCAGCGGAGTGCCTCCTTACATCTCAGGTGTCCCCAGCCAGCGGAGTGCTTCCTTACATCTCAGGTGTCCCCAGCCAGCGGAGTGCTTCCTTACATCTCAGGTGTCCCCAGCCAGCGGAGTGCTTCCTTACATCTCAGGTGTCCCCAGCCAGCGGAGTGCTTCCTTACATCTCAGGTGTCCCCAGCCAGCGGAGTGCTTCCTTACATCTCAGGTGTCCCCAGCCAGCGGAGTGCCTCCTTACATCTCAGGTGTCCTCAGCCAGCGGAGTGCCTCCTTACATCTCAGGTGTCCCCAGCCAGCGGAGTGCCTCCTTACATCTCAGGTGTCCTCAGCCAGCGGAGTGCCTCCTTACATCTCAGGTGTCCCCAGCCAGCGGAGTGCCTCCTTACATCTCAGGTGTCCCCAGCCACCCAGCCAGCGGAGTGCCTCCTTACATCTCAGGTGTCCCCAGCCAGCGGAGTGCTTCCTTACATCTCAGGTGTCCCTAGCCAGCGGAGTACCTCCTTACATCTCAGGTGTCCCCAGCCAGCGGAGTGCCTCCTTACATCTCAGGTGTCCCCAGCCAGCGGAGTGCCTCCTTACATCTCAGGTGTCCCCAGCCAGCGGAGTGCTTCCTTACATCTCAGGTGTCCCCAGCCAGCGGAGTACCTCCTTACATCTCAGGTGTCCCCAGCCAGCGGAGTGCCTCCTTACATCTCAGGTGTCCCCAGCCAGCGGAGTGCCTCCTTACATCTCAGGTGTCCCCAGCCAGCGGAGTGCTTCCTTACATCTCAGGTGTCCCCAGCCAGCGGAGTACCTCCTTACATCTCAGGTGTCCCCAAGCCAGCGGAGTGCCTCCTTACATCTCAGGTGTCCCCAGCCAGCGGAGTGCCTCCTTACATCTCAGGTGTCCCCAGCCAGCGGAGTGCCTCCTTACATCTCAGGTGTCCCCAGCCAGCGGCGTCACAGCTCTATTTCTACTGTGGCAACTCGGCAGGCTCCCTGTCTAACTCGTCTGGTCTTCTGGAAAATGGCGGCCGGCGGAGACAATATCTCTGCCGGCCGCGGACCTCTAGCGGCGGCGTCGGCAGGCAGCGAAAAAGCAATATTTGGCACCACATAGAATGCAGGCTTACCAAAAGGCAAGCTTTAGTAAGCCTGCGGCTAATTACCCAGCCAGGGCCTCTATCCGGAGAGATGCTGGAAATCCACAGGGACGGCAACTGGAATAGGACACCAAAACGACCGGGAAACTCGAGCATCAACCACCAGGACAGTGGATCAGACGTGACCCTTTGAGAGTATTGGTTTGTAAGGAGTCAGGTGAACCTGGATTGCTCTCTGGGCGGACGTGGGTTGTATTGCTCCTAGACATGTGCACAATAGAAAAATTTGTTTATTTTCGTTTCGTTTCTTTCGTTTCCGTTGATTCGCAACGATTCGTAAATTCTTAAGTCGTCGGTGTTCGTATTCGTAACGATTCGTAAATTCGTAAGTCGTCGGTGTTCGTATTCGTAACGATTCGTATTTTCGTAAGAGTTATTTTTTCGTTGATTCGTTTTTCCGTTAGTTCAATTTTCGTTTATTCGGAAAATTACGAATCGAAAAAAAATAAATTACAAATGTACGAATTTTTTCGTTCAATCCATTTGAAGCACGTTAAGCAGCGCCATTGTAAGAGACACGGAAAATAACGAATCGCAAAAAAAAAAGAAAAGTTACGAATGTACAGGTCCTGCACCTGGGGTGAACCCGCTTCATCCGCCAGGGTAGCCTGCTTGTGTACTGTTCCTGCTGGTCAGTAGGAGCCTCTCTACTGCTATAGCTACTGGTCACCAAGCCGCAACTCTGACCGTGACACCCACCCTGGATTAATATAATGCCACAGTGAGTCATTCAGCTGTGTGCAAAATAACGATTATTGAGGTCTTTAGAAAACAGGTTGTATAGAGATAAGGGGAAAATGAAAGAGAGCCAAGAGCTCCATTTTTTGCCTAAAAAAAATACAAAAATATTATTATTTAATATCATATTTATATCAATATCAATACAACCCCACACTATAATCCTCCTTAACCAAATGATTTGGATCAGTGCACAAAGCAAGGTCCATAAAGACATGAATGAGCGAGTTTGGGGTGAAGGAACTTGACTGGCCTGCACAGAGTCCTGACCTCAACCCGAGAAAACACCTTTGGGATGGATTAGAGCGGAGACTGCGAGCCAGGCCTTCTCATCCAACATCAGTGCTTGACCTCACAAATGCGCTTCTGGAAGAACGGTCAAACATTCCCATAGACACACTCCTAAACCTTGTGGACAGCCTTCCCAGAAGAGTTGAAGCAGTTATAGCTGCAAAGGGTCGGCCAACTCAATATTGAACCCTACAAACTAAGACTGGGGTGCCATTAAAGTTCATGTGTGTGTAAAGGCACTTAAAGAAGGCAGGTGTCCCAATACTTTTGGCAATATAGTGTAGATTGCCTATTCCATGCCTCTTATGAACCAGTTGTAACTATCAAATGTGACCAGAACAGGGTGGCCCTAAAACTTTCACACCTTCTTGGACAATTCCATGGTGATGGGATTAGGGGTCCTAATGTGTGAATATAAATGCTGGGGTAACTTTCTGACTCTCATTGAGCTGAGGAAGTGGACTACATAATCTATGAAACAAAGAACAAGTCCAGGTGAATGTGGCTAACTACAACCAACTATACCATGACCTGGATCAATGAGACCCATCACAGATATATTAATCCAGGGACAGGTTTGTTGTAATTGGTGTGATATGGGAGTTCACGATCACCGCCAGCCGCTTGTAAAAGTGACAGTCTATCAATTCAAAAAAGAAAACAGCTTTCTTCAGCAAATGAAAAACACAAGATAGTCCATACCTCTGGTACAATGGAAAACAAGAGTATGGCTCACTGCCACTATACGAGTCCCACACTGGGGTTTGGGGTTTTCCATCTACTGTTGGGTTTTACAGTTCAGCAACCATGGCTCAGTTCAAGCTGTTTAGAGGTTCTTCCCTCCCAAAACTCCTCGAACCTCCAAAAATCCAAAATGAGGACTTACCGATCCAGAGAGCAATGAAAATCAATCCTCTCCTCTCCAATCGGACATCCTGAGTACTCAACAATGTCTACAAACCCTCCCCCTTAAAGGGACCACAACCCAAATAATGGGGAAAAATATCTGCAGTTTAGGACCCATCCGCAGTGTCCTATACAGTCCATACCTCTGGAACAATGGAAAACAAGAGTATGGCTCACCGCCATTATACGAGTCCCACACTGGGGTTTGGGGTTTCCCATCTACTGTTGTGTTTTACAGTTCAGCAACCATGGCTCAGTCCCAAGCTAGTCCACCCTGCTCACTTACGTGCATCCTGCTTTCTCCTTCATAGACAGGTGCCGACTGTTTCCTCCTCCTTTTCTGGACTCTGAAGTACTGGGGTTATCCCCCTTCAAGACAAGTAAGGATTTAGAGGTTCTTCCCTCCCAAAACTCTTCAAACCTCCAAAAATCCCTAATGAGTACTTCCCGATCCTGAGAGCAATGGAAATCAACCGCCTCCTCTCCAACAGGACATCCTGAGTACTCAATAATGTCTTCAAACCGTCCCCCTTAAAGGGACCACAGCCCAAATAATGGGAAAATATACTGTATCTTCCGTCTAGGACCCATCCACAGTGTCCTATACGGGGTTCAGGATCCTTCCCCTTTTTCCCTTCAAAGAGCCCAAACTATTTCTCGGCAAGCATGCTAAAAAATAATTCTGTGTGCCAGAAGGAAAAGCCCCATCATTCTGTCCTTAACCCCAATCAGTGTTCAGTTGGGTTTTCATGCAGTTCTGTTCACTCCCCTTATGCTGCGCTCATTTACACCCAAAACAAACGGTGATGCTTTGCTGAATAGGAAACTAAAGAGCGGTGTGTGAAATGGCAAATATTTTATATGGGTGAAGAGGAGACAGAAATAAGGCAGTCCTACGTGTTCCATCTCCCGCTGTCCTGCCTGGTTATCCGGTCCTGTCCATCACCCATCAGGTGGGGAATTCTGCTTGCACACAGGTGAGCGAGATGGTTGAGCTTCAAGTGAACTCACCTGTGGTCAAGCAGTGATAGCCCCATCTGCTGGCCGGAGTTGGTTTTCCATGAGACCTTATAAAAAGCTTGACTGGATATGATGGTGGTGGTGGGGCGGGGGAGGGTGAGAGAATGGTCAATGGCCTATGAAGAGACACAGACACGGTGAACTAGACATGTGCACTGCCGAAAAATTTTTTCGTTTTCGTTTCATTTGTTTTTTTTTCTGATCAGAATTTGTAAATTAGTAAATTCGAGAATTTGTAAATTTGTAAATTGTAAAATTTGTAAATTTGAAAATTTGAAAATTTGTAAATTTGAAAATTTGAAAATTTGAACATTTGAAAATTAGTAAATTTGAAAATAAGAAAATTCGTAAATTTGAAGATTAGTAAATTTGTAAATAAGAAAATTCATAAATTTGTAAATTTAAAGATTAGTAAATTTGTAAATTTAAAGATTAGTAAATTTGTAAATTTGAAAATTCATAAATTTGTAAATTTGAAGATTAGTAAATTCGTAAATTTGAAAATTCGTAAAATTTGTAAATTAATAAATTTGAAAATCCGTAAATTTCTAAATTTGAAAATCCGAAAAAAGAAAGAAAATCTGAAAATTTGAAAGAATAACTAACTAACTAATAATAACTACTAACTATTAAATTATAGGTATTGGAATTTGCTTTCAAATTTGGCTGTTAGTGAACGTAACGAATACAAATTTATCCGAAGTTACAAATTATCCGAAATAAAGAATGCTGCATCTAAACAAAATGAAACGGAACAAATTAATAATAAATAATAATAATCATAAAATGTTTTTATTATTATTATTATTATTGTTGTTATTTATTATTATTAATTTGTTATGTTCCATTTGTTTAGATGCAGCATTCTTTATTTCGGATAATTTGTAACTTCGGATAAATTTGTTACGTTCACTAACAGCCAAATTTGAAAGGAAAAAACAATACCTATAATTTAATAGTTATTAATTTAAGTTTTTGTTAGTTAGTTATTATTTCAGATTTAAAAATTTTCAGGTTTTCGGATTTTCGAGTTTAGAATTTCGGATTTTCAAATTTCAGATTTCCAAAATATTCAAATTTATGAATTTACAAAGTTTAGAATATTTGAATTGACGAATATTTGGATAAATTCGTTAAATGGGTTTTTGTTAATTTGGATATTTCCAAATTAACAAATTTGTCAAAATTCCTTAAAGAAACAAATTCGGAAGGAAACTAATTGCACGTGTCTATGGTGGACTAGTGGACCTGATAAAATGCACAAACACAGCCAATCAGTGACAGCCAGGCACAGACAGCGCAATAAGAGTGTCAGTAACAAACCCATCATCTTCATAGAGGTACTTGACTACACCCCAGGGGAGGACAAACAGCATCGGAACACCTGAGGGGGAGAAGAGAGAGAGAAGAGACAAATCACTGGAATACCAGAAAGGGGCGAGAGAGACACTGAAAGAGCAAGGCAAAGAGAGAGGTTACTTACTAAGGAAAGAAAATACAGAGACGGAGAGGTCTGATGCATCAAGCTGCAAGAGCATTTAAAGGAAAACTCCACTTTTGTTTAAAAAAAAAAATAGCAACCTGAAGGCGCTCTGTGCACCATTGGTACACAGTATGTAATTTCCTGCTAGTGTGATTGGCTCACAGATTTTCCCAGAAGTCTGCAATAAGATACTTTTAGGCATTCCCTGCAATAGGAATTTCAGGACATGGGTGAAATACTTCTAAAGGGATGCAGACCCTGCAGCTTTTCTCATCGGAACACACAGAGTGCGCCAGGATGTTATAATGAAACAGACCTTCCCATTCAGAATCACTCTGCACAGAGCATGGGGAAAGAAACGGCTATTTCTTCAGAGCAACAAAAGGTAGGAATTTGCTACAAAGTTGCAATCTGTGGCATAACTAGAACCTTCAGGGCCCGGGGCAAGAAACCATGAAGGCCCCCCCCCCCCTGGCTTCTGGCTGGTGTCCTTCCCACTGAACCCGGGAGCCTTTTCTCCCACTGTAGAACCCTTTTAAGCGTCCTGAAGAGGGCCCCCATTCCTTCCGTCCTGGGGTCCCTCCACGGTGGCAGAATGGCAGGGTCCAGTCACAAGTTCAACCTTTGTGACCCCAGTAGTTCCGCCACTGGTGTCAGTAGTTTTTTGTTTTTGTTATTATATTTATTATTTTTTTACCATTTTATTTTATTTATTTTTTTACAATTTTATTTTTTATTATTAAAGAAAAAATGTTTAGGGCCCCCCTCCCCCCCATTGGGGGGCTTTTGGTCTAAACAAATCTCTGACGTTTCACCTTTGATACAGAGAAAGGAAATTGAAGACACAGCCCTTCAATCTCCATCTCTGCAGCTGCACAGAATGAATGAACAGGAAGAGCTCTCTACAGAGCTTCCCGTTCATTCACAAACTGAAGCATAGTAAGCACAGTTTACTATGCCTCAGACCCAGAGTCAGTGATTCATTAAGACAAGGAAGGGGCCAGTAAATTACACATTTACCGGCCCCTTCCCTGCTGCTCCATCCTGATCCTGACAGCAGCCCTCGCAGCAGCCGGCCGGAGGAGGAGGAAACCCTGGCAGCACTGGGCAGGGGAGCACACAGAGGTCCGGATCAGCAGGACAGGGATAGGGAGATGGTGGGGGCGGCATGTAGAATAACTGATGCCCTCCATTTCCTTCCTGGATGTCTGCAGGAGGGAGAGGAGGAAAATCTGGCATTCAGCAGCTGCATGGAGGGATCGCTTCTTCTGCATGCCACCGCCCCTCCCATCCAGGTGTTCAAGGGGTGCCAGGCAGCATTCGACCCGGGTTGCATTTGCGACCCCTGTATGTATGCCACTGATTACAATCTAACACTCTAGGCATGCTAAAATGGCCTTGCAGTATTATTTTTTTAATTCTGAACTATAATAATAATATACATTCTCTGAATTGATGAATTGAGCCTGAAGAGAGAGGAGATATATAGAAAGAAGGAGAGAGAGACAACCAGGGTGAAAGGGGGAATTGAATCAGTCACAAACATTTTGAGAGAAAAAAAGAAAAGACAGTTACAGCCAGCAGGAGGTTAGAAGAATAGAGGCCGCTGTCAGGGCCTGTCTGTATAGGTGCTGGTGTTACATTTGGTGGTTCTACACCCAGGTACCAATAGGGTCTCCTAGGGAACACCAAGTGACTGGGAACAAGTAGGAAGTACTGACCCACTCCGACCAAAACATCATTTAACCCCCTCAATACCAGCATATTTCTTAATTTCCAAGAAAAAAAAAGTGGCAAAAAATGTGATCACTTTGGGGTGTTTGCTTTCCAAAAAGGGGTCATTTTGGGGGTATTCATGATGTTCTGGCATTTTTATTTTAATAGTAAAAAATAAATTAAAAATTAAGAAAGCAGTGGTTCTTAAATGTACCATAAGAAAGCTCTATCTGTCTAAAGATATAGAATTCATTTAAATACTGAGTTGCATATGTCAGTGAAAATATCACAGCACTAAAAACTGAAAAATGGCCTGGTAATAAAGGGGTATTACAGGCTGGGAGGGTACTTGGTAGTGCTCAGAGAGGTGCTGGGTATGGGGCATTGTCACGGCCCCTACCGTGCCTTTTAGACAGCCAGGTGTGGTCGCGCCCCAAGTGGCTCTGGGTGGTATTGAACTCATGACTGTCAGTGGTTGCTCCTGTTTCTTTACCTCTGAGCCACACCTCAGTTCTATGCAGCCTGCTTTCCAGCCATGCCTAGTTTAGCATAAAGTACTGTGGGCAATTCTCTGTTTGTACCTCTCACTCAGCTGGATCAGCTGAGGCAGGTTACCTAATTAGCTGGGTATAAAACCCTGTCTCACTGTGAGGGCCTTGGCAGTTCATTTTGTCATGTTTGCCAAGTGTTCTTGTGCTCCTGTCTTCTGTTGCAGAGTTCCAGTGTTCCAAGACTGACCCCGGCTTCAGACCCTGGCTTTGTTTATCGTTATCCTGACTTCTGGAATCCCTGACTGCGGCTTTACCTTGACTATCCCTTGGCTATTCCTGTCAATCCCCTGTGCACAGATTCACAGCCCAGGTAGCTTATCTCTTTGTTACCTTGGGCTGTGTTTATTTGCAAGGGTGAGCGTACATCTCTGCGCCATGGACTCCAACCTAGGTAAGCCCTTACAGGCATAGAATTTATATAGACTGTTTCCCTAACCATTTTCCATTGACGTTTTATATTTAGTTCAAATGCTGCCATCTAGTGACCTTTTGTAGTAATGCACTTGTTTCCCATGTTCTTTTTCCCTTATGTTATGACACACTTCCTTTATATGTAATGATCCACCCTTCTTCCTGTTATTGTACTTCCTGTGTCATGGATGCAGCTACGAGCCACATGTAGCAGGGCACATGTATTCTGCATTGTATGCTACAGACAATATCATCTTTTGACCGCATAAATACTACAACCTATTCATCTGTTTGTATCCTGTCATCTGCTGTAACCTGATGTTCAGAATAAAAGCACCTCTGTGGATGAAATCGGTATTTGGTGAGTTCAAGCTATCTGATGAGGGTTGTCCTCAGTGATTATATCTTTTACAGGCCAGGCATAGAGGTCTCACAAGGGATACATCGCTTCACAACAATCGGAGTCAGAATACAGTTCATGGTAGAGAGAAGAGATAGTGACCAGAATATAAGAGATAGGGACAACGAGATACCGATACTATGAGGTCAAGGAGGGAGGAACAAAGAGGAGACAGTGACCAGAAAATCTGAGATAAGGACACTGAAATAACGCTACTGTGAGGCCAAGGAAGGTGGTTCAGAGAGAAGAGAATGACCAGAATATCAGAGATAGTGGTGTCACCTCATTGTCCCTAAGAGCCTGAGGAAGGGGCTACAGGGAGGAGACAGTGGCCAGAATATTAGAGATAGGGATACTGAGATGACACCACTAAGAGGTAAAGGAATGAGGTTCAGAGAGGAGACAATGACCAGAATATCAGAGATATTGACAGTGAGACCTTGCCACTAAAAGGTCAAGGAAGGGTTTTACAGAGAGGGGACAATGAACAGAATATCAGAGTTTGGGAGAGTAAGACGTTGCCACTAAAAGGTTGAGGAAGGGTTTTACAGAGAGGAGACAGGGGTCAGAATATCCCGGTTTAGGGGCAGTGAGGCACCACCACTAAGAGCTCGAGGAAAGCGCTACAGGGAGGAGACAGTGACTAGAATATCATAGATAGGGACAGTGAGGTGCTACCACCAAGAAGTTGAGGAAGGGGATAAAGAGATGAGACAGTAACCATAATATTGGAGATAGGGACAGTGCGATGCTGCTACTAAGAGGTCAAGGAAGGAGGTTCAGAGAGAAGACAGTGACCACAATATCATAGATAGGGACAGTGAGGTGCCACCACCAAGAAGTCTAGGAAGGGGATAAAGAGATAAGACAGTAACCATAATATTGGAGATAGGGACAGTGCAATGCTGCTACTAAGAGGCCAAGGAAGGAGGTTAAGAGAGAAGACAGTGACTAGAATATCATAGATAGGGACAGTGAGGTGCTACCACTAAGAAGTCTAGGAAGGGGATAAAGAGACGAGACAGTAACCATAATATTGGAGATAAGGATGGTGTGATGCTGCTATCAAGAGGTCAAGGAAGGAGGTCCAGAGAGAAGACAGTGACCAGAATATCAGACCCAGGGACAGTGAGATGTTGCTACCAAGAAGTTGAAAAAGGGGGTTCAGAGAGAAAACGGTGACCAGAATATCAGAGATGGGGATAGGGAGGTGACACCACTAAGAGGTCAAGGAATGAGGTCCAGAGAGGAGACCGTGACCAGAATGTCAGAGATAGGGACATTGAGGTGCCACCACTAAGAGCTTGAGGAAGGGGCTACAGGGAGGAGACAGTAGCCAGAATATTAGAATCAGGGACAGTGAGATGCCGCCAGTAACAGTTTGAGAAGTAGGTACAGAGAGGAGACAGTGTCTAAAGAGCCAAATAGTGAGATAAAGAGACTGTTAGTGGGTATTGATGTACATTCACACCAGAATGCATGTGGCAATCATGTCATGTTGATCAGTGGTGGAGAGTGGTGGTCAGCAAAGGGCCCCTGTGCAAGAACAATTTTTGCCCTCCCTTTTAAAAAAGTGGGAAAAGTTGGGTCATCATAAACAATGCCTTCCAGTCCACCCTAGAAGTCCACCCTAAAAGCAAAGAGTTTTCACGGGACAGACTTTATGTGTTCAAGGAATACATCCGTATGCTATATGTGGGTTTACACAAGTACTGCCATTTATGTCTTTGGGCAGCTGTACGCAGCACCTGGGCCTCCCCGTCATGTACCATATTTACTTTGTACATGGACAAAAAAACAGGAAAGATTCCCAAAGATATTTACTTTGTACATGACCAAATACGCCTGTGAAAGACTCACCCGGGACAGAGGCTTTTGGAGGGGACTGAATGCCAGCCTCTTGCGTTGCGCTTATGGGCCCTGGCATTTTGGGGAACGGTCCTCTTTATGAGCTGTATGCCTGGGGACCCCTGAGGTGGTGTTACTTTAGATTCAGGTCCATATCCCCAAGACACACAGATTCTGGGAACCCTCTATATGTCCAAAGACTATTCTTGGTTGTTGATTCTGAACTCAAGATGTTAATTGAGAGAGCCACATCGGCTGCTTAAAGGGATTTGTTAATTAGCTCATGTTAATTTGTTACAGGTGTATTGTTAGAGTAATATGAGCAGGAGGGGGGACCTCCTCTTCTACTGTATAAAAAGACTGTATTCTGGTTCTAATAAAGAGTCCATGTTAGCAACTAAACAAGTGTCGTCTTGTTTTATGCTTGGGAGCGGTTGGAATATCTGATATCTATATTCAGACTGGGAGGAAGTGGTATATGACGAAAGCACTCAAGCGTAGTGTAGGGACGTTTTGTCACAACGCCCATGTGAAATTAAGTGTGACCTCTTGTAATAAAGATAAAATGAAAGAACTTGTACCATCATCCAGAAATCATGTGATGTAGAGATTGGGAGCCTAATCCCCAACTAGGCTACCAAGAGAGATGGGGGCAGTTTGGACTATTGCGGTACAATAAAAGCGGTACAAAGATAATATAACAAAAATATATAAATATAAATATTCCAGATGATTTTATTGATGCCAGAATACAAATCATCATTTACATGTTAAAAACATAATGGTGGTACATAATACATCACAAATTAGTAGTTAAAATACAACAATTGATCACAGATGTCAGATGTCATTGGTCTCGACTAGTTTTGCGGTCATTTACCGCTTCATCGGGAGATTATCTGTGATTAAATCAAAAGAATCCATATGATGATCAAAACATAAAACAAAAACGTACAGCATCTTGATAGGGGAAATCTTTAAACATAAAACGGGGAGAAAAAGCAACACAGCTTACCTATGCGCCAGCAGGCTAACAGCTCACAGTGCTACCGCCTAATAAAAAGGTCCCCCGCGGCAACTCGGGGGCGCTATAGTGTGGTGATTGGAATCTGGGGGGATAAGTTAAAGGTAAAAATAATGGGTATATTATAAGCTTCAAAGGGCAAAACTAGTGGACTATGTGAACGAATTGTGTGATTAATATGTGTGAAAGTGGTAAGGGAAGAGTGAAGGGGTGCATAAGTGTGTAAGGGAAGTAGGGGGGAAAAAAAGGACACCAGAAAATTGGTGAGAGTAAAAAATTAAAAAATGGCAATGAGAATAAAAAGAGACGCCAAGTGGGATACAAATTAGGAGAATATGAGGATCAGTGTCACTATATATTAAGGATGTG